>VZTH01001457.1:276775-294665 GCA_013397815.1 Aleadryas rufinucha
GGGAAATCCACCCACTAGATGTCCTCTCTGATGTACAGCCCAAAATGGGCTGACGCACCGCAGCAACTTACAAGAATTTTTTAAACTTATCTTTAAAATCCTGGTTTCAAGTATCCCAGAGATCAAGTCAAATAGTGGCAAAGAGTTCTTTTTCTAGCAGTAAACAGAGTCAGCAAAGGGTTTTGTTACTAAGAGAAACTGAGAGCAGAGAAATTTCAATCTTGTTAACACTTGTGTGGAAAGTATTTTATAGTGTCTCTGCTTACCCTAGAAAATAAACATCTTTCCCTAAAAGTCTGATATAGTCACAATTTTGCAGTTGTCTCCTTAACCTCGCTTTGCCTGGGACCTAGTTGACCAGCTCTTTCTCTCTTTGGTAACTGGTCTCAAAGACTGCAGATACAACAATTAGTAAACAAAATAATCAGGATTTCGTGTGTTGAGATGAAGGGAATGGGACACAACCTCAGAAAACTGTTGTGCTTCAGCTTAAGACTACCATTCTTTTTCCTATGAAGCCCACCTTTACAGTTGCCAGGCAGTCTTCTAGGCACGCACAGCCAAACCACAGGGATTGCATATTGGCTCATTTCAGGTATTTTTGCTGTTCTTCAGCTACCACTGGTTAGAGTGAAAAAGTTACAATCATGGAGAAAATATTTCAATTATGCATGGATAGGGAGGATCGTGCCACTCCATTAGACCTGTGAGCAGATGATGACTTCCTCCTTGTCCAAGTTCTTATCTAGTGCCTCTCAAATGCTTTCATGTTTTAGTCAAATGAGTCACTTCTCCATTTCACAGATATTTGTTTAGATATGAAACCTGTATGCTATAGTACAGAAGCAGAAAAGAACCAGGATGCCTCAAATGCACACTGTGTTGTCATTTAAAGAACTTCTCCACGAAGGAAAGCAGGACTGACGCACAAAGCGGAGAAAATTCATATCGAGTGTTACTTGCTGGAAGTAATATGACCAGTTCTGTCTCATGGTTCCCTCAGGTAACCCATAAGCTGAATAGGTGTTGAAGTGAATAAACTATTCAAAGCTAAAGCTTCACAGCCTGAGGTGTTATAAACACAGTTAAGAGGAAGCTGCAGAGACTTGGACAACCATTACCCATATAGCACTGGACTCCATTCACTTGTATTATCAATACAGTATCTCTTCCTCAGAGCTACATTATAAAAATAACTGCTTTTCTCCCTCCAGTTCATGATTTATAATAATAAGAAGAATGTTTTTAATATAGAAATATAATTCTTCTCTTAGTCTTTTCTTATTCCTCATGACCTGATGGTTTTATAGTATGGAGGTTTATTAACAATAGCAGTTTATTTTCGAAAAATAAAAGTGACTTATGCCCTTCTAGCTATTTGATAGCTGCATTGGGAAGCTTATTCAAAATTAAGTCATCTAGTTTTATACATAAAATAAAGAAACTGATGAAACACATGGCTATTAACTTCACAAACAGCACTTCCTCTTTGAAATTATAATCATGAATGCAATAAACTCATAATCTCTAGGAAAAAAGTCCTTTTGAAAATAATTGAAACAAATATCTCAGATATATAATGACTAAGAAATGCAAATAAACTAGAGGTATGTATCAAGAGAAAAAGCATACATTTTGTAATGAGACAGGACATGAATATTGTTCCTCACATACAGCTCATAAAGTAATGCACCTTAGGCAGAGGCAAAAGTCAGTAGAGTGTAGTCTGAAGAAGTCAGCAATTACCTCATTGAGGTATCTAACAGAAATATTAACGTTGAAAGAAGAGGAGAGAGAATCAATATATTTCACCAAACCATGTGATGCCATGCCCTGGCATCAAATCATAACAAATTTGAGTCATATAAATCTAAAATGAAAAGAAAGAAGAGGTTAATCCATCTTGAGAAGGTAGAAATTCCCAAGCATCCAAACTGTGTGATTCTCGACAGCTGGACGTGAAAAGACGTACTTTTCTCTAAGATTTGCAGTCAATGATGCAGATGTCCATACTGTACCTTACATGCCAAGTTGCTGTATGCAAGGAGAATCCTCACACTTGAGTACAACTGTAATAACTTATACGGGTTTTTTAATCTATTTTTGTACCTTTGTTCCATGATTGCAAAGCATAAGCTTTGGTATAAACTTTTTTTTTAGCCTAAGTTGTAGAACAAACTCTGTAAATGTAGACAAAAGTATTTTGTTCATGAGGTACAGCAAGCCTTAAAACCAGGATGTTGATCAGCAGCACCAATCACCCTATTTACCAAAATGTGCCAGAGTCTCTCTAACATGCCATATGAATTGATTTAGAAACTGAAAATGTGAGAGTCCATGCAGAATGGTTGAGTGACCAGCATTCACACAGAAAATTGTCCAACTTTCAGCAAATAATGGAAGGTGCATTCAACCCAAAATATCTTAATAAAAAGGTTTTGCAATACTATGATAAAAAAATATTTGCATCTCTTTCTCTTTAAAATTAGGAATCTCTACTGGGTGCTGCAACAGATAATCTAATGTAGTCTGGACAAAAACAATTTGCTTAAAAAAAAAGAGCAGCACTAAAACCTAATTTCTTAGATTTAGGATTAAAATCATAAAGACCTTTCAGCTGAAGTAGTCAATCAGGAGGCAAATCCATGCCATGCTAATCTGGTATCTGAAACTGCATCTAGCTAGAGTTAGATCTCGACTATCAACTCCCCAGTTCATCCTCCTGACCACAATTCTTTTGAAAGTCTTTTCCATCATACCTTTCAGTCTCCAGGAAAGAGAGAAAAAGTATCTCTGTGTTCATGTCAACCTGGCAATGAACTCCATGCTCTCTCTCTTTGGTTTAAGCATTAAAAATTTCAAATGGTCTCTAGGCAAGCAAGGAGGCATATTGTGCTGCTCTTTTTATTACATGAAAAATATGGACAAATCATTCCATTGTTAAAAGAACCCGCAGCCTCCAGATTCTGAAATAGCACTTCATTCCTCAGACACTAAAACTGTTCCTCTCTGAAGAGCCTTTTGTGACACAAACACACAGAAAGCCTTCTGGCTGTTTTATTATCTTACAGAGCCGTGTGTTCTTTTGCAGAGGCCCCACGCCTGCTGCAGCACCAGCACCATAAATAAACAACACACTGCCATGCTGGAAATGATGAGCCCTTTCAACAGGCCTCCACGGAGACAGGAGTCTCAGGGCTGCCTGCTGCTTGCAACTGTGAAGTATGATGAGCAGCAGGAGTGGGGCAGGCACGGACAGCCCCTCAGGAGAATACAAGCTGGGAAAGGTTTTTAATTTATCTGCTTCCCTTAGCGATCATCCAGAGGATATTAGACTTCTGCAAACTGATGGCCTTCCCCTTGGGTGCTTTCTCTCTTTGTTTGCTCCCTCCCCTCAGATGTACATGCACAATGCTGACAATGGATATCCTGCTAGGAAGGGTTTGAAATCAGGTAAAGCCAAACCTGGGTAACAGGCAGTCTGCAGGAAATCGTGAGAAAAATCTACCATCAGAGGTGGTGGGGTGCCCTTTTGGAAGTCTCAAAAAGGTATGAAGTACACTGTCTGTGTAAGTATTTTTTGCTATGTTTTCATGGCTAAACACTGAGCACTTTCTGCTTGCTTGAACAATTGATGGATTTTTGTCTGGTCAGATGGCAAGGCTTGTACAAGTTTAGATCAGAAAAGCCCTGATGTGCTGTCATGCATAGCATCCATATCTCCATGCTGTCAACAAGAGAAGGACTTATGAAGCCTGCACCTACAGAGGTGGTATTTGCATTCTTCTGCATGTCTCAGGAACAGCTGATAGAGGTCGTCTGGCTCCTCCACTGCTTAGTCAATAGCAAATGGGATTTGGAGATGCTGTCACTTTATTCAAGGCAAGCCAAGATAGGCTATGCAAGGTCCCATGTCAGCTGAAACAGGGAATCCTGAGCTTCTGCAATACTGAATAAATTCTGGACATCTTCAACAATTATGAAATTATAGAATGTATTGGATTGGAAAGGACTGTAAAGATCATCTAGTTCCAGCCCCTCTATTATGGACAAGGACACCTTTCATTAGACCAGCTTGCTCAGAGGCCCATCCAACCTGGCCTCTAACACTTCCAGGGATGGGGCATCCACAGCTTCTCTGGGCAACCTGTTCCAGTGCCTTGCCATCCTCACAATCAAGAATAATCCTGATATCTGCTCTAAACCTACTCCCTTTCAATTTAAAGATATTCCCTCTTGTCCTGTCACTGCTTACCCTTCTAAAAAGTCTAGTTCCATCTCTCTTGTAGGACTTTCCCCTTTAGATACTGGGATGCCACAATTAGGTCACCCCAAAGTCTTCTCTTCTCCAGACTGAACAATCCCAATTCTCCAATCTTGTCCTCATGGGAAAGGTGCTTCAACACTCTAATCTTCTTGGTTTCCCTCTTCTGGACTTGATCCAACAGGTCCATGTCTTTTCTGAGCTGGTGACCCCAGAGCTGGATGCAGCACTCCAGATGGGGTCTCACCAGAGCAAGGGGGCAGGATCCCCTCCCTTGCACTGCTGGCCACACCACTTTGGATGCGGCCCAGGATAGGATTGGCTCTCTGGGCTGTGAGCACATGTCGCTGGGGCATGTTCAGTCTGTAGAAGATTATCACTATCCCCACAAATAAAACCATTTGAGAGCACATTGCAGCATCCCTGAGTAGCCGGATGACATGAGTTCTATCTATGTAGGGCACAGCTGGTGTCCCTTGAGCTATACATAGCAACTCCTGCAGCCTCTGCCTGATATGAAAGTGCCTCTCAGGTCTGATGTGGTGAATCCCAAAGTCACACCAAATTCCTTTTACTATCATTTAGGAATTTTCTGTACACAAGTTAAATATTTGGTTCATAATCTGTACAAATGTCTAAGAACCTTCCCTTGCTAGAGAGTTAATATTCTTTGCAGACCTCAAGGACTGAAGAAACTAATATTTGACACAATCCTTCTGAGTAGGCTGGCTGATCTACCTCCAGGGTACCAGTCCTACCTACTTTCAACCCCATTTCCCTGAGACAAAGAGTGTTATTGCAATCTACTGCATACAGTGGCAGCTGTACGAGAGATCGATTTAAAAAATCAGAATGGCAAGTCAGCTACCACTGAGTAGAACTAAAAAAGTGGTATGTCTCCCAGACAACTAATCAATGAGTGGAATTTGAGCCATCACTGGGCATCTTTTCAGAACTTGCTAGCAATTATTATTCAGCCAGAAACTACCACGGAATGATATTTTATATTTGTCTTCATGCATGATTTTTTTTTTCTCTATTCCAGATTTTTTATCCCTATCCAGGGGTGACTTTTCAAAATCATCTGGCACACCAGATCTCCATTCCAAATCTGTTCTATGTCTTTCTACCTGGTGGCTCTTCTTTCTGCTGTCAGCTTGTAAAAGAGGATGTCAAATCCTTCAGAGTGGACTGCCTCTGCTACTGTCATTCTGGTAGTGCCATTCAGGTCTGATAATTCCTGATGAGAAATTTGTAGGAATAAATTCAAACAATTATGCACACACATCAAGTAAGAATTATTTCCCACAGTACAAATTTAGTTCCTTAAACTCCACTGATAACAAAGGAAGTTATTAGAAGAAAAAAAAAGATAGTGCCCTCTTTTTTCTTTCAAAATGGTAAAAATATTCATACATTCAACACTCCTAATTCACTTGAAGCAAGTCTATGTTCATATGTATTCCTAAAGATGAAGACAGTAGAAACACTATCCTGTCTGACAAGTAACAGAGCAATTACATGGGCTGAAGGGAAATTTGTAGACCTAATAGCCAAAACACTATTTCATTGGGCAACTGAAAATTGGAAGAGAAATGAGGGAACCATTAAGAGATGAGCATACTTTACACATAAGCTAAATAGTATCTTACCAACATTTTCAATTTAATCACCTAAGTCAATAGTTTAGCAGTAAGTATATATCAAAAAGGTGGTCCTGAAGAGTAAACTAAAAGGCAGCAAAGAGGCTGCTTGGCAATTTTAAAATATATTTATGCTTGCTAGGTCTACTTATCTTGCAAATAATGAGGAAAAGTACTCAGAGGAAAAGGATAAAAAGATAACCAAAACCAAAATACTGTACAATAAAGGAGAAAAAGCATACCTTTCTTTCTTCTGAAAAGTTTGGTCAGATTCTAGGACTCATAGATCTGTAGAAAAGAGACATAGAGCTTGCTGTATGAGTCTTCCAATAGAACAGACTTTTAAATACTAAATCACTTTGAAAGTCTCTGTTTGATGACACCTTCAAAATTGGTCTTTTGTCTGTTGTTGTCCCCTCAGAGATGCAAAATATGACAAGTTCCTGTTAAAATCTTATTCTTTTTATTATACTTAAGATATGTGTAAAGTTCTAGTGAATTTCCTTGCCTGTTAAACATCTTTCCATTACACTGTGATTTGTTCTCAAAGATCTGACTAAAGAAAAATGTTTCTTTGACCTCCTCCAGGTTTTGCTGAGAACAAAATTGAGCTGGGTTTCTAAGGTCCTCTTTGAACTTGATTTCACTGCTGAAGAAAGGCTACAGTTAAATTAGGAACTTCAACAAGTTTCTAAAACTTATATAAAACCCTGTCTTATGGACTTCTTCCTCTGTCAAGTTTTAGTTTTCAAATGACATAGTGCATGCTATTTAAAGCTTTTCTTCCTACCTCTTGCAAAGTGTGTTATGGAGTAATAGAGCTATGGCAGCAAATTTGTGAGTTTGTCATACCCATTATTCCAGAAAAATCTCCAAGTAATTAAGTGATTTTGTGGTCTTGATAGCAAATGAATTATTGGGAATGTTTCATTTATTGTTCCATATAAAATGGGTACCATCAGTTAAGAACAGAACAAAAAAAGATATTTTGTTCATTTGAAATCAGAATTTATGGAACATTTAACTTCTCCGGGGAAGAAATTCATCTTTTTCCCATGTGCCTGAGAATAATCAATAATTAGTGATGTCTGTGAAATTAATGACTCTATGAACATCCCAAACTCTGTATTTTTAGGCACGGCTGATATTTGTGGAATACCACCAAGTCAAAGAACCCAAAGAAAGAAGGGAAGGTATGATTTTTAAATAGGTGGGATCTTTCTTCTGCTCTAGAAATGTGCCTGATATTTGTTTGTCTGAGCTTCAGTTCATCCTTTGGCAATCTGTGTATCAGAAGTTATTTTGATTTATTATCTCATAATTTTTACCAGCTCTCAAATAGTTGCTCTCAAGGGAATCATTTCCAAAACACATTTCAGCAGTGGTTCATATGCAAATACTCCCTATTCATCAGGAAACAGTCTGCAAGTGAAAAATCTAACACGTCTCTTGCCTCTATCCTCTGCAACAAGATCCAAAAGACTTCAATATTGGGAAGTGCCTATGTTCTGAAAAGTTGATTCCTGGAGAGGAAAACTGTTCTATATCTGACATATGATACTTGAGACTTGAAGCAAAGCTTCCAGCAGCTCCACCAGGTACTGCAGTGTGCAGGTGGGTAAGTTGCACCCAGGTAACTGTTTAAATATTGAGATTTTTGGTTTTAATTTTCAGAAGCTACGGAAACTTCTGAAAAATTCTGAAAAAACTCTAAAATTTTTTCCAATCTTTTTCTCACTTTCAATTCTGGACCAGACAGTGATAAATATATTGGCCTAGAGTTGTGCTTTACACTATTTTATTCTGTTTCAGTTTAAATCAGTCAATGATATCATCCTATTGAAAAAAGTGTCTAGCCACATCACTACACAAGTTGGTAAAGGATGCTTTGGAGCAGATTACAGGTAAGCTGTGATATATAGCTGTGTCTGGTGCAAATTTTTTGTGGGTTTTATTTAACCCCTTTGGGTTTTTGCTTCTTGTGAGTTTTATTTAACCCCTCTGTGCTTTTGCTTCTGGATGAAGGTAAGCAAGATGAAAGCATCACAATCCCAGGAGGAAAGAATAAAAACTGAGACTGGACAATAAATCAGGGAAAGACACTTGGTGGAAGGAGTTGTGGAAAAGATACTGCAGAACAAGCTTGATTCCAGAAAGATTCACAAACACTGGCCCAGAAAGACATCGTAAGGCAGGAGATATTCATTATTTGGACAAAGACCAAAATGTCTGTTCAGAAGTTTGTACATAGAACTGTTACAAAATAAATACTGATAAAATAGTACATACCTTGCAGGAAAAAAAATAGAATCACAGGTTTATGGTCCAGAAACTGAGTTCAGATGATTTCCACATGGGTTTTTATATTACTCCTCTTCTACGACTATAAGTGTCTATGGTAAATCCAATTGCAGTGTGAGAGATTTGTTTGCCTTCAGCATCTGTTCTACACATTCTGCTGGGAATCCTGAAGTGAAAAATTAATTAATATTTTTTCCTTTTCCATTGGCTCTGTCCTCTATGAATAAATAATGCTGGTAGTTTATTAAATATTTGTTGTCTCACATTTCTTGTATCTCACATAATTAAAAAATGAATAACTGCACTACTAATCTCCTGTGAAACCTTAGCGTCAGTCTTCACCTTTGTTTCCCTGTTACATTGCCCAGTCTCAACAGTCCACTTCTTATCTGATGTTTAAAACTTTTCTAAGCTTCACTTTGACTACAGATTATTGATGGTTTTTCCCATGGTTCATTAATATTTGTTTTTTAATTCTTCTCTCTTTATTCTGAGAACCAATTTCAATCTCTCAAGCATGTGCTTACTTAGCAATATAATTACTTTTGTGTGTGTATTGCTCTTCCTCTTACCACTGCTTCTGGCTCCTCTTGTATAGGTTAAAAGTTCTTCTTTTGATATTCTCTATCTTTGTTTTCCCTTGTACATGACTATATGACTTCAATGTCCTATTTAAGCAGACTTTGGTCTCTCATACCTGTGTCCCAGGATTAATTCCTAACTCCATATTACTGAGGTAGATCTTTGTGTTCATCAATGTAAAACTAAGAACTGCTCATTTCTATAGTTTGCAATATCTCTGGTAAAATATATTTGTATTTTATTATATTTCTGACATCCAGAGGATAATTTTGAACCACTCTTTCTATGTAAGAGATCACAGTTTATACCTAACAGATATATCTCATCACAACCATAGAAAACTATATAGGAAATTTTATGGCATTGCAATCTCAAGTTAACTTTTCCATGTGTGTCACAAACTCATCTGTCCTCAAATCCAAGCCACAAATTAATAAGGTAGCAAAGAGTAGAGGTGAGTGGGTTTTTTCTGCACCTAAAGAATCAGGACAGCATCAAGGACCAACCTGTTTCCTTCAGCTGCGCTGTGTTGTACCCCAAGGCTGAAGTAACAGCTGTAGTGAGAACCTCCCCACGCGGAAAACTCTTTTCCTTTTGTTGCAGGCTGACTCACAAATGCCACAGCATTACCCTCCAGTTCCATTAGTAGTCCTGAGAGTGCCTGAGAATCATGTATGGTTTGGTTAGTCCTAAAATGCCTCACACATAATGGTACACACAACATCCAAAAACAGATCTGTCATTTTACACAACCTATGTTGGCACCATCCCTCACAAATAAAAGTCTAGTCATCCCTTTTCACTCTATATGAGCTGAAAATCCAGCTTACATTATAACTACATTTTTATAAGATGTCCTCTCTGTAATCTTTTGATTGGGAAGCTGTTGCAGTGATGAGAAATTTGATAGACCATCAACAAATCTGCATGCACTAATTGAGCTGATACCCATGTATAGCAAAACTAGCTGACCCCTTTGCAAAGTCAAGGCTGAGAGAAAGCTTGTGAGGCTTCATAGGACTTATCAGAAGGTTTTTCTGTATTTATTCCCTGAGGTGGCTTTGGGAAGAGGAGGGAGGAGGGGTTTTGCTTCATAAGAAAAAAATATCTTCTATCACAAAGAGGGAAAATGAGGTATTCAGGGAATATATGTCTTTCCAAATATTTTTAAATTGATGTGATTTTCTGGGTTTCATGATTATTTTATGAAGGGGCAGCAAGCTGATCCCATAGATTCTATTCTCCCTTGCACTTTTATGTTCCAGAGGTTGCCTGCGCTTATGTTTACAGTTTACATTTTTAAATTATAATGCTTCTTTTACATTCCAATTAGTTCTTCCCAAGTTTCATGCCACTATTTACAATTTTTTGTTTAACATATTTGAAGTTTAAGCCATAGTGGTCTCCAGGCAAGGGCAGTGCTAAGCAGGCAGCATAAAAATGAGTTTTAACTGCTCTTGAATAAAAATAAATCTTCACAATTAGGGGGATGGTCTATGTTGCAAAGCATCATGCAGCTCAGTAGCAGGGGTCTGCCACATACTGCAGCTCCTTCACTGCAAAATTCCTAATTATTTTGTTTTCTCCTATAGAATATTTGTTTGAGTTTTATCGATTCTTACCAAAAGATAAAATTTTTCTTTTCAGCATTCTCAAGGGAGATTTTAGGTCATCTTACTGTGTATCTTCTGAGTTAACCTGGAAAGGGGGTTAGATTTAAGCTTTTTAGATTTTTTAGAAAATCTGTGATGCGATTCTGGCCACTGCTAGATGAAATGGTATTTGTAAATCTCTGCTACAAGCCCAGCTGAAGCATTCAATGTTATGCTAATTTCAGCTCATGCCTCTGCTGATGTGACAAGTGAGACTGTAAAATTCAAGTATTGGCATTTTAGACCAAAATGTGAATATTTATGTCAAGTTTTCAACTGGCAAGCAACAGGTACTGCACAGTTACAAGTCTTCTAAAGGTGCCTCACTGCTCTTACAGAGGGAACTGTGTTTCCCAGAAAGTATATAAACTTCCCATCCCTAGAAGTGTTCCAGGTCAGGCTGGATGGGGCTCTGAGCAAACTGCTCTTGTGGAAGGGGTTCATGTGCAGAGCAGGGGGGATTGGAATTCAGTGATCACTAAGGTCCCTTCCAAGGCTGTTTTTTGATTCTACGAAAGACAGTCATATCATCAAGAAAATAGCTCTCAGAAAGTATAACCTCTACATAAAAATTCAATCTGTTAATTAATATATGTGAGAATGGAGTGATCTGAGTAACACCTTTATGAATTGTCAGGTATAAAGAGCCACAAATCCTCATGGCTATGATGTTAGTTTCAGTGAGTAAGTCTTTCTACTGTGAGGGTTAGTGTAAATCCTACACACCAAAAAAAGCAAGGAGAAGAATAAAGTATATTCTCTTGGGGATCAATAAAGACAGATTTTTAATTTTTTAAAAAATATTTCAGTGTACATAAACACATACAGATATATAAGCAATGAAGACATCTAGGGGATGCTATTTCTCCCCAGCTGGCTTTGCCCCCTACTCAGTTATGAGCCTGTTTGAAATGCCATTACAGTAGACAGAAGGGTCTACTACAGTCTTCAGCAAATACTGAGTCAAGCCCAGAATTACTTTCATAAACATCATTAGCTTAAACAGCTCACAAAATGGCAGCACTGATATCCCAAACCCCAGGCTAATCCAACTCATTTGCTCAGTCAATATCTCCTCTTTGACTTTATCTATTGAACATTTAACAGATATTTCTTTGGGAACTGTGTGCTAAATGTGAAACATTGATGTCCTGGAGGCTCACAAAAACTCAGTCTAACAACTTGGGATTTTTATTGTTTCACTTTTTTTTATTTTTCTGCCCCAAGGAGGAGCAGTGCAAACCTTTCCAGAAGAGCAGAGTGACCCAACACTTGACAGAGAAATCTTAAAATTTCATTGCAGTCTTTGTATTGGTACAGAGACTTTATTAAATGAGAAGAGGTTAAGACAAAACCAACAAAATCTGACTACCATTTCACACTCTGGTGCAATTGTAAATGATGATTAAGTGCAATGCAGAAGTATATACAGTCTCTGACCTTTGTTTTTAGGGCCATAAAATTCTTCTAGTTATAATGACAAATGCCTCAAAGACTGTTCTATTTGGAGCAAACACTAGCTCCAAAGTGATTTGAGCCATATCTTATTTCTGCCTCTTATAGATTTTCTTTAGATTGGAATGCTGTGATTAGAAAGCTCGCCTACCAGCAATATGCAAGCAAACAGGTTGACAAAAATAAGAGTGACTTTAGAATAGCTACTTGCATCTATGAGCTGATTAAGTGCAGAAAAGACCATTGCCATTCAAACACTTGAAGCAAAAGAGAGGGAGAGAGAGAGGGAGAGAGAGAGGGAGGGAGGGAGGGAGGGAGAGAAAGTGTTTCGATTCATCCTATCTGTTTAAAACAACATTACGCCGTCAGCTGTGCAGAAAGCAATTTTTTCTCTGTTACACTGTCTGCATTAAAATCTATCGGACCAATTCTCAGTAAAGCAAGTATCAAGTGAAGTCAATGGAGTGTCACCTTGCAGGAGTAGATACAGATCCATATTTCAAAGTTTGTCTTTGTAATCCTTGTAGCAACAACATCACTTTCCCTCTGAAATTTACCCATTCCCATTTTAAGCACAAAGGGATGCTTGCCAGCTGTCCCTGTGAAGAGAAAACTGCTTTAGCACAGATAACTCACCCAGCTCTAAACCTGCATGATCTTTTTCTCACAGTAACCTGTGACCAACAGTGCGAATTCAAAAAATAATAATAAAAAAATCCAAGTCATCTACTCATTTATTGCACTGTTGTAGCTGAGGTTATGTTAAACTTACGTTTAGTTACTCAAAAGATGTGTATTGTCTGCCTAACAGTGCTAACAAATTTAGACTTCTGTTATACTTTGTAATGATTCATCATATTCCATCATAAAATGTACAATATTTCATCAGCAGAAGAAAATAGAATCTCTTTTCAGTTTTAAGTTCTTCCAAGTACTTAAGTTTTGATGATGAATAAATCATAAAGAAGTCCAAAACTTAGCTTTCTCTGTAAATTATATATGAATTCCCATATTATATCAGTATAGCATGCAATATATGATAACTGCTTTACCACAGATAGCATAGGAAGATTTTGTTCTTGTAAAGTTCTTTTGAAACAAGTTGATGCCTATGTAAAATAATGATTCATTAGGATGGCTATTAATTTCAAGAACAAAATTTCTATTCCCAGAACTTGTCCTGGCCAAAAGGCTGTATTCTCTGTTTGATATTACTCAATCCCCAGTTGGTCTCACTCTAAGGACCCTCCAGAGAGGTCTGGACAAGAAACCCCTGATAACGAATTACAGAGTCCTACCTCCAGAGCTAAATTAGTAACCTTGTTAGATGTAAGAGCTGAAGTCTGTTATCCCTTCTGGAAACATGAGCTCCTCTGTGGTTCCCAGAGAGGGATGTGACAGCTGAGAGTTATATTACTTTAATGGATTTTCACTTGTATCTTGATCATTCAGAAATATTCCTCCTCTTAATCATCCAGGCTGTTACAATTTTTTCATTTTCTTTTTCTGTTGCACACATTTATTAGAGCTGTTTTTTCCCACAAAATTTTATGAGGAAAGGAATTCCTGCATCAGTCTTTTTTAAGGTGACCCTATGCCCTAACATCTTCACAAAATATAGCATTAGCAAACTAAGCCAGGCTGTGACTTAGCAAAGTTCAGAGATAATTCAGGCAGTGAAATCACAGTGATAGAGTGTCAAATGTTTTCTTCTGCACTATAAAGGAAAACATTCTCTTTGAACTCAGCAAGGACTTTGTAGGACAGAAGGATTATTTGAACCAATTTTCAGCACACTCTTCTCAAACTGTTCTGTGTGTTGGAGGAAAACTGCAGATCCCTTGGATGTAAATTGCAAATTGTTTCCCCCAGTCAGATAAAGGACACACACAAGGTTCTCCTTGTATTTATGTGTCTGGTGGTACTTGAGTCTGTGGCAAACACTTAGTCAATAAGAGCAAACATCAATAGCAATAAAAAAGGCTTGTCTTTCCTTTTCCTCAAAGTCAATGGAATCTGTCTCATGTGATTTACTTGCCCCCTTTTGCAGGTAAAATGGTCCCAGGGCTGGAACAATTCTGTTTGATAGGCACTTTTTACAACTATTTAAATGGCTGTCAATATCATCATCCATCTTCTGCCATCAGAAGTGTTGCCTTGCTAATGTTTTCTTGTTTATCACGTCTGCACTGACCATATGCCCATAGGGACTCTGCTGATATCACCTTAATTTCTATATTTCAGAAATTGCATGGCAATTTAGGTGCCACTAAAACCTATCTAGAGTTGCTACGTCTTCCTAAGACCAGGTAGTAAGGATAAACAATCTTCAAGATCCACATTATCTGGAATGCCCTTTTAAGTTTGCTATTTATTCATTACAGAACTGGTTTCTGTTACTTAGCTTTGTTTGCTTTAAGAAAGGATGATTGTCTGGTAACATTATGTGGTTAACCAAATAGCAGATGCCATTTCCCAGCTTCAGATTTCAGTTTGACTCATGATGGAGAGAAACAGAAGAGAATGAAGGACAGTTAGAGCCAACCAATTTCTTTTTTATTTGTCAAAAAATATGAATGGTGTTATTCTGTGTCATCTTAGCCTGGCTCTTGTCCCTAATGACCACTGTACCTTCACACATTTGAATGTCTCAAAAAGAATTCACAAAAGGGAATTTGTTAAGTACAGCCTTGCAGAACTAAATGGACTTTGGTAGTATTTGTGTGCTGTATCCTAAGCATCAGCAAACATTTCATCAGGCTTCTGAGTAGTTCCCTGTGCTAAATTAAAAGCACTGTGTGATATATTTTGAAAAGAAAGTATTAAAAGAGCCCAA
This sequence comes from Aleadryas rufinucha, assembly GCA_013397815.1. Classification (NCBI taxonomy): domain Eukaryota; kingdom Metazoa; phylum Chordata; class Aves; order Passeriformes; genus Aleadryas; species Aleadryas rufinucha. The sequence continues at coordinate 291,509 of VZTH01001457.1, forward strand.
AAATACACCAAAAATAGGAAAGGAAAGCAAGGGGGCCAATGAAAACAAAAAAGCATTTCAAGAGAAGGTGATATTGGAAGGACAAAAGGGGAAAAAGGGGATAAGTAGAACAATAGCTGTGTAAAAGAAAAGCCTCAATCCAAGTATGAATATGATGACTCATAAACTAACAGTGTAAGTGGTGTCTGTTATATTAATTGCATTGACTTTTGGGGATGTGTCCGGAAACAAAGACACAAATTTTGTAGGTGCACATAGCAGTTACACCACAGCAAAGTTTTGCTCCAAAATATTTTTACCGAATCTGTTATATTACATTGAGTCTGTCTTGTTGAGTAAGGACCTGACAGTAAAGCTCTCAGTGTCTGTGCTAACCTGCTGCGGTGCGTCAGCCCATTTTGGGCTGTACATCAGAGAGGACATCTAGTGGGTGGATTTCCCTGCCTTGGGTTCTGCCTCCGAGGGCAGATCTGAGGAGGAGACATGGGTTTTCCCTCTCCACCCACTGGGTGTCACTCCAAGGCTCATCTCCTCCCTGATTCCAGAACCCTCTTAGCCCCTAAGTCACTCATTGGCTAAGTCAATTTATGTTTAATAATAAGTTCATTGATTAAGCAATTAATGTCTAGAAAATTCTGTTCTGTTGTGTCCCTCATTGGCTGATTCAAATAAGTTCCTCTTCCTGTATGTTACGATTGGTTATGTGTCACTCCTTATCATTTCCTTATTGGTTGTATCCTTGTACCTCCCATTCTCCTCCCCCTGTATAACTTCCCTCTGCAACGGCCAGTCGGCGCCATTCCATCGCCACTCCTGAGCCTTTCCATAAGACTGGATCCCCGGGTTTTGCCTGGGGCAGAATGGCTCCCTGGGTTCCCTGTGCAGGCCACGTCCTGGCAGGACTCAGAGGATTCCAGCTCTCCGGTCACGTCCGAGGGCTGAGGCCATTCTATTAAGGCCAGGCTTTAGGTTGCTCCCTTCATGCCTTCCTGTTTCCCATGCTTGGGGCAGGGAAATAAAGACACGGATTAAGCAAAGAGAGCGCCTCCTTCGTCTTTCATCTCCGTCGCCGCAGCCCAACTTACCTGGCGAGTGTCCATGTGGGAGGACAGAAGCTATGTCGCCTCCCAGGCTCACCAGGCTGCCTGGGTAGCAGTGGCACTAACCTGGCTTCCCTGTTTCATAACAAACAGATCAAACTTGTCACATACAGTCTGACCTCCCTGAAATTTTTCAGTTTCATCATCTTTGCCTATACAATTGTTCAAGACTATTCATAGGGCTGTTTCCCCCTTCTGGAATAAGTGTCAGTATGATTTTTTAAAAATATCCCTCATCTTTCATCATACACAGGAATGTGATCAAATCAGAAATTTTCCTTGATATGAGCCACTGTAATGCTTAATTTCCTGCAATGAATCTCAAATACTTGTATCTGTTTTGTCCATAGAACTGGAAATAAATTTTTACATATATTTTGAAGGTCAGCAGATCAAAGCCAAAGGTATGGTTCACGATTTCTTAGACTGTCCCAACTTCAAAGTAAAATGGCTTCACTTGAGCTACTGTGACAGTGATTGTTCAGTATCCTGTCCAGGATGCAAGATGGAATTTTACACTCAGTTTGCAGTGGAGAAATAAAGACACAAAAATTGCTTGTATAAGATATAGAGAGGTCATCAAGTCATGAAAAGATTGCAGTAAAGCTCAAAATCAAACAAAAATTAATCTGATAGTAAACAAAAAGACTTCTGTGGCTTTATTGCCAGATGCTGTAAACTCCCTTTAACTGTGAATTTAATTGATGTTCCTTTCCAGCATCAATAGATGCTGTGGAAGTTTGACAGTGTCCCAAAAAGGGCTCTGAAGAGTCCCAGGGAGCACAACTAAGCCTTGAACTTCAGAGAATGACACGCTAGAGCAAGAGGCTCAACCTTAGCAACGGGGCTTACAACATTATACTGGTTAAAGATTATTTCTCACAAAGAAAAGGATTAGAGATTCTTGTTTAAAACAAAAGCTGACATTGTGCTTTACAGTTATATATCTCTAAGGAGAGAGGAACAACTGTACCAGACAACTGCACAGACCAAATGAGGTGAGGTGTTGATGTGGACTGCACCTGCACACATGTATTGTGACAAAAGGTCTCTAGTCCCTGACTATAGAAGAAAAAGAAGCTTCTTCACAAAGGTCCTGGTTTATTAATGTGTTAAGTCTATGCCTATTCACTTAAACTTGTATAAATACACCAAAATCAGTAGCAAAAATGGACCTGCATTTCAATGCCCTATGAAATTTTTGCTTCTCTGTCCTCTAACCTGATGTTTTAATCAGGTTTAATTACAAAATAATTAGTATTTTACATTGTAGATAAATTCTTGTCTGGAAAAAAAAATACTATTAGAAGCAATACAAAATTTAGTATCACTGACAATCCTGAAAAGCAATTTAGTTTGGAGAAGCTGCATGGTTTTTTACAATCCTCCCAGCTTTAGCTTTTATGTCCTGCAGAAAGGTATGTCCAGAAAATGCAATACAAGCAATGTAACAATGAAGCTCAAAAATAGCATATTAGCTTTAAATTACATTAGACATTACACATGTCTGGACAGACAGTAGCATGCAGTAACATATTGTGCAATTAAAATTACATTTGTAATTCCAGTTTTTGTGACAGTCATGTGTAGCAGGATGCTCTGCCTGGAATGTGCACAACAACTCCAACAGTGCTCTGTTTTGCAAAGCTACTAGTGGTGAACTGAGAGGGGGTGTCATGCTGCTTTTGGTGTCGAATTATGTTAAAACCTGTCTGACTCATCAACCCCAAAGTTAAACCTGATATAAAGGTGAAGATGTGGCAGACATTGTAAATTATCCTTATCTAAAAATACCAAGCTGGCACAGCTGGCCTGAGACGTATGACTGACAGTCAATCACTTTAAACTCTGAAAGTCCAGTTTCACTTTCAAACAGCAGATTCTTCTAAAATACCCCTTGGAGTGTGTGTGGAGATTCCTCCCTCAGGTGGGGATGCCCCTCAAGGTCACTCCTCCAGGCTGAGTGAAAGAGATTTGCCAGGGTCATTGGTATGGGTGAGTAACATCAATCTCTACTTAATAATTGCTNGCCAGGGTCATTGGTATGGGTGAGTAAC
>VZTH01001458.1:0-14033 GCA_013397815.1 Aleadryas rufinucha
GAGCAGAGATCAGAGCTGTCCCTTGGGAGGAGCCCTGCTGAGCTCTGCCCTCAGTCTCCTCCAGCTGGACACACCAAGTGCCCTCAGCCACTCCTCGTGTGGCCTCTCCAGACCCTTCCCCATCCCCGGGTCCCTCCTCTGGACACTCTCCCTCAGCTTTAGATCTGTTATTGTGGTGCCCAGAGCTGCTCCCAGGACTCGAGGTGAGGCTGCCCCAGCTCAGAGTGGGACAATCCCTCACTGTTAGTTTTATTTTGCTGTAACTGCCCCTGCTCTGACTTCTCACCATCCACTGGAGAAGGAATCCCAATGACAGGGAGGTGGCAAGCACAGGACACTGTGATGTCCCCACTTTACCATCCTGAGCCAGATTCTGCTTCAGATCTGTCCCTCCACTGAATAGTGAGGTTTTCAGTCCTATTAAATTCTATTTCTTAAACAGTTTCTTTGCCACATTTTTAAAGTGAAAAACAACTAAACACTCCTCGTCTCATCTTCAGATTCTAACAAAATTGGCACCTTAATTACACTGACCTGATCAATTTACTGATGGAGCAACTCTGGTGCTCCTGCCTTTCCTCAAGCTATCGGGCTGATGGTATGGCATGAAAATTTAATGCTCTTGTTTCTTCGGTCTTAATTATGCCTAATGAGCTACTTGCTTTAATAAACAAGCAAATTCCAATATCCTGCCTATATTTTTCCCAGGAAGACAATATAAAGTTAGATGAAATTGTTTTTCTCGATAATTGAAGGAGTTTAAGAATAATAAGTAATATGATCTATACGGGTGTCTGTATGGGATGAGCTGGTTCCCTCCACGGGTTCTGATGGAGAGGGTTGGTTAATTCATTTATTTATTAACAATTGTTTCTCCCTTAGGCAAAGCTGGTCCCAATTAAGAGCCGTATTTTCAAATGATAAAAGTAAGTATTCTAATAAAGACACTAATTGGCAAGTATGTTCTTTAAAGAGAGTCATAAATTAGAATATCTCGTGGCAAGTGATGCCATTTCCATTAGCAGCTCTACAGCTCAAGACACAATTTTCCTATTAACCAGGTTTGAGTTTTACAACGTGGAAAATGCTGAATGCAAATACCCTCCAGGACATCAGGAAAGCAGCTTATGAACTCGCCATTGGGTAGTTCAGAGGCAGCACCTCATTATTACTCTCTCTGAATCCACAATTAAAAGCCAACAGATGAGCAAAGAAAACCCTCATAACCCAAAAAGTTATTGAGGGATCAAGCACGAGGCAAAAATCCAGAGTGGGGACTGGCAGAAAGGCTTATACAAAATGAATTTTAAAGATGAGCAAAGCACAGTAAAGATGAGACAAAAATGAGAAATTGGGGGGAAGAGGTTTTAGAGAGGGAGAGATATAACAGAGTGGAGAAAATAAGCCCCAGTCCTCCAGAGGACAGACCCAGTGGGCTTTTTATGTGCAGATCTTGAAAAGCTCCTTTTAATTTTACAGCACAAAACTGAAACCCCTGAAAAGGGAAAGGTGATCAGTGGCATTATTGCAGCCACTGAGGCTCTTCCCAGAGCCTGAGGGCTGAGTCTGCAGGGCAGAGGGAGAGTTTTGGGTCTGAACAGCGTCGCTGAGAGGGGTTTTGGATCTGTCAAATCCATTGTGAACAACTGGATTCGTTCTACTCATCGATGTCATCCCTTCCTGGGATTTCCCGGCAGGGATCCCGGGGAAGAGCCGAGCACCAGCCCTGCAGGACTGGGGCAGCTGCACAAATTGTAATAAAACATCCAGAAAAGTGGGAATTTCCTTCATTCAGGAGCAAACCCCTGCTCTTGGTACTTCACTTCAGTTAAGCATTCAACAGGCTAACAATGATCTGCATCCATTCCTCTGCATCCCCCTCAGCTGCCTAAGGAAGAGGGAATTCCAGGGAGACTGGTTTTGAGCAATGGGGTTTTTTTTCCTAAGAAAACAGTTTATTTCAGTATCTCATATTCTTCCTGACAACTTTGTGTTTTCATTGTTCACTTAGGATACGAGACGCACAAAGATGCAAATAAAATTGAATTTAAATAAAAGAGATGGGAAAAATTCAGTGGTGGCAGCACTGGGAAAAATAAAATGGAAAAGTGGATCTTGCATTGACAAAGAGCTGCAATGCTTCTGCCCCATTTGATGTGAGGCATGAATGTCCCCTCTGAGTGTCCTACACATCGTCCCTGTGTGTGAGAGGAGGAGAGGAGAGCAGGATCCCAGCATAATCCAGGGGGGAAGAGGAAATGTTACCCCCCTGCTCCATCCATCCCTAAAGCTTTTGCCTCAGGGCCTTTCTTGCCCAGCAGTGACTGATTTAAGAGAAGCTGTAGAGGGAAGGTAAGAAAAGAGCAAACAGGAATGAGCTACGAGAAGCTGGAGACACCTTGATGTGCTCCCTTAGCGGGGCACGGCTGCTTCAGGAAACACTTCAGGCTTTGCAGGGTGGCTGCAAGTCCACTTCAGCCAGATTTTATGGCAAATAAATAAATAGAATATAAATACAAATAAATATAAGTACAATAAGAATGGTTTCAAACCTTGGATTTTGATGGAGATATCACCGAGGAAACAGATTTGCTCTCCTGCAATAAAAAAATCGTGGCTTGTCAAATCAGATGTGCTGGGGAGTGTGCCCAGTGCTAACTGGGAATACCCTGATTGATGCCATTTGGCATCTCAGGTGAACTGGGCAGCGGTGGGACGTGCAGCTGCCTTTGGAAACACTTGACACAGCCCATTAAGGAGTGGGCTCAGCAACAGACACTTGTATAATACATCAGACTGCTGAAATCTCTCTTTGGAATTCACAGCCTTATAATGCAGGCAAAAATTAGCATTTATATACCAGAGGTCTTTGTAAATGAAAACACAAGTCCGTGTTTATCTACTCAGCTGTCACATTTTCTACTCTCCCACCTCATTTCCATATTGTCTAAGTATATATCCATATTAAAATATGTATTATTTAGCTTTATTTAATATTTTCCATTCATAAACCTCAAAGCTCTTCACAAGGCACGGTGAGTGACAAATTGCTTTGAATTTGTGGTCATATTTGATTCAAAAAATAACCCAGAAATGGAAGCTGCTGCATTTCCCTTGGTTTGCCCCATCCCTTGGCCAGCCCAGCTCTCCCTTGGTTCTCTGCCCACAGGGAACCCTGACCTTTGCCAGCACTTTGGGGTGTTGTGCCACACACCTGGAGGGTCTCAAAAATCTCAAAATTGTGGTTACTTGGCCATGTCACAGTTCTTTCTTTCCCCCAGCACCACAGAAACACGTTCTATATCTCTATACTCATGTATAGATACATTTACAGAGAATAATCAGAAAGGGGTTTGATAAATCTCCTGTTTAATGGGAGATTTGGTGGCTGTTGGATCCTGACAGCCTGAGCAGAGTTCCCAGCCCAGGGATCTCTCCCAGGCAGTGGAGCAGACAGTTTTATGTCATCCCTGTCAGGGAGATTTTGCAGAATTCTGTTCCACTTTGGTACAGATGAGTGACCTGGAGTGCTACAGAATTTGTGATGTTCTGGCTTTAATTAACCTCCCTCACGAGTGAAGCTGAACAAGGAAGAACACAGCCCTTTCCAGACAGGAATATTTTTACAGTCATTAAATGCACATTAATGCTCTCCATAATCTATAATTTTGTGGGTGATATGGGCACTATTCCTTCAGCTGTTCTTTGGAGAAAGGATGTTTCTCGTCATTAAAGACTAATAAGTGACATTACATTTAAGTGCTTGCATTAGATCTGCTTCTTTGAATTTAATGATGGGGCAATGAGGCCTTTAATTAAACAGTCCAAAGTTTCTGCTGGGAGAAACAAAAACAAATTTATCCACAGGTTTTCTTCCCAATATAAAACCAAACCAGCACCCATCTGGTGGGTAATCAATGCTTTTATCCCCAAAAGTGAACCTCACACTTGGAAATGTTTCCCTTATTTCTGAAATCCATGTAATGGGATGAAGAAACTCATCCTGTTGGTAGATGAAAAGCTCTGTCTCGTGTCTCCACAGAGTTCCTGGCAGGAATTTGTGGCAGAAGTTTATAACTATTGAGGTGTTTTAAATAAACACACAAAGTCCTCTGCCATGGATCAGTGGCTTATGACAAACAGTGTTCTGGTGTATTTTATGGCATCCTTTAATTGTTTTTGTTTGAATTTCATGTTTTCCAACATTTAGATACCATAGGTATTACCAGACCTGCAAAAGAGGCTAAAAATTGCCCAGGTTATCACATTAAAGTAACCACACCCACTGTTATTTGAAATAAAAATCAACTTAGGTGAACTTAACTGTTTTTTCTTGGTAAAATTTTCCAGGTGCAATATAAAATTAGCAAAACTCTCTATAGTCACCAACAAGAAAAGTAGTACCAAATGGAAAATCTACTTTTCAGGTGACTTTGGATTTCAAGCTCGTTGCTCGTGTCAGGTGTTATTCCTTAGAAACAGCACTGCAGAATAATCCCAAACTGTCAATAGTTCCTCTACACCTGTCCCTGAATAGTGCTCAGTCTGCCTCAGAGCCTGAAATTCTTGGAAAATAGTGAAGTTCTTATTTTTCCAGCCTGAGTTTTATTTAATGAGATAACAAAGAAACAAAGCACCAGCGTCAGCCAGAACCAAAGTGTGTTATTGTGGAGGAAAGTGCTCACAGCTCACAGCTCCATCTGCTCCACCAGTGAATATTAAATATTTTTCTAAAATTCAAAGCAATTTAAAAAGAAAGTTATGAACTTAGAGGGTGGCTAAGGCATAATTTCATTTTTTGGCATCATATTTTAAATGCATCCCTATTACTACAACACACAGAGAGCTAAAAATAGCCCAGGAATGGTAAAGACGTGCTGGAAATCAGATCTAATTTGGGACAGAATTTATGCACAGACAGATTTCCACACAAGCTCACAGATTCCACCCTGAAAATGTATAGAACCATATTGAATTTTAATTTCTTGTGTGATGATAATTTGGATGTATCACCTTGTGGTAATAATCTCCAGCATGCAGATATTTATCAGGCACGTGGTTGGGTCTCTTCCTAAACTAAATTCCCACTATTCCAAAGCTTGAGGATGTGATTGCTGTGCCTGAAAACTGATTTTCTGTACAATTCTGGTGTCCCCTGACAACTCTGGGGTGTTGGTGGAGCATCGTGTCCCGTGCAGCTCTCCTGGAGTCACTCAGCCATGAACCCTGACAGCTCTGAGAGGGGAATTGGCCACAATTAAAACCAGAATTCAAATGTCACCTATTGGGAGTAAATAGAATAAAAATAACCAGAGGCTGGGGATGTTTGGTGTCAGTCCTAAAGATGTGAATGTATAAAAGAAGGAATGACTCAGTGCAAAAAAGGAAGGAATAGCAGCATTCCAGGATTTGAAGGGGGCTACAAGGCAGATGGAGAAATGTCTTCATCAAAAACTGGAGTGATAGGACAAGGGAGAATNATAATTCAGGTTCTATATAGGTACAATTAATCTATGCCAGGGAACCTAAAGGCTGCAGCAACAACGTTTTGGGATGTCTGAGATTTTTAAAGCCCATGCTTTGAAATGCTAATAAAAATAGAAACCTACAGCAAGCAGAAGGGGGGCATTATGTGGAAAGCCTGAGGGAGAGCTCCAAGGAGTCTCATTGTGGACTGCACTGCACAGAGTATTGGAAAACACCACAGTGTATTTCTCCACCTAAATACAACAGATATTCCCAGTGGAACAGGGTCTTAGAACCATAAAATGGTTTGAGTTGGAAGAGACATTGAAAACCAACTCATCCCACCCCTGCCATGGGCAGGGACACCTTCCACTGTCCCAGGCTGCTCCAAGCCCCGTCCAGCCTGGCCTTGGACACTGCCAGGGATGGGGAATAGGACATTTATTTCCCTGCTGAACACAGCTCTCCGTGGGAGCTGAGCATGTCCTATGCTCACCACGTTTGCAGCACTGCAGGGGCAGACAAGGCACAGAACTGCTTTTATTATTTCTCGAATTTGTCTCATTTCCAGCACTGGGCTGTTGATGGGTTGGGCCAATGCTGAACTGCTCGAGTGAGTGTCTCCAACAGTTCAGGTTGCTGAAAGCTGCTATTACATCTGCACTAAGTGTTGAAAATAACCTGAATTGAGAACTACTGAGCAAATTGTCAAGAGCTGAAAGCACAGTTAAGAGTTTGGAGGCATGAAGAACTCTCCGGAATGAGTAAGAAAATCAGGACAGATCAGCTGGATCTGTTGGCTTTATAAAACCACTGCTGCTCTCCCGTGGAGTTCCCTTGCTAGAGGAGAATTTAGTGTTTCTCCCACCCAAAGGCAGCAGCCCCTGCTCTGGCTGCTCTCTGTAAATATTTCAGGTCATTCTCCTTCTCAGTGCTCGTGGCAGCTCATTCTGTGGTGAGAAGATGCTGTTCCATCCACGCTCTGCCGTGTGGTCCCCTGGGACATTCCCTGCCGAGCTAAGGCCTGCTCACGTCCAGCTGGGCTGGGAAACATCCCGGGCCTGTGCTTCCATCAGCTCTAACAGGAAATCCATTGTGCTTCGCACTGGAAGTTTGATCCAGCTCTTGGCTTCAGAAGGAATAAATAAGGCCATGCAAAGAGAGCGATGCCTGAGCCACAGAATCCATAAAACACGTTGTGGGTGAAATCAGACTGAAGATGTGGAGTAGCAAAACATCCAGAATCCGATAGTCATAAAAGAGTTGACCTTCCCATAACTCTGCCCACCTCCCCGAGCTGGATTTCTGCACTGGTATCTAATTACGTCGCTCTTCATTCACCTCTCCAACCTTCCATCATGAAGGAGTCAATTGAGAGGCTGCCATTAAATGCAAAATACGGCTCTCATTATCTGCACAGGTGCAGACACACATCTGTCTCCCCTGCACTCCATTCTCTGCTGCTTGTTTATCTCCTGTATCTCTTTCTTCCTGCCCTTGTTTCCCTGTTTTATTTAAAAAGTAAAATGTAAAGAGCAGCTACTCTGTTATCCTGAGCCTTTGTCTGGGATCTANAGACATTGAAAACCAACTCATCCCACCCCTGCCATGGGCAGGGACACCTTCCACTGTCCCAGGCTGCTCCAAGCCCCGTCCAGCCTGGCCTTGGACACTGCCAGGGATGGGGAATAGGACATTTATTTCCCTGCTGAACACAGCTCTCCGTGGGAGCTGAGCATGTCCTATGCTCACCACGTTTGCAGCACTGCAGGGGCAGACAAGGCACAGAACTGCTTTTATTATTTCTCGAATTTGTCTCATTTCCAGCACTGGGCTGTTGATGGGTTGGGCCAATGCTGAACTGCTCGAGTGAGTGTCTCCAACAGTTCAGGTTGCTGAAAGCTGCTATTACATCTGCACTAAGTGTTGAAAATAACCTGAATTGAGAACTACTGAGCAAATTGTCAAGAGCTGAAAGCACAGTTAAGAGTTTGGAGGCATGAAGAACTCTCCGGAATGAGTAAGAAAATCAGGACAGATCAGCTGGATCTGTTGGCTTTATAAAACCACTGCTGCTCTCCCGTGGAGTTCCCTTGCTAGAGGAGAATTTAGTGTTTCTCCCACCCAAAGGCAGCAGCCCCTGCTCTGGCTGCTCTCTGTAAATATTTCAGGTCATTCTCCTTCTCAGTGCTCGTGGCAGCTCATTCTGTGGTGAGAAGATGCTGTTCCATCCACGCTCTGCCGTGTGGTCCCCTGGGACATTCCCTGCCGAGCTAAGGCCTGCTCACGTCCAGCTGGGCTGGGAAACATCCCGGGCCTGTGCTTCCATCAGCTCTAACAGGAAATCCATTGTGCTTCGCACTGGAAGTTTGATCCAGCTCTTGGCTTCAGAAGGAATAAATAAGGCCATGCAAAGAGAGCGATGCCTGAGCCACAGAATCCATAAAACACGTTGTGGGTGAAATCAGACTGAAGATGTGGAGTAGCAAAACATCCAGAATCCGATAGTCATAAAAGAGTTGACCTTCCCATAACTCTGCCCACCTCCCCGAGCTGGATTTCTGCACTGGTATCTAATTACGTCGCTCTTCATTCACCTCTCCAACCTTCCATCATGAAGGAGTCAATTGAGAGGCTGCCATTAAATGCAAAATACGGCTCTCATTATCTGCACAGGTGCAGACACACATCTGTCTCCCCTGCACTCCATTCTCTGCTGCTTGTTTATCTCCTGTATCTCTTTCTTCCTGCCCTTGTTTCCCTGTTTTATTTAAAAAGTAAAATGTAAAGAGCAGCTACTCTGTTATCCTGAGCCTTTGTCTGGGATCTAAATCAATGGAGCCCTGCTGGGCTGCTGCCTCTTACCCACACCACCAATAACACAAATAACAATCACCCCGATCCTATCTCCTCACCCCTGCCTCAGAGAAGAGGACACTTTGGAGCCAGTTGCATACCAGCAATAAACATGAGGGATCAGATAACAAATCTTCAAAGATACATCAATAATATATTTCAAATCACTGCTGCTCGTGCGGGGTTACAGCAGCAGGAACTGCTGGGGAAGAGGAATGCTCTGAAAATATCCATCATCTTTTACTGGCTGTGTAAATGTTTTGAAAATAGGCTGTAAAGCTGCATTAAGTTTACAATAAATTTCGAGGCTCCTAACCCATTACAAAGTGCCAAATGCCAGTGCTCATCCTCCGAGGCACCGGGCTGCTGGCTTTGGAAAGCTTTTAGGCTTCTTTCCCTGAACAGCAGCACTGCATTTCACTTTATTTCACTTTATCCCGTGATTTTCACTGGCTGCCCAGTGACAGGCTGGGTTGGGAGAAGCAGGAAAGTCAGAAAAACAAAACTGCAGGAGAAATGTTAGATGCTGAGTGAAGTGAGTGAAGCAATAAATGTTTGTAGTTCTAAGCTGTGTTAAAGAAAATGACTGAAAGATTATATTTTAAAATATTTTTGCATGAATATCTCCTCATGGAGACTGGGAGATATGCAACAGAGTAGGCAATTTGGATTGCCTGAGTGATTTAGAAGCGAAGGAAATGCAGATCTCCATCCCCTTTGAGGAGCTGAGCCCTCTCTTATGCTTCTCCCTTGGCAATGTTAGCCAAGGTTTGGGAGGCTGTGCTGGAGGAAGCCAGGGAAGATCAAGGAGCTCATCCAGGTAATTCCATCACAGCCTTTTTCCCTCTGGAGGACAAGGTTTGGGGGATAAACTACAGCATAAACTACAGACCAGCTTTATGCTCACCAACTCCTGCATTCCCCAGGTGTTTTCCAAGGAAAAAAGCTCTGCACACTCGGATTGTGGTTCCTTTAATGTTGTTTATCAGTGTTCCTTTAGTGTCCTCCATCATCCACTGTGAAGCAATTCTTCTGTCATTGGGAAGGATGAACTTATTCCTTCTGCTAGTAAGGACATATTCCCTGGAAAGCCCCACTTTGGGAGCACATCTCATCCCCTCACCAGTCTGGGAGAGCTTGGAGAGATCACAGGCAGGAGCTGGGGGTAGAGATCCATCTTTAATGGGACTACTTGTGTCCTTTACTCTTTATTTTCATGCCATTTTTCAAATCCTCAGCAGACACTGCCCTCTGTGTCTTTGAAAATGCGGGCAGGCATAGAGAGAGAGCTAATTAAAAGCAAACAGCTCTATATTTAAGGAAGTTTAAGCTAATAGGTGTTTAAATCAGGTCTCCTAATATTGTCCCAGAAAGGTTGTGCCATTTAGAATGGAGTGGGTCAGGACTTAATCCCAGTTACAGAGGGGATCATGGAATCAGAGAATGGTTTGGGTTGGAAAGGACCTTAAAGGTCATCTCATTCCAACCTCCCTGGAGTTTGGAATTAAGTTTGCAAACTTAACCAGCACCTTTATGGAGAGTTGTATTTACAGTAAGCCTGGGGACAGTGATTCAAGGGCTTGTATGGACACCAAAAGTGTGAGTCACAGTTGGATAATTGACAGTTTTCTGCATTTTGGCATCCAGTGACCCCCTGCTCTCCTTTGTGCCTTTGGCCTGCAGAGAGCAGATATCCGAGCTTCTGAGCTGAACTTAGAAAATGCAAATGAGGCATTTGCCTGTGAAAGGTTTTGCTGCCCTCTAAACCCTCACTGAAATCTCAGCTCATTTGGAAGGTCCAAGTTCTCATTATCTTGGCCATGCAAGGAGGAATGAGCGGGTGGAAGCGTGGGATGTGTTGGACTGCACGAGGAATAGCAGATCTGGGAGCACAGCTGGGGGAGGAATCACTGAATCCCCTAATTCCTCTTTCTGTTGCTGCTCTTGGCCAATGGAGAGGACTCAACCAGCCCTGTCCAGTTTGGTATAACCAAGAGGCAGAGATATTCCATGAGCTTTCTCCCCAATGCTGAGAAATGAGCACCTTTACCAGTGAAAAACATTGGAAGAATTCATCTTTTCTGCAAGTCCCTTTTCCCCCTTTCTCAAAGCTTTCCTATAAATCTCTGATTTTTGAGACTGGACTTTTCTGGAGCAACATTTACCTGCTTACCACTGAAAAATATGAATCACTGAGCCCAACCAGCAGCTCTCCAGTTTTCCCTAAAGCAGCCTGGAATACCTGACCAGGACATTGCATGAGAATCTTGTATCCTGTTCTCAGACAGGTGATCCCAAATCTATGAGCTGAGGAGCAGCTCCAGCCCCTCCCATCCTACATCTCCTGGCCTTGGCACCTTCCAGGGCATCTTTCCACCAACCCTTCCCTGCTCCCTGTTGGGAAATTCAGGATCCCTCTCCAGAACAGGCTAACAGCTTGGTTTAAACACTGCTGGGTCTTGCTGCCACCACCATCAAATCCAAAATTTCTTCTACCATCTCTGGTGGCTGCTTCCAGTGGAACAAGTTCAGCTGTGCCTAAACTTCACTCTCTGTTCTTCCTACAATTAATCATTACAGCATGGAGGGTTGGGAATTCCCCTTTTTAGGGTATCACGTTTCCCATTTTCCCTGAAGGTGAAAGTGCCCAGCACTGGTCAGAGAACACCCTCAGTATTTCAGACTGGACACGACACACTTCCACAATCACTAGAAAAATTCCCAGAAGATTTACTGGAATTTAAACCATCCTCATAACGAAGGAAACCATCCACACAAATGAATGCTTGATCCTAGAAGATGTGAGTTTTTCTTTTGTGTTCCAAAAACTTTTTGTTTGATTCAGGGAGCAGTTTTGCACTTGGAGCTTGATTCAAAAGTCTGCTGAAATTAATAAGCAGCTTTCTGTTGACCTTAGCAAGCTTTGGATTAGGCTTTGTGTGAAAAGCAGTCCACTGCCTTAACCAAGGAATATTTATAAAGCTAAAGCCAAAGGAAACTTCTAAAAGAAAAATCTCCCATTTCATGTAGTAGCAGTTTTAGTGCCAAAAATATAATAAAAAATCCTGCAACATTTTTCTCTTTATCATCATCTTTACAGGCTTCATGAACCTCATCTAAAAGGTGCTCTAGGTAAAAAGTATTATCATTTTGATGAATGCCAGCCTTTTGACACGAGGAAGAAGCCTTTTATTCTCTGACAATGTCCCTGCCAAACTAAGTAGAAGATGTAGGCAGAAAGCTGAGGGGAAACCCTGATGCTGATGAATCAGAGCTCCCTGCTGAGAAGCAGCCTGATGATCCCCACCATCTAAACAGTTTAGGGCTTTTTCAGCAGGTTCAAGAATCAAGTTTGCCTTTTTGTCAGGTTTTGAAAGGCTACAGGCTGAACCTGACCCTGGCTCCTGGCAGAAGGAATGAAATCTGTTTCCCACGTGTGACTCTGCCCGGATTCCCACTCCCAAACCTTGGGGCACATATCCTGTTGGTGCCTTGTCTCGGGATCCTGCAGCAAACTGTCATCACCCAGCGCTGCTCGTGGTGGGTGGGGAGTGACGATGCACACACGGAGCTCTCAGGAGCTGGGAACTTGCAAAGCTCCTCGAGACCTCCAAAAGTCACTCAGAAAAGTCGCTTTTGATCAAGCACTTAGAGTGCTTTATATTCCCCACTAACTGGAAATGCTGCAAGGATGATCCCTGCCTTGATTGTGGATGACCTTGGTGCATTAAATGGACATTGGGGACATCCAGAAGAGAAGAAGAGAAATGACAATAACGGGAAATATTAATCTGTGTGTTAAAACAGCAACAAAAGCCCCATACACCACTTAGATTTGATTTTTCACTTTGATTTTTGGTTAGCGACATTTTTTTGTTTGCATTCAGTTCTACCCCTATAGAAAATAAAGTGCTCAGCTGTTTGTGACAGATTATTTGTGGCAATGTAGAGCCTGAAAGCTTTTGCATCAAACAGGGCATTCACTATGCCAGGCACTGAATAAACTTATTTTTCTATCAGGAAAACCTTATATGTAGAGTCAAGTCACAGAGAAAATCAGTTTCCATCCTGTGTGTGTCTTGTCTTTATACACTACAAAATCCCAGAATGGTTTGGGTTGGAAGGGACCTTAAAACTCATTTCATTCCACCCCTGCCATGGCAGGGACACCTTCCACTGTCCCAGGCTGCTCCAAGCCCCAGTGTCCAACCTGGCCTTGGACACTGCCAGGGATCCAGGGGCAGCCACAGCTTCTGTGGGTACCCTGTGGAAGGGCCTCTCCATTCTAACAAGGAAGGATTTATTTAAAATGTACTCTTAACCTACATATTGCTACCAAATAACATAAATTCCAATGAATTCTTGATCTTTCCCCATGAGGAGTAGAAGCTGTCCCAGCCTGAAAAGTTTACACTCTAAACAGGAGTTAAAATGTGTCAAACCCCGGTGAGATGGGAAGCAAACATCCAAGACACTGAATTTTCTAAAATATCAAACATCCCTGCAACTTAGAACAGGTTTCCTATTAAAAATATGTGGGAAGTTACTTTTCTGAGCAATGGTAATTGCAAATATCTAAACTTCTGGTCAACCAGAAATATTCGTGAAAAAGAAGTGACAAAACCAGATCCAGCTCTGTGCTTGGTTCCACACCCAATCCTTTTCTGTCTGGGCTGATGCCTGGGGCCTGGATTGCCCCCTGGCAGAGCTGGGTGTCGTTTCCAGCAGTGTGGATTTCCCTGGGCCTGTCAAGCCTGGTGATATCACCGTTTGTTATCAAATATTTTGGCTGCTCCATCCGTGTTCCTCGTTTCATCCCCAGTTCAGTAACATGTCACACACACTCTATTATTGCTGACTTTAAAGCACACAACGAGATCAAGCCTTGAGAGAAGAGGAAAGTGGAAAATTGGCAGGAGAAATCACTTCTGCCTTCAGAGGCAGTGGCAGAAGCAGCTGCTGAGTGCATATTGTGTGAGGAGAGCGAGGCAGAAGCAATTGGAAGAGAAACTAATACAGAGATCACACATGATCTGCAGAATTTAAGGAGCAAGATGTATCCAGTGGCCAGGTGCTGCTCAAAGCACAGACTGGAGCAGACAAGGTGAGGGAAGCAAGAGAGCGAGCTGAATACTCGAATCGCTTCATGTGAGGAGAGCTTGTGGGGCAGGTGCCAAAAGTGGGGATATTTGGGAAGCAGAAAATTGGTTACGAAGAGATAAGAGTGTGTGAGCTTCACAAAGGCACCGTGGGTACAAACAAAACAGAAATCACTGGTTTGGAATTGCGGTGCAGAAGAGAATTTGCACAAGGTAAAGAATCCAAACTTCAAAGTCAAGGACAGAGACAAGGAAAGATGGGACCAATTACAGCCATCAGGAAAAGCTCATTAGAAGAGCTTGGCTGTACGCAGCAGAATATTTAAATCTGTGGGGTTTGGCTCAGTGAACACTTGGGTGGTTGGACTTCAAAGGGTTATTGGATCTTCTGAGAGTTCTGGGTGCAGTCACTGTGTGTGCCCCTCCTCTTCCTCTCATCACCAGCACCATGAAGCAAAAACAATTCAATCCATGACAAAAGAGAAATGTCTGCCCCAAGATTTGGGATATCTCTACAACTATCTGTTCTGAATGTGCCCATTCCACTTTTTGCAGCCTCCAAGTGGGAATCCCAGAAAACCAACCATGGGATGTGTCCTAGGTTACAGTGTA
>VZTH01001458.1:14321-140717 GCA_013397815.1 Aleadryas rufinucha
CTGTCAGTGGTTTGCTTTTTGTACTATTGCATTTATTTCATTTTTCCTATTAAATTGTATTTCTGAGTTGGAATCTCTCACTAGTTTGCTTTCAAACCTGTACAGGATTTGCCCTCTAACCACACCAGTTGTCCTAAATGGCTGCTCAGCATCCCTGGCCAGTGGGAATCCCCAGAGCTGCCAAATGTGGGATGGATTGGAGAACCTTGTGCCGACCTGAGGTAAAACATCAGGATATTGGTGATATTGGATTATTCCACAGGGGAGCACAAGCACGACATGGGAGGATCAGTCCTGACCCAAGGCTGGTCATATTCCCACAAAAACAAGTGGGAAAAGTGGGGGCAAAATATTTGCCTCCACAAAATCATTGCTTGTCCACATTGCCCTCACTGTTTTCTTTTAAAAATGTTTTAAAGAGCTTATTTCTACACCCTCCAAATCCTTAAAGTCTAATCAAAGACACCAGTATTTCAATACTGTAAAAATAACAAATACAAAATGTCTTGCCGTGATTGAGTTATAGGTGTAGCAAATAATAACCTTGCAAATGTAGCAGGGAGAAAAAGTCAGCCAAACATTGCAAAGTATTTTCTTCATGGTTTGTAATAATCCTTCCAGAAGCTCAAAATGTTTGCTTACCAAGTATTCATTAGCTAATATTTGTACAGTGTCTTGGAAATGAAAAGCACTAAATATGTGCTAATTATAATTAGAATTACTTATTATTATCAAGCTCTTTCTTCTCTTTATTCTGTGTGACTGTGTCTAGGAGGAGGCACTGAGGTTGCTCCCCTGGAAGCATCTTGGCCTCTTACAGGATGGAATTAACAGCATTTGTGTCCTGGGGAAAAGGGAAAGAGGAATAACCAGGACAGGCTTGCAGAGGGGTGGGAAAGGGAGGAAAGATTTGGAGTGTCTCAGCTTCACTGGGTTTTTGCTAGATTTATGGTCACAAGCCTCATCCAATGCTATGTATGTGTATACACACACATATATTATCTGTCTGATGGACAGCTTAAAGGATTGATGCCTTGCTTTCCCAGGGATAAATGATGGCCTTTTAAAGGCTGTTAAGGAGCCTGTTCCCACCTGACCCCACCAGGGAAGATGCAGAGAGAGGTGCAGGGGCTGAACCCTTGAACCTCCTCGTCATCACCAGCCCTGCCTGATGCAGGTGTTTCTCCAGGCCTTAATTCTTAGGCAGTTCCCTGTTTTCCCAAGTGATTCCACGTTTTGCTCCCTCTGTTTAAAATTAAACTTTCCCCTCTCCATTGCCTGGCAGCCCCATCCAGGCTGCTCCCAGCACTCCCCCACTGCTTCATTCCCTCCTCAGGGGTTTCACTGCTGTGTGCTTTCCACGAGCTTTTCCTGGCACCAGCTTAATGAGCTAAACCTCATATTTTTAATTTGTATGTTCATATGCAATTAAAGAAAGAGGCCAGACTGACAGTGCTGGAAAACAAGGATTTTTGCAGGCTAGGGAGAGGTCAGAGTGCTTTTCCCATGCTCCAGGAAAGCCCTGAAAGCCTTGGGAGGAGATTTCCCTTCCTGCACTCAGGTACAGCCAGTGTCACTCATTTCACTGCTGGAACATGGGAATTCTGGCAGGAGGGTGGGAGTTTTCTGGGTTTTCCTTCTCTGTAAAGGATATTAAAAGATCTGCCCTGTGCACACACCTGTGGAGCACTTTCTGTCTTGTCTGGCCTGGAGTGACACGAGAGCAATACTTCCTATAACCAACTTCCAAAAGGAGCTGCTAATTATTAATGCAGAGAATTCCAAAAGAGAGGGAAAACAGCATTTCCCAGCAAGAACTTTTAATGAGAGTGCCATTAAGGCACTCAGCCTGCACAGCACACTGTGAGTTGTAAGGAAACCTTTCCATTTGTTCATTCTCTGCTGGGAATTCTCAGCTTTTTTTTGGGTGTATCTCCCCAAATGATGGTCCAGCAGCACCCAGGGGAGCCAGAAGGATGCTGCCAGATTCTGGTGAGCTGGCAGCACGTGGGGAGGGGGTTTGGATGCTCTGGGAACCAGGAGAGCAGGCAAATGTGGGATTAAAATTGTGATCTGTGTATGGACATGAAGCTGAGACCAGTGAAGAGCCTTCAAACCCTCCCTGCACCAGGATCCTGCTGGTGCCTTTGGGTCAGGGGCACTCTAGACCAAAAGATCAAGGCCAATGTCACTCTAGACCAAAGACAATTGGCTGAACACGATCTTGGAGCTCTTTTCCCACCTAAATAATTCTGTGATACCAGAAGTGATGCAGCCCCTGGGCAAGCACCACAAATCCAGGATGAGACCATGAAGCAAAAGCAGCTTATCCAAAAAAAGGGTTATTGAAAATCTCAGCATCCCTAATTCTAAACTGCCTTCTTGAAAACTCCAAAACTGCTCAGAAAATGATTACCCACAAATGTATTTTGTAGAAACTCAGCAAACATATTTGAACAAAAAAAATATTTAGACATTTGCTGTCCAACCAACACAATATTTTACAGTGTTAAATATTTGCATTAAGTGTGTTTTTCATCAATATTTGTATCTTTTCAATGAAAACAGTGATTGATCAAGATTACTTTTAAGTCCAATCCTACTTTTAAAGTCAAGTGTTATATTGTGGTGGCATCACCTTGAGGGATTTAACATCCATAAGATGTGCAGAGGTAAAAATCTATTTATGAACTTGAGATTGAGGAGAAAATTAAAAAAAGAGATTGTGGGAAAAATAAACTAAACACACACAGGCTGCCATTGCAGGAAACTAAATAATAGGAGTACCTGGAATTTTGATAATCTGGGGTGTTTTATCCTGGCTTTCCAGCCAAGGTAGGATTTCCAAACGAGGAAATAGGAGCTGGCTTTATGTCCTTTATGCTCGAAAGGTTTAAACCCTCTATTTGCAAGACACTTGTTATTACTCTATTTTCTCGTGGGTGGATGAATACTGAATGTTTTGCAGGAAAAAAGGTCCCTGCTGGTTGCTGGGTTTTGTCAGGTTCGGAGCGATGAAATTTCTTTCTATTTTCTGGTGTTCTTGGGAGACCTCACTGAATGAAAAAAAAGCTTTCGCCCCTTACAAAGTGATTTCTCATATTAATATTTCACCAGGCAGGTCAGAGCATTGTGAACCTCCTCTCACTGTAGCATTGAACAAATATTTTAAGAAGCCTGGTGGTTTTGCCAAACAGAACATGAACTGATGGACAGCTTAATCCGAGCCCAGCTGGGGCAAGGTGGGAAAACAGAACCACACTGGGGTCGATGGGAATGATGTAACAGGGAGCAAATGGATGGAGAAACCTGGAAAACCCAGAGGGAATCTTTTCTGTTAGATAAATACAGTGTAAAGGAAGGAGAAAACCTTTAAATATTAGGCCTAAAACCTGGAAGTCCTTCTTGGCAACGACTGAGGAGTCCTGTTCAGAATAAATGAGGCATTAAAGTATGGAGTGAATGTCAACTCTGCTGTTTGTTTTCTTAAGAACTCAGATGTTTCTCTTTTTTATCATCTTTAGCAGCTGGATGATGTGGGTAGGGGAGTCCAAAGAAGCAAATCCAAGGGTTTCTGCCATTCCCGAGACAGTTCTTGTAGGCAAAGGAGGTGCCAACCTTCTGTCAGAGGCTCCACCCTCTACTTTTCGACCCAGAAGTGGCAATAATTAAAGGAAAAAGGTCTTGGGAGAAAAAGTCTTAAAGGGAGCCTTAGAACAGATAAGAGACACACAAGAAAGAAAAGTGAAAACAAAAAATGAGTTGTTTTTTTTTTGTCTTGCAGTGCATAATAGGGAAGCAACAAGGAAATACAGCAGGGATATTGCCAGAGGAATTGAATGTAAATAAAGAAAAGAAGCTTTGTTACTGGTGCAGCTTTACCTGGGGTGGGTTTTGAATTGGTCATCCCAGAATTTCTTGTGGATAATACAATGCCCTTTGGAAAAAAGCAGTTTTAGCAGAGAAATGATAAGTCAGAGATCCTGGCGACGAAGGAAAGGCTAAGAAAATTAATTTCACCCTCACTGCCAGTAAGAAAAAAGAAGAGTCCATAATAACTTAATTAAGTGGTTATAAATAAATGATGAGGAAAGTGTACATGATCAACCCTCACGTTCTTATCACATTGGCACCAAAACCCCAGTGGGAAAAGTGCCTTCCATCCAGGCACCTGAAGTGCAGGGAGAGTATAAAAAATTCAGAGCAGCTGAATTGAAAGCATCTGTCTTTCTGCACGGGCCTTTTACAGCTGTCACAATTCTCTGCGTTTTCTTCCAAAACTAAAACCCCTTTGTAGCAGAGCTTTTTCCCTAATCCTCATGGTGAGGCCCAAATTCGTCTTGCATGAAAATCAGAATTATCCAATCCAAGAGAAGCAAGAAGATTCTGAGATCTTTGAAGAGCAGGTTGAAATATTAGTCATTATCTTTTTCCTTTAACCCGTGGGGTATTTTGGTGTGACATCATAGCTGAACCAGACAAGTAGACCATAAATAGTTACGTTTAGGGAGAAAAAGCCCTCATGAAACTCTCTAAAAAATGACATAGCTCAGCTGTGCAGGTAGAATGACAGTCACAATGATGCTGGGAAGTGATTGCTTTGCAATATTATCACAACATCAGGCACTTGGGTCCCCAGACTCTCGTTCGGGTGCTGGAGCAGGAGAGAGGCTCCGGGAGCTCATCCACAGCAAACCCTGGCCCTGCCCTGATTTCACCTCAGCTCCAGCAGCTGTTCCCAGCCCAGCCTTTCCAGGAATGCTTTCCTCATGGAAACCACGCTGTCACCTCGCTCAGGCCCTGGATTTGATGGGCATGGGCAGAGGGGGGGATCAGGAATACCACGGGAATGGCTGTCCTGCCGTGGGAATCACAGCCGGAGGAGGGAGGATGAGGTCGGCACAGGGCATCCCACACTCAAAGAATGGGAAAAAGGAATCACCCCTGCCCATCCTGCCTGCCAGAGAGGCTCAGGATCCCTGCATCCCCAGCAGTCATTGTCCCTGGCACAGGGCACTTTCTGTCCCACGTTCAAAGGCTGGGCTGTGAAACCGGAGCCAGCACCGAAGTGGAGCAGATCAGAGAGTGGGAGCTGTGCGGGAACGGTTTCATCTGCGCTTTACGTGGAACGTTAGAGATTCCCAGCCACCAGCTTCACTCAGAAAGCAATTATTGGAACTGCACCACCTCCCCTGGCTGCTCCCGAGCTGACCAGTCCAAGGATAGTGAGCCTGAGGATAAGGAATTACATGCTCGCTTTGGAAGAGATGAAATACCTCCCATGCAGCCACTTCTGTGCCTTTAAAAGTGTTAGTTAACAATTAAAAGAGGCCCATGTCTCCTGATTTTCGCTATTTCTACAGGATTAAAAAGGTAGCTCGGGGACTCCACGGAAAATTCCACTCAGTTGGTCTTTGGCAAAAATAAGAAAAAAAAGAAGCGCCATTAATTGATTAAATTTAATCTAAAATTCATGCAGAAAGTTGATTTGTTCACCAGATGAGGTCCTATTTCTGAAGCCTCCAGTAAAAATGAGTAACTGCAGCTCAGCTCATCTTTATTCATTGAGCTCTGCCTGGAGTGTCTCACTGCACTGCTTTTACTTGTATGGACTAGTCCTCATCACTGCACATCAGTTCTCAACAAAATTTTGATTTTCTAAGATAAACTGTGCTTTCCTGACCTGGCAGATGACCTTTGTGACCTTCCAGCCACACCTCTAGAAGCCATTTAGTGGTGGTTTCACCCTCAGGAGAAAAGTCAGCAGCAATGAGGTCACTTGCCTTTTTATTTGAGAATCAGAAAATCATAGAATGGTTTTAAATTTTAAAGTACCACCTTTGTCACTGTCTCTCAGAGGAATTTTGGGTGAGGGTGTATTTGAGGTCACAGTAACGTGGTTTTTGGAGACTTCTGAGTTGTTATACCAGTGGTTATTTGGGTTTCTTGTTATGGTTGCCACACATGAAGCACACAGGTGCTCCAGCTGAGTTTAGTTGGCCTTTTAAGAAAATAATTAAAAAAGAGTCCCATAAAAATGATTGAGAATCTGGTCTATCATTCAGAAATGTGCTGTTTGGAGTGGAGATTTTTGTTGGGTTTTGGTTTTTTTTTTTGGTTGGTTGGTTTTTAGGTTTTTTTTACAGTTTAAGACTCAAAACCATTAATCCAAGTCTGCCTATTTATGCAATGCTCTAAACTGAGCTGACAGACCAAGACAGCATCGTTTTTAATCACAAAGAAAAAGGCAGAGCTTACAGGAGCCCACTGTTGCTCACCCAACTCATTCCTCTCTGCTTGGGTCAATTTCTTTTCCCCCTGAGATTGCCCAACACGAGTTGAGAGCAAATCCATTGACTCCAACATCTTGGGCTGCATTGAGGTGAGGATCTCAGACTCCCATTTCCCCAGGCTGTTCCTTCCCAAACACCCCCTGCCCTCGTTTCCCCAGCAGCTGCCCAGTCCCTCCCTCTCAGCTCTAAATCCTCTGCCAGGCAGGAGCAGCAACGACAGAGGGCTGAGCTGGGACCAGGGTATTTGTCTCGAGCAGAACAAAATATGTTGTGATGGGCTTTTCCTTTTGGCTGCCCAGCAGGTCCCATTCATTTTGCTTTTGGAGAGGTGCTCTGTAAAGACTGCAAAAGTAATTTAAGGCTCCTGAGACTTTTCTTTTGTGTGCTGTTGGAAAGTATTGACTCGTGCAAACAAAGAGGGAACGAGCTACGTGATGCTCCCCTCACAACCCTGCCCCTCTTTCCTGCTGGATATCACCCTGTTATCTTTGTCTCCATCTGCTCAGTTGTCTCTCTTTGGGTGTTCTCATGCTTAATCTCAAAACTGAAAAATAAATGGCAAAACAGTGTAAATTCCAGAGGAATTAATGTTGCTTCCAGGTTTCTTGTTCTTTCCAAGTGATGTTGACTGACTTAACTACAACTCTGTTTGTATTTAAGTGCCAGGGAAGATTTGTTATAACCCAGATCTCCCTGCCTCCACCTTTTTGATGGGCAACTCCTACAAATGTTGCCATAAAATGGTTATTTCATCCTTTTCCACTGGAAGGACTACACAGCAAGTTTGGAGCTGAAAGAAGAAGGCCAAAAAAAAGCTCTGATGTGGCAGGATTTCCTTCCATGGGGTTCCTGGCAAGCAGACCTGGTATTATTTCTTCACTGTGGGTCTTAAATACCAACGTAAACAGGAGCATTGGTACGGATTCACAGTCAGAACAAAGAACAAATGCATTAAAAATGGGCTGCTGCCAAGGTATCCAAATTGGGGCCCAACCCAGGGACTGCACACATGGAGAGGAAGGGAATCCAGTTCCCTAAAGCTCACAGAACCTGGATACAAAATTCACTGGGTATCACCTCACCTGTGCTCAAAATGATATCCAATGTATTTTTGAAAGGGAAGCTGATTTCCTGAATTTGATATAAACACTAGAGCACAGATTACATCTCTATTTCTGAGATTTTCACTGAGCCATTGCTGTAATTTCTGATCTGGTAATATATAAATAAAATATACAGATACAAAAATTCTAAATTATCCAGACCTATTTAATATTTGTGACAATGAGAATGTGAACTAAAATTATATATTTGTCCAGCAGGTTGTGACACAAATGAACAAATTATATGTAAGAGCAGCAATCACATTTAGCCCTTGATAAACATGGATCTGACAATTTTCTTATCTACTTTTCCCCCTGAGGTTTAACAAGAAAATGAGTGGGTTTTTGTATGACTTGCCCTTATCTGAATGGTGGTGTCAGGTAGGGCTGTAAACAAAAAATGGTTTCCCACCACATTTCCACCCCTTTGGTGGCTGCATTTTGGGATGGCCAAGATTGCCAGAAAATAATAAATGATATCTCACAATGCCATGGCACTCCTCCAACTCTCCTTACAATTAGCACAGCAGCATTATTACCCCCATTTAATCCATGTGGGAACTCAGACCAAAAAGCTCAGATCTTTCTATTTGAACTAATTATCCTGAATGAATCATGATGTGCAGGAATTTATAGACACCCATATGCATGTATATAATTATTATAAATATTTTGCTTTAAACGTTTCATATTGGTTTTGCACAATGCTGAATCCAGTTTTCTCAGGTTTCCCTGGGAAACCCTGACTTTTATTTGCTTTTCTTTGGATTCTTATGGTTCAAAGGCAAGTGACCATGAGCTGAAGAAATCCCCCTTCAACATCAAGGCCCTCCAACAGCCAATATTATTCCCAAGATGTTTTTTCCTTTCCACTTCCTGCCATAGGTGAACTGGATTAGATGCCTCTCTTAGATGCCTCTCTTAGATGCCAGAGATGCCTCAAATGCTTAATTTCAGGATGCAGGTGTTTCTTTTCAGGAGCTCACTTATTAATATCATGAAAGATATTAAATATCTGAAGATGAAAGTGAGATATTAAATATTTCCCTTTTCTTTTTTTTTTGGTCTCGTTTCCCAAGAGTTCGTCCCACTTGGGAGGTGCCTGATTCACACTAAGTCACAGCCCCCTGCTTGAAAGGGACACACTCAGGGAAGAGGAACAAAGGATTAAGAATAAAGAAGGTGTATAAAACCCAGCTCCTTTTATTTTAATTAATTGGCATAAAATTTATGTAGAGTTTAAAGATTGAAGCAATGTAATGTGCCAGAATTAATAGATGCAATCAGATAATTACTGCCTCTTAATGAATATTAGAATATCAAATATTCAGGCCTTGAAGTTCACTTTATTTCTTTCATCCTCTTGTAACATTTGAATTTTGGCTGTGTGTAAACTCAGTGAAATGCAGTGAGGCACAGCGAGCTGCGAGGCAGATTTGTGATATCACCCTGGGCCCAGCTCAAATCTGAGCAAGCTTAGGGGAGAATTTAGGAGCTGCAGGAATTTGTTCTCCTGTCTGCAGAGATTCCAACCCCAATTTTATGGCAGAGCAAATGTTTGCCTCAACCACCAAGATGTTGCAAATCCAGGCCTCCATCCCCAATCACCTGGAAAAACTACATATATATATATATATATATATATATGCACACATATAAAAATATATGTGTCTTGGGCCTGCTTTAGCCTCTGCCCCAGGGCTCAGTACAGTTTTTCAGGTGATTTGTCAAAATCCTCACCCTCTGCCTTGTTAAGGCTCTAATTAATCCTCCTTGCCAGTCCAAAAAAATCTTTGCATAACTGGTTTTCA
Source organism: Aleadryas rufinucha (assembly GCA_013397815.1). Lineage (NCBI taxonomy): Eukaryota > Metazoa > Chordata > Aves > Passeriformes > Aleadryas > Aleadryas rufinucha. The sequence goes on from VZTH01001458.1 coordinate 23,529, forward strand.
ACCCTCAACTCTGCGTACTAAAGACTCCACAATGACTTTGCACAGCTCAATATTGGAATTTCTTAAAATCATGGAACTAAAAATTGTTTGCAGGAAAAATATAACATTTATTCTCTCGGTGTAACTGCACCATCATTTCCTCCACTATGAATTTGCATTAGTAATTAACAGTTTTATGTGTTTAAACTGCTTAAACAGAGCAGATCTATGGTTACTGACTCCTGGGTAAGCAGCGTCGAGGTTTTATTAACTTATAATTATCAAATTAGTTTTACCCATTTTTTCAGTCAATTTACCACTGAAGAATTCATGAATAATAGAACAAGAACAGGAATAGGCTCAGGTTCTCCTTGAATTTTGTTCTTCAGCTGGGTTTCAACCACTGGATTGCAGAGAACGACTTTGTAAATGGGAACCAAACCCACAGAGTCACAGAATATCTTTATATTCTGGGATGATTCTCCTTTTCTTACTTTCCACCTCTCTTTTATTCCTCCTCTTAGACTCAATAAAGAAAAGAAAAAGGAAGAAAAGGAATAAAATATAGCAGAAGCTGGGATGAGACAAAGAAACCCAAAATTTAGTGCTGTCCTGGCTAAAATGAGCATGGCCATAAAAAAATATTGATGTATCCATTTCTTGGCCTTTCACTCGGCCATGTTACACTTACAAAAGTCGGGCTTGAGAGGGCTCAAATATCAAGGGGGTCACATTCAGAGAATTCCTTCTCTGGCTCGAAGTCTGTCACAAAATTTTAGCCATCACTCATCCCCTACTGGATGCACAATCAGCTTGGACAGTGGGATTCCAGTAAAAATCAGTTATCTAGGAATAAATAGAACCACTCCTTGGCTACTTGGGATAAAAAATAACTGTCTAAGGAATCACAGCATTTATGTCACAACTCCTCAATGAAAGGGCTGGGATCTGTGGGGTGTCCAAAAACACCTGCAGGTTTTTCCTAATTTTCCTGTTATCTGGTTGATCCCCCAAGTAAATGCAATCAGTGTATCTGATCCCGGAGAATTTGCCAGGAATCTCCCATCACATGCAGAGAAATGATGATTTCCAGCATGGGATATTTGCTCTCTGACTGTCAGATATTCCTGGCAGAGATGGTGGCCTGTAACCCTCCATGGATGGGATCAGCTGGGGAATGTCACCACAAACCCTCTTTCCTTCAGCCCTTCTGGACACCTGAGCTTTTCTCCCAACCTTCNTGAGCTGCAAGGCAGATTTGTGATATCACCCCGGGCCCAGCTCAAATCTGAGCAAGCTTAGGGGAGAATTTAGGAGCTGCAGGAATTTGTTCTCCTGTCTGCAGAGATTCCAACCCCAATTTTATGGCAGAGCAAATGTTTGCCTCAACCACCAAGATGTTGCAAATCCAGGCCTCCATCCCCAATCACCTGGAAAAACTACATATATATATATATATATATATATATATGCACACATATAAAAATATATGTGTCTTGGGCCTGCTTTGGCCTCTGCCCCAGGGCTCAGTACAGTTTTTCAGGTGATTTGTCAAAATCCTCACCCTCTGCCTTGTTAAGGCTCTAATTAATCCTCCTTGCCAGTCCAAAAAAATCTTTGCATAACTGGTTTTCAACCCTCAACTCTGCGTGCTAAAGGCCCACAATGATTTTGCACAGCTCAATATTGGAATTTCTTAAAATCATGGAACTAAAAATTGTTTGCAGGAAAAATATAACATTTATTCTCTCGGTGTAACTGCACCATCATTTCCTCCACTATGAATTTGCATTAGTAATTAACAGTTTTATGTGTTTAAACTGCTTAAACAGAGCAGATCTATGGTTACTGACTCCTGGGTAAGCAGCGTCGAGGTTTTATTAACTTATAATTATCAAATTAGTTTTACCCATTTTTTCAGTCAATTTACCACTGAAGAATTCATGAATAATAGAACAAGAACAGGAATAAGCTCAGGTTCTCCTTGAATTTTGTTCTTCAGCTGGGTTTCAACCACTGGATTGCAGAGAACGACTTTGTAAATGGGAACCAAACCCACAGAGTCACAGAATATCTTTATATTCTGGGATGATTCTCCTTTTCTTACTTTCCACCTCTCTTTTATTCCTCCTCTTAGACTCAATAAAGAAAAGAAAAAGGAAGAAAAGGAATAAAATATAGCAGAAGCTGGGATGAGACAAAGAAACCCAAAATTTAGTGCTGTCCTGGCTAAAATGAGCATGGCCATAAAAAAATATTGATGTATCCATTTCTTGGCCTTTCACTCGGCCATGTTACACTTACAAAAGTCGGGCTTGAGAGGGCTCAAATATCAAGGGGGTCACATTCAGAGAATTCCTTCTCTGGCTCGAAGTCTGTCACAAAATTTTGGCCATCACTCATCCCCTACTGGATGCACAATCAGCTTGGACAGTGGGATTCCAGTAAAAATCAGTTATCTAGGAATAAATAGAACCACTCCTTGGCTACTTGGGATAAAAAATAACTGTCTAAGGAATCACAGCATTTATGTCACAACTCCTCAGTGAAAGGGCTGGGATCTGTGGGGTGTCCAAAAACACCTGCAGGTTTTTCCTAATTTTCCTGTTATCTGGTTGATCCCCCAAGTAAATGCAATCAGTGTATCTGATCCCGGAGAATTTGCCAGGAATCTCCCATCACATGCAGAGAAATGATGATTTCCAGCACGGGATATTTGCTCTCTGACTGTCAGATATTCCTGGCAGAGATGGTGGCCTGTAACCCTCCATGGATGGGATCAGCTGGGGAATGTCACCACAAACCCTCTTTCCTTCAGCCCTTCTGGACACCTGAGCTTTTCTCCCAACCTTCCCTGAGACCATTTCAGTCCCACCATCCCCCAAAGTGGCAGCAGGGATAATTCCAGTTGACTGGCACGAGGGAAATGCTGAAGGACTGGTCCTTGGGTTCCTGTCAGTAACCCAGAATCCCTTATCCTGTCTTTGACAGACATCATGACATCCATATTGTACTAATTCACTTTAAACCCCAAAGGAATGTGAGTGTTAGTGTTTGATGAATGCTTAATTGCCCGTGGGTGAGGTTTGGCAAGACTGGCAGTTCAATTCTGGGACAGAAGAACAACTTTGTCATCCTCCCCTTTTTCAGGGTGTGAAACATTCAGAATTATGCTGATTTTTTCTGTAAACGATCACAATGATTGTCTCCCGTGACAGAAAGACGTGATTGATCTGGAAGAATGACTGTGTAGATGAGAAAAGGTGCAGAAGGGAAAAAAAGGGATTAAAATTACCAATACTGTGTTCTGGGGGTGCTAAATAATTGCTTCACGTGGAGAGAAACCCACCAGGCATTAAAACCACAGAGAAATTTTGGTTGAAAGGGGTCTCAGGGTCATCTGGTCCACGCCCAGCACCCAGGGAAGGAGCAGCACTGGCTGCAGCTCGAGTTTGGGCTGAATTCTGATCATCTTCAGCTGCAGAATACCCACATCCCCTCAAGGCAGCCTGTCCTGTGTCCAATGCCCTCATCCCAAAGATTGTTTCCCCCCTAATATTCAACAAGAATTTCCCTCCCTGTGACTTTTTCTGGCTGCCCTTTGGGTCTGTGCCTCTGAGAAGGAAATCTGCCCTTGTCCTCTCTGGTGTCACTCATCAGGCAGCAGCTGCTGGGCCAAACCTTCCCCATCTTCTGCAATAAACTCAGATTCCCACCTGCTGTGAAATTGGGGCACTCAGGAGCTGCCACTGAGGGCAGGTGCAAAAATGACCCCCCAAAAATGACCACTGGCTGCTTCTGCAGAGCCTGCACCTGCCAGGTCTTCTCTTAAAAGGGATGGAAAAGAGGAGCAGCCCATGGAAAAGAGATTTCCCCAAATATTGAGTATTTGGGAAATCAGAATACTGTAAGGAGAAGGAGAAAAAGAGGGAAGAAATACAAGAAACACCCTTTTATTCTTCCAGAAACTTATAATTCTCACTGACATTTTTGATTACTATCGCAACTTTTCTTATCTGAACTTTGCACCCTTCAAACATTCGATAAACCGAGTTTAGCAATTTTCTTTCAGCGAGAGGGAGGTTGTGTCATAACACAATGTTATATAACGATTAAAACCTGGGCAAAAAAAAAATACATGGAAACTGGAAAGAGCCCAGCTTTCAGCTGCATCCTTGGAGCTTATCTGTAACAACACAGAGCTGTAATAAAAATGAACTGGATGGGGATGCATGAGTAAGCTCTTCAGATGTAACAAACTGACTCGTGAAAAGAGGAAAATACAGTGGTGCTCAGGAAAAACAGGGCTTTCTTCCCCTCACAACTTCAGTGCTTGGTGCAGGAGATGGAAAGCTACTGACACAAATGTATTCCCAGCATTGTAATTTAAATAACACATCTGCACTGCAAGGCTGTATCTCCATAGACATAACCAGCACCAGTGCTTTGCTGATATCAGTCACAGGCAATGAAAAGCACTGGGCTGAAAGCATCATTTATTTTCTTTAAAACTGAACAATGAGGGGCTATTTATGCTGTAAGAACTATGGAAGAGATGTCTTGGGAGCGAAAGTTGCCTGTGAGCAAAATTCTCATTGAAGCTGAGAGCGGATTGTTTGGATTGGAAGAACATTTGTGCTTTGGTGCTGCCTGGGTCCCTCTCCTGGAAGGGCTGGGCAGTCCTGCCCCGAGGAAAGCGTGTCCTCCCTGCCCCATGCTGCTCTCACAGCTCATCTCCTGTGCCAACACATGAGTTTGGTGACTTCTGCAGGGCTTGTAAACAGACATTGTGATTTTCCTAGCTGCTGTTGTCATTTTCCTGTTTTCCTATCTATTTTCGAAGCTTTTCAGTCTTGTTTTGTTTCCCTTAATTGCATGGCGTGCTGAGCTTGCAATTAATAGCCAGGAGTGCCCAGAGCATCTGACTGGGGAGTCTTGCCAAACAAACAAATACATAATTAAATGGAGAAACAATGACCTGTAGTAAATATATTTTTTTCTTTTGCGTGTGGCTGTGGAGGCAGAAGGATCCGAGCTGTTTGCACACCTGAGCTTAATTTAAAAATGCTGACACATTCTTTTGACTCTTCTAGAAGCTGGATACGAAAGAATCTGAGAGGGAAATGGGAAGAACAAGACAGAATGTTAAACCTGATCTTCCCAAGTACTCCAATGCATTTGTGCAGCAACAATTTGTACTCGGAAGTTCTGTCTTCAGATGTAACCTTTTAACCATTTTTTTGTGGACTTCAATAACAAATCACTCACAAGAAAGCTTTTACCAGCTAATTTGGATTAGAACAGCTCCTACTAGAGCAGAAGGGTTGCTATATTTTCCGTGATTGTTTTTGTCCAGCTTTCTCTCTGCTGCACTGAGCAGGGAGGAGAAAGAAAAGGACTCACTGTCCCTACTGAGCCAACAGAATCACCCCCTGGGAATTAGGAGTGGATGGCACAAATGGAATGAGAGTTGCTTTAGAAACTTTTAGACAAAACAAACCACGTCCTAATCCCCCCTTCCTGTGCATAATCCATCCCACAGACTCTCGAGGAAAGCAGCAGGATCCCAGCCTGATAAGAGCTGATTTTATCTGTCACACCCAGTGTCAGAGCAGTGCTGACGATGAACAACCCAGAACAAACCCAGCACTAATCAGGGTGCAGGGAACGTTTGTGTGCTCTTGCTTGCCAAAAAGAAGATGAGAGCAAGCAGAAGGCAGCCTGGCAGCCTGCTCAGATCACACCAGGGCTGAAAGGCTGCTCAGGGAGACTCAGAGCTCCTCTTCCTTATGCCTGGGTGGGCTCAGACTGAGCCCCTTTGATTTCAGCCCTTTCAGTAAGGTGCAGATGCTCAGGTGTGTTCCAGTTCCCCCATCCCTATATCTGTGAGCAAAAATGATGTTCTTTATAGGACTTCCCTTTCTTGCAGAAGTAAAACTAAGCAAACAAATGCCTGTGAGCAGCAGGCAGAAGAACAGAGTATTTTCTGATCCCTTCTGCTGGTGAGCAGAAGCCTGTGCTGACTCCTGGGGCATTTGCTTTCAGTATGGAGAAAGGGCAGCCTGCAAACAGACCCCTCTGCCCCCCATTTACAACATCAGCAGGCCCTAAAATCCTCTTTGATTGCCTTCCAAATATTCCCTCTTTCTCAGGAGGCATCTCCCAATTCCTTCCTTCCTCCACATTCCCCACATAAACTCCACCTTATTTCTTAGTGGAAAAACACTCCTGGAAAAGAGACAGGGGTTAAATGATTCCAATTCCTGCTCTCAGATATTGCCAGGGAGGAGAAGAGGCAGTGCCATTGCTCGGTGGCATCTGAGGTGGCAGTGGGACACCAGCCTGACCCTGATGCCAGAGGGACAGTCACAGAGTGGTCACCAGCACTGAGGAGCTGCCAGGAGAGAGAGGAAGGAAGATAACAATGAAGAACAGGAATGATGAGCAAAGGTTGAAGGAAAGGTGAAATAAAGCCATTCAGCAGTGGGAGGAAGTGACCCTGGAGTTTCAGACTGAGCCAGGCAGGGAGTGGGGGAGAAATGGTTGGAACTCTGCAGGAGCACGAGGTGGGGAACGGAAACCGTGGTGAGAGGAAGTCATTAGGCAGACAACTCAACTACCTCCAGCATTTGTTTATCCATCTCTATTACTGTTTGCCTTGTTTATTAGGATTATAAACTCAAGAGGCCAGGCCAGCTCTGCAGTGACTGCACTGTATTTCTCCCAACACAAGCTCAGTTCCTGATTACAATGCTCCTCTGGGGTGCTACTCTAGGCAAATAATATAATAAATAATGGAAATGGGCCCAGGAGGAAACTTAGATATTAACTGTGTAGAAACAGGAAACCTGAGGCTTCACTGCTGTATAAATTTAATGTTGGGTTTAAAGGTCCTGCTGTTTGATGGGTGGGGTTTTAGAAACCTGAGCAGGAATTCACTTTTCAAATGAAAGGCTCTGAGATTCCATCCTGCATTAGCACCAGCTCTGTCTCTTCAAATGCTTCCTGCTGGTTCTCCTAGAGCACAGGAAGCAATGTTCTGGTGATTAAGCAGCAGTATCATTATAAAAGCCAAATGAATAATCATTGTGTTAATGAACTTTATCTTAGAAAAGATTAGGGTTTTTTTAATGTTAAGCCTCTTTCTGTATGAAAGAGGAAATGCACTCTCATTTCATTTAATCAACCCTGAGATGCTCATGATCTATACAATTTAATTTTCGGTCTGCACGGATTCTTCCACATCTGCATCTCCAGTTGCTTAAATGACGGCGTCAAATCACGTTAATACATCAGAGATGATGCATTTCCCTGCATGCACAGAGGGGTTTGGCTCTGGGTGCCAGGTTACTGCTGCAGAATAATCTCCCTGAAGGGATTTCCAGAGGTCAGAGATTCCCAGGCCACTGCTTTGTGGAAAGCTGGTAAGTAATTATGGTGAAAACCAAGTACAAATGGGATATAAAACAATAGAAAGTGAAAAGCACTTTATAAGGAAAAGGATTGAGAATGCTAAGGGTTGGAACCACAAAAATACAGAAGGAAAATGATGAGTTGATGAGATCCTGCCCTCAGTTTGAGAGAGTCACCATCAATTCTTTCCTTTGCCTGGGAAGAGCTGAACCTCATTTCTCAGGGAACAGCTCCCAGGACAGCCTGCTCTACAAGGAGTTTTGGGGTGGGGTATTCAGCTCTTGGCTCCATTTGTGCACATCTGGCATGTTCTTTAAGAAGGAAAAGGAAGATGTGAGTGACCCAGGAGAGGCATTGCAGCAACAAGAAACGACGAGTTGTGTTCGGGACCTACCAACCACAGTTTTCAGCTCATTTTTATGAAATTCCTATTCAAATCACGCCCTCAGGTCCTAGGAAAATCCTGATCCGTGAGGAAGGACAGCATGAGGGACCCAAAGTGAAAAGCCCTTCCCTGGAGCATGTTGTGGCTGGATGTGTGTGGTTGCCTGGGAAGCCAAGCCTGACCAAGCCTTACTGAGAATCACAGGGTGTGCAAAGGAGAGAAACAAAAGACATTTTACAGGTATGCAGTGCCTGGGGTGATTGCCAAAAAATGAAAAGCACAAGGTCGTGGACATGGTCTAAGGAACAGAAGAACCCAGCAAATGTCTGTCGTCCATTTCTCGTCAGGAAAAAAGAATCCAAAGAACTTCACCAGGACATAAACACCTCAGATTCCAAAGCGGCTTCGATACAAGAAAATAGCTGCAGTTGGAAATTCAATATTCATTTAAATTAATGGGTAGAAATCAAACCAACACCCACAGGCACCAGAAAACACCTTGTGGCAGTTGGTGTGTAAATAAAATTCCTCTCTGGTCACGATGGTGCCTCTATTAGACATAGACATACACAGGTTTGTGGGAGTCATTGGGTCAAGGGGAACATTTGTGCCTCGTTTTGGGCTCTCAGAAAGGTGAGTGCACCAGGGAATGGCTCTGACAGCAGTGCAAAAGGAGCAGCACACAGGGTGTTTCCTTCCACGCCTTCCCTCAAGTGCCAAACCCGCACCCGCTGCCTCTCGCCTTAACGCTCGGGAAGCAGCGAGAGATGAGCCTTGAGCTGCCTTTAATTAGCAAATGCTGTGTGGTGATCAGTGCAGCCACAGCCTCCTGTTGCCATGGCATTGCCACCCTATCACTTACTGAACCCCACGCCGAGCAAAGGTCACCCTGCAGCGCCAGGGCCCCGACCCCGCGGAAGCACTCCGGGATTGGCTCAGGATGGGTTTGGGAAAGGGGGAACATATGCTTCAAAGAGACAGCCAGACACCAACACATGCTGAGGAGTCCAGAGGGAAACACTGGGATAATTACAAGCTTTTGGTGGATTAATCAGCGTGCAGAAATGTTGGAGTGATGTTAAGCGCCCAAACACCCACCCAGCTCCCGCTGAGATCCACGGCGAGTCCTTGCACCCCAAATCACCCTGGCAAAGCTCTGGTTGCCTTTTGGCCCAACAGAAGGGTGTCCATGGATGCTTTAACCGGAGACCAGATCCATTTGTCCATGTCCACGGCACCACCTCCCCCAGGAGCTGCACCACAGTGTTATTTTTGGCATGCCCTCCACGAAAAGAGGCAGCATATGGAGCTGCTGCCTTGGCACCGTGGCAAATATTGATCCCTGCTGTGACAAAATGTGACAAAGAGTTTGCAAATGACAGCACGGGCTGGCAGGAACCTTTCTTTATGTTCTTGGGACAGGGAAGCATCACAACTGCAGCTGGAGAATTTGATTTTTTTTGCTCTAGTTGTGGTAAAGCCATCAAGCAGATGATTATTAGGGAGAGTGAAGGTGTTCAAAATAGAGTCTGGCTTAAAGAATGCCTTTAGAACAAGAAAGTAAAACAAGTCGATTTGAAGGGCTTAGATGATTTCTTTTGGAGTACTTCCAAAATGAAGGATGATGCGTGGAAGGAGACAGAAGAGTTTCACTCCTGTTTTCAAAGTGCTACGTTTGAACTTTTACACTGTGAACAATATTTTCTTCTTGAAATGCTTGTGGGTTTTTAAATAAAATACTGTCATAAAAAAAAATCAGGGAAAAATTTCTATTAAATTTTAATCTGACACCCCCACTACCCACACAATTTCATTGTAAGAACTTGCTTTGAATTTCACTAAACTGATCTTTTTCCTGCCAGTTTTTAGTTCATGCATGAATCTCCAAATTCAATAGCTTCCATTGTACTGGAGAAAAATGGACCCAGTGTCATCATTTTAGGCAGAAATCCAAACTAAAATACAGATTTTATTTTTCACCACCCTCCTCTTTCTGTCTCCCTTAACTCCTCACTTCTCTTCTGTTTGTAAATCATAAATCTTGAAATTATAAAGAATAAAATGTACTAAGAGAAAATGAATTGGGTTGAAAGGCATTAAAGTTGTTCTTTAAGCACAGCTTTCTCTGAGTTCTAGGAAAAGTTATGTAGAAGAATCTGACAAACAAACAAAAAAAGCTTTCTATGTAGGCAGATGAGGTGAGCCAAAGGTAACCAAGTCAAAATATAAATGTGAAGAAACAGAGAGGAAAAGCAAAGAGAAATCTGCCATTTTATTTTTAAACACTACATTGAAATAGATGAGCAGAGTGGGAGAAGGTATTAACCCAGAAAAGAGAACAGATTGGGAGGAAACAAGGCAAGGGTAAATGCCATCTGTATTTGTGGTATTACCTACCCAAATAATAAAACTGGATGGAAGTTTGCAAGAGGAAAAAGAGAAGTATTCAACTTCTTGAAATAATTTCTAGGTCTAGAGCAGGTGGTTTGAGGGAGAAAAGCTCTCCCTCTCCAAAAAACCCCTCAAACCAAACCCAAAAACTAACTTGCACTTTGGCAATTACTTATTATTTATATTTCTGAATTAACCAACAATTCCCAGTTGCTTTCTAACCACAATACCTGATTTTCCCTCTCTTTTGTGTCTGTCCTTTGAGATCTACCCAAAGCTCCCCTCTGAGAATCTGATGCTGATGTTATTTATGGGCTGTTTATCTCTCCCCATCCCTGCCATTAATAAAGGAGGGTCATCACTTTTGTTGCTACAGTCCAAATAAATCAGCATCTTAACTGGAATTCAGGTGAGGTCCTGCAAGACACAGGATGGAAAGAAAAAGCTCTCTTACACCTGGAGTAGGACTTTACAGCTGGGAGAGCAAATTCAGGAGGAGAATATCAGTCTGGAGATTTGTCACACTAAAACACACCCAATTCCCTGCATCCAGGCACTAAAGATTTGCAAGTATTAGGAAGGAATTCCTCCCTGTGAGGGTGAGAGGCCCTGGCACAGGGTGCCCAGAGATGCTGTGGCTGCCCCTGGATCCCTGGCAGTGTCCAAGGCCAGGCTGGATGGGGCTTGGAGCAGCCTGGGACAGTGGAAGGTGTCCCTGCCATGGCAGAGGGTGGCACTGGATGGGCTTTGAGGTCCCTCCCAACCCAAAACCAGGCTGGGATTCTCCCCAGTAGTGCCAGAAAGAGAACAGACCACAGCCATGAAACTTTGCACAGCCAGCTTAGGGAGTCTGGGAGATATTTGTACATCAACAAAATGTGTCTTTACATTCTTGCTAAAGTTCCCATGGGCTGTGCCAAGCTGATCTGCTCTGACTTTCTAAGCTGTGTTTTCAGGGTCAGAGGCTGCACTGGTGTCCCAGCTCATCACCACAGCCCACGCTGGGACAGGGACACCCTGGAAGGAGCAGCTTTACTGGCACGGTGTGAGTGGGATGCAGGGGCATGGCGCGGGTTCGGGGAGTGCTGCCCTCACACACTGACTCCACCGTGCAGCATTCCCACCTCAGCATTCAGTGCTTCCCTCCTCCTCCTCCTCCCCTCCTTTGACAACTGCATTCCTGAATCACTGCACATAAAAAGCATATTTAGAAAAAGAAGTAATTATTATATTAAACTATTTTCAACAAGCAGCAGTTAAAATATACAGAGACTGCAGCCTCTGCTGGGTTGTTCTCCAGAAATTTTTGTCAGAGAACAGAGATAAGAGAACAAATGAGCAAAACCAAGAGAAAAAATCTAGATGTGGAAAAAATATCCAAAATTGATGCCACTGAGTTCCAAGGAGCCGACATTTCAGTCATGACGGAGCCAAAGAAAAGTTTCACCCCATGGTTATAAAACATTTGAACCTCATCTCTCTTCCTCAGATTTTCCTCAAGCTCATCTAAAAAGCTTCTAAACAAAGCAACACAAATATTAATCACTTACATTGGTTCCATCCCTTTTTGCCAAAATCTAAGCTCATGCACTGAGCCTGGAATATCTTTAGAGATGAGAATCAGCTTTAGCATTAGATTGGAGCAATCACCAGAAAACAACGATGCCAGCTGCCAAAGCTGCCATTTATTTTGTCCAGCACAAGCAGGGTGTTAAGAGAAGAGATTTAGGGAGCCAATAAAATATTTAAAACTTTAAAACCAAACCCCTCCCCTCACACATAATAAAACACCAGCTGAGGTGGAGGTTGGCCTTGCACACCCCACCCTGCACAACCTGACACAGCCAAAGAGATGCTCTGAAGTTTTCTGCACACACAGAGCTGAAATCCACCTGGGAGGGGCAGGGTGAGCCAGAGGAACCGACAGCATGAGGGAGAGAAACCCAGGGGTTCCACACAGCTGATGAGAGCCTGGGTAAGGACAAAGGGCCAGCGGTCTCTCCATACCCTGGAGGAGCAGGAGAGCCACCACACCTCAGCTGGAGGACACTGCCCTCCAGGGAAAGCAATTTAAACCAGGTTTCAGCTCAAAGCCTGCACTGGGTGTGTCACCCCTCCATCCAAGACCCCTCCTTTGGGACCTACCTGCCCTTGGTGTGTGGGTGGGCTGGGAGGCATCAACAGCACAGTGCCTGCCAAAGAGAGGGTTTATTGGGATCTAATTATAGATTCATCCTGGAATTATGGAATGGTTTGGGTGGGAAGGGGCCTTGAAGCCCATCCAGTGCCACCCCTGTCATGGACAGGGACACCTTCCATTATCCCAGGCTGCTCCAAGCCCCATCCAACCTGGCCTTGGACACTTCTAGAGATCCAGGGGCAGCCACAGCTTCTCTGGGCACCCTGTGCCAGGGCCAAGGATGATTTGGATTAGGATTCCACCCCTAATCTCCATCACAGATAAATGGTGCAGACGGAAATCAAGTACCCATCACAATTTTGGGTGAAACATCCCTGTTCCTTTGCTGGGAAAAAGATCCATCCTTTTCCCTGGACCCTTGCTCTGGATAAACATCTCTGCTTTATTTCCTTGGATTGCTGAGCAACTGCATGAAAGAAATCAAACCCTTCCATGCAGCCTACAAGGTTATTTGCCTAAGGACTGAAAAATAGAGGCAGGAGGGATTTTTATATATTTTTTTAGGAGTTTGTCTGATTTTATTCTCACTAGCAGACTTTACTATTTTCAGGGCAGCTTAGTGTCAGATAAAGCATACCAAAAACATATTATTTAAAACCTGTCAAGGAGAACTCGGCTGTGTCTGTAGTGAGAATCTGGCACACTGCTGAATCCTAAAGTTTGCTGCTGCTGCTTGAAGGGAGCACAATAGGCTGTGTTCAATGACACCAGACATGTTTCCCTTTTGTATGCTGAGAAAGACTCGGCAGCAGATTAATAATTCAATGCTCATTAGAAAGTACAACATGCACGAAGCAATCAGATATAATTAGACAAAAATGTATACATGATTATAGAGTGAACACCATCCATGAATCTATTGCAGGTGAAATAACGTCACATTTTCGGTGGAAGGGTCAGGAATAAAAAAGAGGCTTGTGAAACGACTTAAATTGTGGGTTTTTTCCCCTTACTATCATCTGTGTGTTAGAATAATTTTTCTCTAGGAGAATTCTGCAACTCTATCCAGCATGTTCAGACTCACTCCAGGTTTCTTTTCCTGCATTAAAATCAGGGAGAGCCTGTTTCTCCTCCAGATCGTCATATCGCATCGCTATACCTCGAGGCAAGTGTATGACCACATAATTGAGGCAGTAAATTGATGACAATTAGCACATTAGCAGTGAATAGCAGCAAGTGATAGTCTTAATTGACAATGCAGTGGTTAGTAATTGATGTTAATGACTCAGAAGAAGGGGAGAATAGTGACTAATAACTGTAATTTTTAGCTGTTTTCCCTGCTGGTGAAACACTGGGGCAGGTGGGGAGTGGGCTGGTCAGGGAGTGCACGGAATTGCCCCCTCAAAACAACCGGCTGAGGCTTTAAACAAGCGTTTTGTTCATTACTCAAGAGCAAACGCGGCTTTGGAGGGCTTAATAAAACAAATTAGAGGTCCTGTGCTCACTTACTTAAGGAAAGCTGGGAATTCTTTCCCCACGTCCGCAGCCCCGAATTCTCAGGCGCTTCTGGCAGAGCTGTGGCAGCTCTTTGCGAGGCTCTGAGTGCAGTCCCTGAGCAGTGCCCGCAGCAATCAGGGGCTGCTCTCCCTCTCCAAAATGTATTAATGCATGAGGGAAAAGCCAGGCATTAAAAACGATGCCTATTCAAACCTTGCCGAAGCCCTGGGCTCTGCTGCCCGGCCAGATGGCAGATTTTGAGCAGCCCTGCCTTATCTGGGGTCGTCCTCTCACCATAAACAACTCCTGAAAATTAAGACCTCGATGCCATTTACCGGGCTGGGTTTTCCCCGGGGGAATGGCAGGATTAGGAGCTTTATTTTCCTGTTATACAGGAATTCTCCTGCTCGTAAAGATATATTCCCTGCATAAACCCCATATTGTATTGAAGAAGAGGAGGATTAATCACCCTTCAGAGGAAAACATATGGACAAGCATGTGGGCTGCAACAATTATCCAAAGATACCCAACACGATGGCACTGGGAGAGGCCTAATTATAGCTTTGGTCTTCCCTTCCGTAGCTGATGTACAACCACAGCCATGGAATAATCCCTTCCCTCAAGACTGGTGCCAAGACCCAGCACTGCAGATTTTTTGACACATAAAATATCTTCCTCACATCAAAGTCAAAAATGCTTAAGAATGAGCTTCTTATGAAGCTTTTTATTTTTAATATTGTAGCTCCTGTGCTGTATTTTATATCAATTTTGAGGACGATTAAGAGCCAGGCCGTGCCTGGCTTCTGTCTGAGTGTTATAATCTTCAAGGAGATCATTTCCATCAGAGTTTGGATGATAAAGGACTCCCACAAATCTGGAAATGAACTCAGTTCTCTTTCTATTCCTCCCTGAGTGCTCATTAGTTGGCTCCAAAGCGTGGAGAGAGCATCTCCACAGCCTGGAGAAACCTTCCCGAGGCCAGGCTGTCCCACACAGCGCCGGATTCTCAGCCACAGGGAGTCACAGTCTGTGTACTTGGGCTGATTTACACCAGCCAAGGCTTTAGCCTGGTTCTTGGACTGCTGGTGACTCCTCCAGGTGAGGACTGGTCCCAGGTGTCACCCCAAAAACCCACGGTGGGTTCCCCCAGCACCGCCAACTCCCAGTGCTGCACCTTGGGATGAATCCAGGATTTCCACAAGTGCTCTAGTGGTTGTGTTTTCTTCCCACCAGCATGAGAAGGGAAGTTTTGGCCCCTTTTTACTTCAGCAATAGAAAAAAAGATGGAAATTCTTCCTGCTGCAGAGCAGCAGGGATAGATAGTCATATTTCGTGGTGAGTTTTTATTCCTTCCTCCAGAGGGGACGGTCCCTGGGGGAATGCTGTGTGTCTGGCTGGAGAAGGGTCTGGTGGCAGCAGGTTTGACTGCAGCTTGTGTTTCTGCTTAGATTGGAAGGCAGATGAGTAATCTATTGAGAAAGAAGAGAACAAGAACAGCCAAGGGGGCACTCCAAGTCACTGAGGCATCCAGAAAAGCCAAACTGTGGAAATTATTCAGGTGCACTGAAAGTGAAAACTTTCTTCCTGGTCACAGGCAGTTTTTGTAGGTAACTCGTGACCATGCAGACACACAGATTGTTGCATTAATAAAAGAAAATGTTTCATTCCCAAGGGGTGAAAAAGAAGCTGATGCTTTGGAAAGCCTCTTCACCACCAAAAAGCCGAGGACTGTCTGCCTGCAGCTGTCGCTTCCTGTGGCACAAATACTTGAAAGAACATTTTTAACAATGCTCTGCTCACACCCTCTCATGTAGCTTTTTCAGCTTCGGTGCCTGCAGATCATGACAGCGTTTGTCTTCAACAAATGCATGCATTAATTATTTATTTAGCAAGGAGAGTAACTCATTAGGCAGTATTCAAACACACCCTGATGGCTGTGACCTCTGGTTGTGGCACTTGTTTCCCAGTGCTGCTACACGGTTTCCTTGTACCTCCAAAGCATATAAATGTGATATCCAGCACATCTCTGGAAAATCACAAACCTCCAGGTGAGGAAGGCTGAAAACACGAGTGAATGAGACCAATCCAGCTCTTTCAGAGAGTGGAAGGCTCCTTAGAGAGCGCTGGGATTCTCATTGAAGCTGAAGTGAGCTCTGAGGATGCTCAGGCGTAGAGGGAGCTTTTCTCCCACTCAATCAGTGCTTGGGTGTAGGAAGAGCTGCACAAGGATTCCTTCAGCAGAAATCCCAGGGATGGTGCTCCCAAAAAGAGAGGCACCTGTGCCCAGGAGAGCAGGAGGGGTTTGTGTCACACAGCTGGGAAACTGCTGCGGGGACAAGGAGCCTCTCTTGTCTGGCTCCTGCCAGCAACACAGAGACCCCTCGAGTTCCTTGAGTTCACTCACAGGAGTGACTGAAGGCTCTCAGAGAGATGTCCCATCAGGCTGTAAGAGAAATGATCAGAGAAACGTGAAATCTTCGGCTGCTTCTCTGATTTTATTGTGGAATTTCACTCTCAGCACTGGAATGCTATTGTGCAATGGAGAACAGACTTGCTCATAGCTGCTTTTTCCAGCCACCAGGAATTTTCTTGGCCTATCTGAGGCAGATCTGTGAGGCAGAAGAGGAAAATGCAGTCCTTTTTTTTTCCTTTCCAGGCCTATTTGGCAGGTTGAAGCACAGAGCTTCACCAGCCACCCCGCAGGGTGGTGGTGGGACTGCTCCAGGCTCACACACAGCTGGCTCAGGGGGGTGGCTGATCACAGGCAGCATCCCAAAACTGGAGCATCCTGCCAGGACAGATCAGCCCTCTGTTTGTGCAGCACTTTTCCTGGAGGCCCTGAGCAATGAATTCCAGCCAGGAACTGCTCTAGGTGGTCCCTCTCGTGCAAATCTCGTGTCACCTCTGAGCAAATCTCTCGCTCAGGAGTGAGGGTGCCACATTTTCACTCGGGGTGATTTACTCTGGGTCCCTCGGCCCCGAAAGGCTCTGTGGGTCCAGGCCCTCTGCCCCAATATCCTGTAAATCTGCAGGTTATGCCAGGCAGCTCCCCCAAACCCAGACCTTTCCTGCTGCCTTTTGCAGCCAGGAATTGCTTTCCTCACTGCTCAGGACAAATTTTTATTGGTGTCACTGGAAGCCCAGGACCTGCAGCAAGTTTTGCTGCTGCTGCTGATTAAAAGGAAAAGAATGAAGGGAGGAAAGAGAAAAAACCCCTAAAAGTCCAGTATCATTTTAAATATTGTTTTTACCGTGATTTTATTGGCTGTGTATTAAAAATACACACAACATAACCAAAATATGGCTTGGTGACATCTCAGTGTCCAGCTCTGCCTGTTGCATTTGTTTGGAATGATTCATCTACTCTGGTCACAAACCCATTGTGAGCAACTTGTAGAAAGTTAAATAAATACCAGCAATGTGAATTTGCATTTAACTGGAATTTATGAGCTTTTACAAATCTATTTTGTGCAAAACAAATTATTATAATGATCGCTGAGTAAGAAGCAGTGCCACACAAGGCTTAATTCAAATGCCTTTCTTGTTCTATTCTCTTGTTTTAATTTTCTAGCTCCGCTGAATAACTCGAAATCTTCGCAGCTGTAGCAAAGTGCCTCATATATAATGTATAGATCACATCCTCTTGCCATTTTTCACAGGTGCCTGGCTATTATACGGCTCAGAACTCATTCATAGTGCCTATTAGAGGTCTTTATATGTAACTGACTTCCTTTCTTGAATATTTATAGCTTTTATGAGACATTTATGGGTAGACCCAACAAGAGTTTCTAAGGAAATACTGGGAAATGGTTCTGTATAACATCATTAATATACTGTTCTTTGATGGTAATGGCCACAAATGTCATCTAATTGCTACATTCTTACTTTGTCTGAGTGTGGTATTGATGGGGAGACTGCTCCAGAGAGCCTCTCCAGCCTAAAAAATCTTCTGGGAAGCAATTTGGCTCCCAAGGAATGTAACACATTTCAGCCTGGAAATTACCCATTCCAGGCAGGATATCTGACTTCCAGTATGGAAAGGGGGTTGCAAGAAGGATGGAGAGGGACTTTGCACAAGGGTGTGGAGTGATGGAACAAGGGGGGATGGCTGTAGGATGGAAAAGGGTAGATTTAGATGGGATATTGGGAAGAAATTCCTCCCTGTGAGGGTGGGGAGGCCCTGGCACAGGGTGCCCAGAGAAGCTGTGGCTGCCCCTGGATTGTCGCTGTTGAGCGCTAGCCGAGTGCAAGAACCAGACTGGATCGGGTGAGGCGAAATTCTCATTTTATTATTTAATTCTAAAACTTATATAGACTTTTAAAAGTTCCTCCGGATTGGGTCAATTCAAAACCTCCCCCTAGGCCCATAGGCCAGGTAGAACTGCCCATCTTTCCAGAGACAGTTTCAATAACATCCAAACCTTATCTTTATTTATAGAACACAGGGAGAAGAAGAGAAAAATTCCCATGGGAAAGAGTCTGTGCTATCACCCTGGATCCCTGGCAGTGTCCCAGGCCAGGCTGGAGCAGCCTGGGACAGTGGAAGGTGTCCCTGCCCACGGATGGGGTTGGATGATCTTTAAGGTCCCTCCAACCCAACCCATTCCCTGTTCCTACCCGTGGCCACCTCGTGCTGCCAAGCCTTGAAGGGGAGACAAAGCCCAGCCTGCGATATGAAAGGCTTTGTGGAGCTGGTCTGGCTGCCTGGGCTCGTGCTGTGACAAGGACAGTGCTGAGATCACAGGCAGCGCCCTGGGCTCGGGGCTCATTGTCTGGGACACAGAGCACACGAGGCTGAGGGTGAGATTGAAACGCTGGATAATATTTGTCAGCAAATTCAGAGAGGCAACGCTCCTTATCACAGACACCTCCGGGGTGTACGACAACATCTGCTTCTCCTAATAAAGTTGTATTCATCAGTGTCATCAACGAGCCTAGAACACAATGACACATTTTCCTCTGCCACCCTTATTAACCACTTAGGTTAGAGAGGATTGGAAATTTGGATAAAAACGATAATGTAATTAATATTTGTGTGAAAGCACAGAGTCATGTTTTTCCATCCAGAAGGGAGGTTGTTTCACTCAGGAGGAGCTGCTCAGCAGGTGCAGTGCAGGAACAATGGGACCCACACTATTTAATCCCAGAGTTGGCCAAATAAGTGGATTATGAGATAAATTCGGGTATGTGCTAAGACCTTTAACAAATTAAGCAAATTTAAATAGTTTCTGTGGGTGCAGAATAAAGTATGTACACTTTTCACTTGCTGGCTTAAAATGACCAATATTTTTCTGTATTTTCTAGATAAAATATTAATAAAGAAATAAGGTGTGAAATTTTATCTATCTGCTGATATTGAGGGTGAGTATTGTTGCTTCTTTTAAGTTTGAGATATAATTCTCAAGACATGAGAATTCAAAGTAGTATTTGGCAGTTTTTTGAGGCAAAAATTAAAGGATTTTTGCATACTCTTCCCTTTATCCCTGCAACTGCCCTGTGTACTTCCCTACCACTCCCAGTCTCTGGGATGAGACTTCTCTCTGGAGTAGCTGCTGGCATCTGGAACAGCTTTTCTGCAACTTCCATGCTTCACCAGTTCCATCTATTTTTATATCTCATCTCTTCTCCCCTGACTATCTCTTTTAATTTCTCTCCATCTGCTTTTTATATTAACTTTATAACTCCATCTAACATTTGTGATGCAGTTTGCATGTAAAGCACCAGCTACCCAAAATAATGCCAAGGCTTGGAGTTAACCCCGTGCAACGGCCCTGCTGCTCTGGGAGGCTGCTCCTCCTCTGGCACAGGTGGGAGCAGCTCCTGGGCACTGGGCAGAGCAGAGAATCTCAGCATTTTAATATTTCAGCATTAGCCCTCAGGATGGAGAGTTGATTGGGTGATGTAGAAACCAAGAAAGTGGAGCTTGCAGACAAAAAATGGGAAATATTTATAAGCAAAGTGATGGCAACGATAGAAGGAGAAACATGGAGAAACTCCTCATTTATTTACCCAGATAAATCTAGAACTCAGCTGACTGACAGCCCAGCTAATGGAAAGGGCCCAAATCCAGTGCTCCAATATTCAATTTTTCCCTTTAATTTTGTCCACAGGCCCTACAGATTTTCACAGTCCTTAAGCAAACCTCTCCCTGTGGAGGAAAAGTTCCCGTCTGTCAATTCCCTGTCAATAGACAATGTTTGCAGTGTCCAGGAGGTCATTCCCCATCTCCAATGCTGAGAGTGATTTCAGACCCTTAAAAACCAAGCTGAGTGACTCAGCTGGTGGTTATAACTTCCCAGTCAGTTACAGTAATAACCCAGCACAGAAAATGGGAGGTTTAGAATTAATTTGGATTAAATGCTGGAGACAGGATGAATGCAGTCAGTGCAGGCTGGTTTTCAGGTGCTTTGGAAGCCCCGTTGTGTTTCAGCTGCTGCCAGCTGCACATAAACCTGCACTTCTTGGTCTCTGCTCCTCTAAACAGCTCTTTACTACAGCTAACAAATCTTCGAGGCTGTGTAACCTGTGTTTCACCCACCCTGACCCTCACACAACTTCCCAGCACAGTGTAAAACATCACCAGGGTATTTCCCTGTGCATTGTGCAAAGTCAATTTTTCTTTTTGATGTTGCTGAAGCTCATTTTATCTTGTGCCAGTATATTAAAAATCTATTAATGTTTCACACATAAAATGAACACAAATCGAGCTCCTGTAAGATTTATGCTGCAGCCTGCGAGGGCCCCAAAGTAACTCCAGCATTATTATGCCCCTGCCTGTGCCAAATTGAACTCCTAACACTGTTGACAAATGCTCCAAAATTCACATGGATTTCTCCCTGACCGCTCTCCCAGTCCCCACTGCAAGTCAGGCCAGTGAATTACACTTCCCAGAGCTGCTTCCAGTCCTGCTGAGCGACGCCCTCGCCTGCAGAAAGGAAATTTCAGAAGGAAATCCAGATGTGTTCAGAATTTCTCCGCTGAAATGGATGTGAGCTATCCTTGAAAATCAGGCAACATCAGTCTCTCCCTTATTATTCACTGTCTGCTTCTGGAATACCAACACAGAGCCTAAATATCAGTTCTTTGCTCAGTCATTCAGGGCTCTTCCCGTGATTTCTGTCTCTGTGTGCTCATGGCTTTAAAACTTATTTATGCCTCTTCTTTTGAAAAGGCTGTGGATTACAGTTATTTTCTTTGCTTGCCCTTCTTTTGGCAGCCCTTCAAGATGTCCAGCTTAGCCTGTTATGACATAGTTTATGAATTTAAGCCAGTGGTAGAAGCAAACCGCTGGAGCTGAAATCAGGGGCTAAACAACTGAGGAGTTTTCAGTGCTTGTGGGCTGCATCCGGCAGAAAACTGGGTTTGGAGAGATTTGGGAAAGCCATGGAATGCTCCCCACTCCCAGTGAGGACCAGCTCCCCTGGACCAGGCTGGGCAAATGCTTCTCTGCCCTGTTCTCTGCTGTTATGGAGAGTCCACGGATTCCCTTTTCATTCATTTTTTTTTTCCTCCCACCAACCACTTTTCCAAAATACAGAGTTTTTTTCTTAAAAACATAAATATCTCTCATTGCAATTGAGTTCATGACTGCTTTGTCCAACCCACAGCAGGCAAGGAAAGCAGCCTCACCTCTTCCCAGAAGTGACCTTTCAGCCTTCTGAAACTCGGCCTGAGAAAATAGCTCCCGGTCCTTTCCATCTTTCCTGGTTTTCATCAGAGCAAGAGGAAGAAGGAAAATTTTGGTGGTTGGCATATGGGTACCATCCTCCCCTTCCTGCAGGAAGGACCCAGACCTGCTCAGTAAAGGCCACAAACTAAACCAGGGCTCCTTTCCTTTCAGAATCTGCTCCTGTTGCCTCTCCCTAACGAGTACAGGTTATTCCTATATCCCATAATGTTTAGATAGCAGAAAGGAGATAGAAAAATGCATTTATTTTATAAAGGAAATAGAAAAATACATGTCTTTCATAAAGGAAATACCTTTGTTGTGTCTTTCCTTCCCCCCCTTTGTTGCTGTTCTTCACATTGATTAAATCTTCATTTAGCTTCATCATTTCTCTCAGGTTTCGTCTCGCATGCTCACTACACCTGGTTTCATAATCTGTTGTCATGGAAATCAGACAGATGTCAAAAACACGCCTTTGTCACTTAATTGTGTAATCCACACAAGAGAAAGAAGAATGGAGAGAAGTTCTGCAGGTTAAAGCAAAAGAAGAAGACAATGGTGAGCTAAAACCCCAGAAAATTCCCTTCTACACAGATCATTGTTCTCATTGCAGCCGCTGGGCGATGAAAACTTGTTAATATTGTTTCTGGGTGCTCAGTTTTGTCTGTTATTTCAAAACTAAAGTCTCCTGCCCCTGTCCTTGAAAGGGTTTGGTGACACAGGAGCAGACGTGGCTGTGCAGGGAGGGTCCCTGTGTGAGCTGCTGTCCCAGGTGGGGCTTTGCAGGTGCTCAGGGAGCATTTGAGGGTTCGTGTTAATCCATCACTGACAGCAAAATAGGAACAAGCCCAAGGCTCAACCCCTAAAAATCCAGCAAGATGGGCAGAGCAGCCTCAGCTCTCAGCAGAGGAAATGGATTTCAGTCCTTGCTGGGACTGCAGAGCCCGTTGGGTGTGCTGAGGTTCGGTGTCACCAAAGCAGGGGTGACGTCCTGCAGAGCACTGAAGTTGTATTTGCCCCAAAATGCTGTGACCCATCCATATATTTTTATCTTAGCTGAAGAGTGGGGTGAAAATGCAATCTCAAGGTAAAATGGAATCAAACGTGGCCGGTCCTAGGGCTGGAAATAGAGGCAGCCATCTGTGCTCCTTCCTCTTGTGACCAAGATTTATCAGCTCGACATCCACAGCAAAAAATTCAGGAATTTTGTGCTTTTAGTGCCCACCAGCTCTGTTGAGGACATCACATTCCACATGTGTGTTCATGCAGCAGCTCCCCAGCCACCCAGTTATATTCCCTTATATTTTTTATCAAGCTCCTACTAAGCACAGAATAGATTTTTTAATGCTTGTTACAAGAGTAGCCCATGATATCTGCTTATACATCTATTTTAAAATGTCAGCCAGACAAATGAACCTCCTTAAAATAATGCTGGATCTACAGAAATTCCCTGCACACAGGAAATGTGCAGTGATTCCTTGTCGGGGGTGCAGCTGGGTCCTGCTTTGTAAATTAACCACAGCAACCCTTGCTGGAAACACAAAGTTTTTATTAAGGTATAAAAATACATCTGAATCTGTGCTATTATAGGTAAAGCAGTGAAATGAAGGATTGAGATGAGGATGGAAGGAAGGATTGAAGGAAAGGAACGAGCCTGAAGCACAGATTTGAGGCTGAATTTGCTGAGTGTGGCTGAGGAGGAAACAACCTTGAATTACAAATTGAGCACATCTGTCCAGGCGCCGCCGAGACACAGCTCCCGCAAACCTCAGCGCCCACGATGTCACACAGCCCCTTTCCAGATGAGAGCAGCACTTCCCAGAGCTCAGGAGCTGCAAAATACGCAGGGAGCCCCTTCCTGCAGGCAACCCACGGGGATGTGTTGAGAGCTGCTGGGTCAGAGCTGCCCCAGAAAGCGCCGAGCTCCAAAGTGCCACGAGCACTGGCACCACCCAGCATCCAGCAGGCTTTTAATGTTTCATCCAGCACAATGAATTGGAGCTTTTCAGGATTAATTCATATTGCTGCAACAACGTGAGCGTTGGAGAAGGGTAAAATTAACGTGTTATTTATGCTGAAATTACGGTGACTCGCGAGCGGTGTTCCTGGAAGGCTGGGAAACGGAATAATTTTGAATAAATTATTGATGGTTTTAAAAGCCTTGCTTATTGATTACAGGTTATACTCTTAGATTAAAAGAGTGCAGCTAAGTCCTGTCAGAGTCTTTCAAAGTCAAAGTTCATCAGAGTAAACAAGTGCCACTGTGCTGGAACCCAGAGCAGCCAAAGGGGAGCAAAAGTTAAAAATTTGCTTTATGGCTTAAAAAAGCCTTCTGTTTATCATTATATCTTCTTTCTAAAAATTACTCTAGAAGAAAATTAATTCAACATTCTAGGAAATGCAATAAAACTGTAAGAGGTGCAGCAAGTCCTCAATGCCTGCACATGGTTTTTAATGCTCTGCTCTGGCTGACAAGGTGCGATGGGTCAAAGGTTGGACTCAATGGTCTTGGAGGAGTTTTCCCACCTTAAGGATTCTGGGATTCCATTCTGTGACTGGCTCAGTGTTGGTGTTGGATGACACCTCCCTCAGGCAACCAAATTTGCTGCTCCAGCTGTGTGAAGAGCAGAGTGACCCTGATAACACTCAGCTCCCGGATTTTTCCCCAAACTCTCACCCACAGGCTCTCTAAAATGCTCTGCACTGCTCTAAACACAGAGGCAGCATCAGCACGGGCTATTCCCAATTTCCTCCTGGATAACTGAAGGATCCTATTACTGTGTTTAGTTTCTCATTCTGTTCCTTCACACAGTGTGCTGTGGTCATGTGTATTTCACCCTAGAGGTCTTCAGCAAATGCCTGTAATTACTTCTCCCCATCTCTTGTTCATTTATTCCAACTGAAATTATCTCTGAACATTAGTTCCATTTGCTAAATCTCTTTTTGCTTTATTAACTTTAATCAAACTGATATATTCTGCTAAATGAAAGGTGGTCTGGATGCCCATACCTGGCTCAGCCCTCTTCCCAGGGGGAAACACCCTCTCGAAACAGCGACACGAGTTAATTTTGCAATTATCAGAATGGAGTTTGGCCGCTGTAATTTCGGTTATTGAACAGTTGCCACCGATGCCATTTAGAAGCTGCCTCGCTGCTGCGAAAGAGATCTGAAAAAAATTCCGTGTGCAGTCACTTGAACTTCAAAGTGAGTTCCCTGTGCCATGGAGATGCAGCTCCACTACTGTTTGCTTTTCCTGGGGTTTAGACGGAAAGGAAATTCAGCTGGGCAAAGTGCACTCCCTGCTCATGGAGGGATGTGATTAAAGAAAGGCAAGAGAAAGGGTTTGGCTTTCATTTGTATTTATTTTTAGAATTGGTGAGCTGCACAGATTCTGTGGTGTTGGAGAAACACAAAAGGCTGGTTAAATACTTTATTACTCGAATTGCTGCTAAGGAAAAAACTCCCAGAGAAAAAAAAAATAAATGTGAGAAGTATCACAGCTTTAAAAATCCTCATTAAAATCAACCCAACCAGACCTCTCAAACCATTTTGACTTCAATTATTCTGCTTTGCTGTGTCAAACACACATTAATGACCCAGTCCTGTTCCCATGGCAGGCAGGAGAAATAGTGCCCCTTGTCTGAACAAGAGTGAGCAGGAGTTCAAGAGTCAGGCCAGAGACCTCTGAGGAACAGATAAAAGCTCAGCCTCCAGCTCCTGTTTTCAGAGTGTGTTCAAACTAAGATGATAACTGGAAAAATTGATATTTTATATATATATATTTAGCAATATGTGAAATACAGAGGTAAATTTATGTTGATGCTGTTTATTGTATATCTGAATTCCTACACGGAAAGATGAAGGGAGGGAGTGTCCTCCTTTGTGCCATCATTTCTAACAGGAGCTCAGAAGCATTTTGGTGTGTTTTTGCCAATATAAAAGCATTGCTAAAGCTCAGAGAGTGCTAATACATATATTAGACTTTGGGATATTTCCCAGTAATGCACAAAAAATACTTTATCACAATAGACTGAGTTCCTCCTGAAGCACATCTCTGCTGTGTGTCAGATTTCAGGGCTGAATAATGAATGGATTGGGACAAACACGCTGAGTCACGTGGGAAAGGAAAGGATGAAAAGCCTGGCACGACACACAATTAATGAACTTTCTGTGCCAACAAAAACCAGAGGAGAGTCCAGAACAGGCTCTTCATGTGAGATTGCTGACTCTGCTCTGCCTCAGCAGCTGCTGGTCAGCTTTAGGTTCTGAGGTTGTCTCTGAAACGGGCATGGAGCTGGCTCTGCTTTTAATTGAGACCAAAAACCATCAAACTTCTGCAACAGCACCTAAAACGCAAGGGTACCAAATGTGATGTGGAGATGAGTGACCTCGCAGCTCTGGGGAGTGGCCTGGCTCAACAGCAGCACATCCATCGGTAGCCAATCACACGGAATCACTTTTGACTGCGCTCAGAAAATCCCCCGAGCTCTGGCACAGCAGCAGGGGATGTTTATTGGTGCCTTTGGAAGTCATTGCACATTTCTGGCTTGGCCCAAGTGGAATTTGTAACCCCACAAACAAATGGGGCAAGAACCAGCCGTGTAACGGGGGGCAGGGTCCCAGCTGCCTGATTTCATCCTCGCTGGCTTCACAGATGTGGGGTCCAGCTTTCCAATGGCACAAATAAATTCCTTCCCAGTGCAATCCCAGGAGTGGATCAGGCAATGTGGAGCTCAGGACCCATCCCACTTTTGTCTCTGCTCTCACTGTGGACTCGTACTCTCCCTGTGGGATTTACCTGCCCTCCCCTCCTGTCTGGACAAGGAAGTTTTAGAAGAACTGAGAAAAAACTCAATTCTTTTGCACAAGAATCTGGGCTTAACAATAAATATTAATAAGGAAAAGCAACAGGAAAGAGAATAGCAAGGGGAAAATAATAAAAATAAAATTATTGTTCCAAACTTTGGAGCCTTCAGCTCTCTTTTTGTTTTTCTTTCCCAGACACATCTCTAATCTTCCCACTGCCTCCCAAAGAGAGCTTTGCTAACCTGTGGAAGTTTGATAGCTGGCCTCTTTTGTCCTGAATTTATCTTTATAGGAGTCCCATTGCAGGTTTGAAAATTAATAACAGCACAATCCCTGTACCTTACCTGAGTGAATTTGATGTATTTTCACGCTGTTCATCTTCAAATATCTGGACTGGTACTTTCCACTCTCCCTCAAGAGAAGATTTAAATCTCTCAGTCACATACTGGGAAGCAAGTTATCATTTTTAAGGCTTTGTTGTAAGACTTAGACCCTTGCTGGTCTAATTATATGCTAGGCAAAAACACAGGAGATGTTTATCTCTTACATCAACTGGCTTGTAAAATCAGAAATCTAAAATAACCCTGTGGAAGCTGATCAGCCAAAGGGAGAAACAAAGTGCCTGATAGCACAGACAAATAGGACAGAGCCACATTAATGTGTGGTTTTGGAAAGGATTGGTAAATACTGAGAACAAGGAGCCACTTTTAGATATCTCTGAACTTGTTCCCTTTAAACTGAGTCACACTCACAGTGTTTGTAATGGATGGATCATTCCTGAAGTTTCTTAAATGTGACAAAACTATAAATCACCTGGAATCCACATTTCAGGCACTCTATTATTTAATGTGTGTCAGCTGATCCTTTTACCCCCCTTAAGCCATCAAAATGTAAGGCTGGAAATATCAGGGTCTGCTAATTAACATCTTGATGTGATTGATGTCTTATTTTGACTACTTCAATTTTACAGCATTTAATTTTAGACTGTGCACAGGTCTCTCGTGTTGGCAGCTGTGTCATTTATACAAAGAGTGAAGCCCTTTTTCACAGCAATTTTTAGTAAAGGAATTTACTCCAACCCAGTAAAAAACATGCAGGGTGCTGCAACTGGTTGCTTATAGCATTTTGTTTTCAAGATGACTTTAAAGTAAGAAATCCTAATGGATGGAGCAGCCAGTGTCTTCACAGATATCATTCATCTTCCTAAGGAACAGTATTTACAACCAGAGTAGAATTGCCACAAGGAACAGCTCAGAAAAGTACAAATATTCAAAATATGTAGAGTTTCTAATGAAGAAAATTGCAGAGGTTCACGTAAATATTTAGAAAACCTCTCTCTGTGTTCCTGTATGGGTAAAGAATGTGTGTTTTCATGATAGTGGAACTGGACTGTGTTAAATCATGCAATTTTAGTATTTAGGAGTTCATGGAATGTGGGATTCAGGAGATGGACAGAGGACACTCCTCACAGCCATTCACGCAGTGCAGCAGGGCAGAGGTGGGGGATTCTTGGCCAGGACATCAGGGACCCTCTAAAGGTCTCTTGAAAACACAGGTTTGAACTAAAGTAATTTAGGTATATCATGAATGGAAAGCTGAGTGTCTGGAAAGAGGCTTGAAATCATGGAATCAAATCAATTCTTGCTGGGGACAGAGTTCAGGTTCTTATCCACAAAGATTTTGTGGAAAACTTTTCCAGGTATTGGGCAGTGTTAAGACATTATCTATTTCCCAGGCTGTATTCGTATCAGGATCAGAAGGAAGTGATAAAGCATGGACAAAACATTCCTTTGTAGCCCAAATTTCTTGGAAATACGGCTACATTGGAATGCTGAAGCCCAGAAACGTCCCCAGAGAGATCAGGCCAGGCTGTGGAAGAGGAGACACTCCTTCCCAACTCAGAAAATCAAAACCAGACTGGCAGCTCCCTGGTTCTTCCATTCCCTCCTAGCCTGGCTTAATAATAATAATAATAATANCTTAGAGAAGTAATACCACTCAGAGAAGTAGTGTGGAATAAATCCAAGTTATTATTTTACACTGCAGGGATAGCTGGGAGGTGAGCCCAAAGTCCTGGGAGCCATCCAGGGTTAAGAAAGCCCTACTTAAGCCCTGATTTAAATGGCAAAGCAGCCCTTTGTCTCGTTGAATTCCCAGAAGAAGGAAGTCTCAGAGAGCATATTTTGATGTCCTGCAAAAGGCCTGTGCTCAGAGCCATAAAGAGAGCAAGGTTTGAGTTGTCTCTATCCCAGAAATCCCCAAAAGCAGCCACACAGAGCACTTTTCCTGGCATGGCTAAACCAAAGCCTCAGCACGTGGGCAAACACCGAGCTCCAAACCCTGGGACTGTGCTTGGAATGCTGTTTCCTTCATGGATCCCTCCCCAAACTCTTGAAATGCCCCACAAAGCTCCCTGTGGCCTGTGCCCCAGCCTGTGCCTACCTGTAGCCCCCAAGGAAGCTGGCACAGGGCTGGAGTGCATTCCCTGGGCTCTGGCACGAGGCAGGGATGGGGGAGATAAAAAACCTCCCCACAGCTGATGGATGCAAAAAAACCCAGGCTGGTCCATCCTGGTGAGGTTGTCATTTTCAACGAGAGAGGTTTTGAGGTCAGTGCATTGTCAAAAGTCAGCTGAATCTGTGGAGATTAGAAATTGTCTGATATCAGGGTTATTAGGGTCTGATATCAGGGTTATTAGGGTCTGATATCAGGGTTACTAGGATTAATCACAGGGATTCTGGGCTTTGTTTTAACCACCGGGATTCCTCTGGCTCTTGCTACAGGCAGCAGGTAGAGAGCTGAATTCATGCTCCTGGGGGATTTTCCATGGCATTTATTTCTTTAGGACAGAGAAATTGTGGTTGTCCCATCCCTGGAAGTGCCCAAGGCCAGGTTGGACGGGGCTTGGAGCAGCCTGGGACAGTGGAAGGTGTCCCTGCCATGGCAGGGGGTGGAAATAGACGATTTTCAAGCTCCCTTCCAACTCAAACCATTCTGAGATCTCCATTAACACAAAGAGATCAGTTTTTAATCATCCCAAGCAATTTTTAGGAGAAACAACAAACAGTGGTGGAATATCAGACAATTTCAGCAAGTGTCCCTCTAATTGGAGCCTTGTTAGGCTCTGGGTTTTGGATGCTGGGATATTTCAAAAAGCAACATTTAGTGTGTGATCTGGGCACATTTTAATGTGCTCTAAATAATAGGAGAAAGAGAGGAATCTGCAGGAATGAGCTCCTGGAAGAGCAAACTAAACACAGGACACTGTTTATTGAGCCTTAGAATAATGAAAAGAGAGGGTAAAAAGAGGAATTTAACTGAATTTGATCTGGTGCTCTGTGATATTTCCATTTTTTCAGACCATGGCTCCTTGTACATCCCTGCAGGATGGCTGGAAAAATGGGAATGCCGTGGGAATCGTGTCCCTAGTAGGGAAATTAAAAAAAGCATCTTCAAAGCAGAGCCCAAACCAGAGTCAGTGCTGACTGCAGATTGTTTCCCTAATTAAAGGGTCAGCAGAAGTTCAAAAAGCTGAGTTTAGCCACGGAATCCCAGGATCCTTAAGGGCTGAAGAGACCTCCAAGACCATCCCTTTTCCAACACCCACTGAACCACAGCACAAAGGGCCACAGCTACTGGATTTTGGGAACCTTTCCAGGAATGGGGCCTCCACCACTGCCCTGTTCCAACTCCTGGCCACTCTCAATTAGCACCCAGGAGGTGCTGCCCTGTGTGGGAAGCGTGGAAAAAAGCCTCACCTGGCAGCTGGAAGAAGAATCCTCCCTGTATCCCTCATGTTCAGTGTGTGCTCCATCAAATGCTGCACATTTAATGACTTTTCTTTCTCCTGCTCAGGATATGGATCTGTTGAAATCTCCTCCCAGTCTCCCCAGCTTTGATAAATCCTCCATCACCAGCTGGAATGGTCCTTTCCCCAAGCAATCTTCCTTGCTTTTGCACCTGCATTTCTTCTCCCAGTCTGCTGTATCATCTTGAGCTAAAAATAGTGAGGGGAAAAAAAGAAAAATCAGAGTTTTAGTGAAAAAATGCAAACCTCAATTAATTTCAGTATCTATTAGTAAAGAGTTTTTCCTTGAGGCATGGCCCACAAGTATCTGTCAATCTCAAATTGTATCTTGGCTCAAAATAGATTTTTAAGTCAAACCCTACAAATGAGCAATTAAAATGTGACCCCTGTCTTTAGGAATTTCTTTCTTTTTTTTCCCAGTTAAACATTTCTAAAGCATTGGGCTCTGCTCTGCACTTCCAAACAATCCACAACAAAGGCAGGGAGGGGGATAAATCCCCTTTTTACCTGCAAGGAGCATCTGATGAGCAGTAAAGTTGTCAAAGTAAGCCCATGTTACCCATGGTGTAGACCTGTAGTGGGAGAAAAGCTGGAAAATCCCTTAAAACTGGGGGTTTAGGCACTGCTTGAGTTATTCAGACCACTGGAAGATGTTTTCCACCTACACCTCCTTGCCAACACTTCACCGTGCCCCCAGGGGGCCTCTTGTTCCCTGTGAGTCTTTCCAAGGGACAGAGCAGACAGGAGGGATGGGTCTTGCTCTGCTGTGGGATCCCTTGGGGGTTATTTTGTCACTGCCTTCATGGCATTGCTCTGAAACCCCCCAGGGACACCTGAGGACGTCTGGGGACAGCACTGTCCATGCCTTGGGGCTGCTGGGGGATCCCAAGGTCTGGCAGCTGTGGAGAGAATCCAGCACTGCAGCTTTTCCCTCTGCCTGGGTGTCTCTTCTGGCAGTGTAATCACATAAAACTTTGGGAATAAAGGGAAACCTCATCACCCTTAAAAACCTTGACAAAAAACCCCACCCTCAGCCAGGCCAGGTTTTCACAGAGTCATAAAATATCCTGAGTTGGAAGGGAGCCACAAGGATCCCCAGAGCCCAGCTCCTGGAATTCCTTTCTGGTGAAACGTTCATCAACACGATTCACACCTTCAGAGCCTCTGCCCAGGCTGTGCCAAAAATCCCAGCGGTGTTGGGAAGATCTGGGCTCACCCTGGGCTGGCTGTGGAGACCAGTGACACCAGCAGCAGGTCCCAGCTGTAGAGTTGCTAAAACCAGAAATTCCAGCTACCTATAATGGGAATTATGTACTGGAAACCCTGAGAAGTGACAGAATCCCCATCCCCTGCCCTTTCCCAGACACAACACCTCTGAAACCACACACGAGCAACGCAATGAAACAGGAATAATAAATGTAGCAATATCATTGGGGCACAACTGACTCCAAACCAGCAGGGCAGCACACATGCAATGGGCAGGGGTCGGGGCAGCAGCTGCTGAGGTGATCTCACGTGTTTGGAGAGGCAGGTAGAGCCGTTTGTCACCCCGGAGCCGCGCGGGCCAACACAGAACGCGCATTGCCAATCAACGGAGACCTTCTGCTGCAGCTCATGTTGCTTTCTTCCCGCTGCTGTTCTGGGATTTATCTGGAGTTCACAGGCTGGGTAAAGTGGCCACTAATCTTCCAGCAGCACAGTGAGAGCATTTGCAGCAGTGCAGCTGCTGAAGTCGGTCCCAACCAGGCACAGGAGCCAGCCATGAGGGTTTCAGGGAGTTTTTCTGTACCAACAGCTGAAAGAAGATTTTCTTCCCACCTGAAAATGTTGGGGAAGAAATTTTGGCCTCATTTTAAGGGTGTCTCCTCACAGGAATGGAGCACAAACACAAATCTGAGTTTCCAGTTTGCTCCTGCTAACGCTCCTACACTGTCAGGAAAGGGATTTTGTGTGTGAATGGAATTGCAGTGAGAAGCCACACACCTGGAAAAACCCCCGTGTAGAATGAAAATGCATGAGAAAGGCACCAAACAGAGGGAGAAATGCTTTCTCAGAACCCCTTGGGGAAGGCAGGATTAACTGGCTGTTTTGCTGTGTGTTGGGGTGCTTTATTTAGTGCTGCTGAGGACCTCCAGCTTGGTTTGTGGGTTGCAGCCCAGAAAAACAGAGGGAAGCAGTCTCCAGATCAGGCATCCCATGTGCTGGGCTGCTGATCACCTTACCCATACCCTTCCCTGTGCTTCCAGTCAGGACCTGCCTGTTGGCTGGGGGTTTATATCCAGAGAGAGGATTTCTGCTCAAAGATGCAGTTTCCTGTAGCTGGGTGGTTGTTGCACAGCTCCTGGCACGGGGAGTTCTTCATCTGCCACTGGCCCTGGGAGAGAAAAGCGGTAATTAGTAAAGGAGTGAACCATGTGGGGGGTTAATGGGACATTAATTCCCATCAGTGAACCAAAACAGGGGGTTTTGCCCCAGATCTGTGAGTGCAGAAGGGGGAGAAAGCCTCTCAGAGCAGTTTGGAGAGCTGGACCTGCTGAGCTGCTCCTAAAGTGTTACAGAATCATGGAACCATCAAGGCTGGAAAAGAGCTCTGAGATCATTGAGTCCAGCCTTTAATGTCCATCACTAACCCATGTCCCAGTGCCACATCCACACCCCTTTGGACACTCCCAGGGGTGGGGATCCACCACTGCCCTGGGCAGCTGTGCCAGTGCCTGACGCCCCTTTCCATGGGGAAATTTTTCTCAATAATCACAGAACCTCGAATCCCCCAGTCTGTGGGTGCACAGAGAGAGAATCCCAGCAGGTGTCAGGGGAATGGGCAGAGGGAAGTTTCTTTGTCCAGTCCACTTCTGTCTATAACCCTAAGGACAAGGTGTGTGCAGCCACCCAGGGTCCTTCACGTGCTGCCAAGAACAGCAGAAATCAGAGGTGCTGAAAGAAGTCTCCTTTCTCCATCCCAGCTTCCCACAGCCCAGCATTCATTGCAGACCAGTCTAGATTTAGCAACAGAAAATTAGACAGAATGTAATTAACCCAGAATATTCTTTATTTTTCTACTGTAAATGGTAATAACAGCAAATTATGGTAAATAATTATGGGCTGCTTACAGCATTTCTGTAGATAAGACAATGCACTTTTTCTTTTGATAAGATTTTAGAACTGTACAGACTTTATAGCTGGAGAGGTAAATTACTTTTCCCGTGGTTTCAACATAATGGGCTGTGCAGATAAAGGATTTTTGTGGGAATGTGAATGCTTCCAGATGTTTCCCATATTTTCCTCATTGATTTAAACATAATCTTCACATGACTGTGCACAGGGAGTTCATGCACGTTATGCACAAAAGGCACTAATGCACGGAGGCAGGGATTTTGAAGAAGAAAATGTGGGATTTTATACCAGTTTTAAATGCAAATGATGATTTGATTGACTATATCTAGCCAGAAATGCTGCTAGGTGTGAAACTTTGTGTTATTTCTGATATTGTGCCTGGAGAATTCAAATCTATAAAACTAATAAGCTGATTGGAATGGTGCCAGTTTCACTAGCTGCACTCCAAAGTGAACCTGGGGGTACTTGTTGCCCAATTTTAAGATTCTAAAGTTGGCTGAATGATTTGCCTGGATTCCAAGGTTTACTAAAGGACTGTAAAGATTTTCTTGGGAAAACAATCAAAAATTTAATCCAAATTCACGTACCAAAAAATAGAGACTCCCTGAAAGCACAAAGGTGTTTGGTCTGAGGGTGTGTTAATAGACAAATAACATTTTATGACACAAAATGTCTTTAGTCCACGAATATTTGAATTGAAGGGTTAAAAAAAAAGCAACTAATAGGATGATATTTCCCTTTTTTATTGCTAAAAACAAAAGCAATAAATCCTAGCACCAGAGCATAACGCTTTGGAGGAAGGGTATTTCTAGGAATAGTCCCAGCACCAAGCCCTAGGCTGAGCCCAGTCTGCAGGAACACAATGTGGAAATGCTTTTGAGAGCAGGCAGCTGCAAAGAGTTATTTTTGGATATAATTACCACAAGGATATTCACAGTTTGTAGGGCTGGGTCTGTACCTGGTGTTTTACTGATGAATCAAACCTATCATGAAGAACAAATATTATTTCCACAATTTACCTGGATCAAGGTAAAACTTTTTTATCTTTTGAGGTCTTGCACATGCACGTGGGTGGGTGGTTGGTACCAGAACCCTTTCAGCCCCAGGCTTCCCTTCAAGCACACCCTTAAATCCCATTGGAATTTGAGCTCTTTCCAAGTGTGGTTAAACTGAGTGTGTGCAACTGAGAGGGGCCTGGGCTTGGGAAAGTGTGGAATGTTACAGAATCGTGGAATTACTCAGGTGGGAAAGATCTCCAAGGCCATCCAGTCCAAGCTGTGCCCGATCCCACCTTGTCCCCAGCCCAGAGGACTGAGTGCCACCTCCAGCCCTTCCTTGGGCACCTCCAGGGATGGGCACTCCAAACTCCCTGGCCAGTTCCAAGGCCTGAGCACCCTTTCCATGGGGAAATTCCTGCTGCTGTCCACCCTGAGCCTCCCCTGGCCCAGCCTGAGGCCGTTCCCTCTCCTCCTGTCCCTGTTCCCTGCGAGCAGAGCCCGACCCCCCCGGCTGCCCCCTCCTGTCAGGGAGTTGTGCAGAGCCACAAGGTTCCCCCTGAGAGCTTTTATGTTCCACAGAACTTGAAGCAGACTAACTTTAGGTTGGTATTTGAAGATTATTTTGTGAAACACACATTTCCCATCCGTGTTGAATGGATTATCTGCAAAATACTCATAAAAACATAGCAGGAATAAATTCAAACTGGTAACCAATCCCTTACGATTTCAGATAGGAAAACCATCTTGAAATTTGATAAATTCATAAAAAATCAGAGGAACGCCATTAAACTGGTTAAACTGGTGATTTACCAATTCAAAGAAAACACTGCAATGTGATTTGAAAGTTCATAATAAACTTTGCAAATGGTTTGAAATGAGATGTGAATTAGCCTGTGACAGAAAAAGCAGCCTTTACCAACTTTTACTTGAAATATTCTCGTCTTAACGAAAGTTTCCAGAAGCACTGAGGGGATGTTTTGGAGAGCAGGGGGAGCTGGGGCTGGAGGCTGTCTCCAGGATTTATGGTCCCCAAATCCAGCTCTTCTTACAACCTAATTTTCCTTCCTGAGGGTGTTTGGTTGGGCTATGACCCCACTCCCCCCAGCACCCTCACCATGACACCACTAATTCCAGCAGTTTTCAGACATGACAGTAGCATCTTCGAGGAGGGGTTTTACTTCTAAATCAGTTTTTAGAAAGATTCGAGAGAATTCTGGCAATTATTTGCAATTACAGGACTTAAAGGTTGGACTCAGTGATCCCACAGCTCTTTTCCAGCCTTAATGATTTTGTGATTTTATATTCATGAGAGTGTTTTAATAACTCCTTGTGAACATCTCTGCTGATATGAGGGCAACAGAGTGATGTTCCTGCTGTAAAACAACTAAAACTCTGTGTTTTGAGGGGTTCACTGAGCACAA
This sequence comes from Aleadryas rufinucha, assembly GCA_013397815.1. Lineage (NCBI taxonomy): Eukaryota > Metazoa > Chordata > Aves > Passeriformes > Aleadryas > Aleadryas rufinucha. Next base: position 59,147 of record VZTH01001458.1, read on the forward strand.
GAAGAGATGCAAGCAGAGCAAGATGTGCAGGGCTTTGACTCGCTGATCTCCTGGTGGGCTCCAGCCACGAGCCAAGAGGATATTGGCAAACACTGCTAAGTACAAAACAAAGTCATAATCTTTATAAGAATGTCCATACACTTCCAAACCTGTGGGGTCTGGGAAACCACAAAGTGATTGTGAATATAGAGCTCCCAGGTTAATAGCTGGGAATCAAACGCATTAGGAAGTCGGGCCGGAAGACGCCGATAAGAAATAGTCTTTGTTCCTTTGGAAACAGCAATACTTGAGATAAAAGTGGAGCACATTTTAGAGTGGAGATGAATCTAACTTCCAAATCAAACATGAAGTGAATATTGAAAAGAACAGCAGGGAAAGCAGTTTTGATTGTCTTCCCGAGTTCAATACCTGAACTTTAAAAATTATTTGTTTCTTTTGTTCGTGTTGATGGCTGCATAATAAAATAAAAACTCAGGATTTCCAGGCTTTTCATAGTTTGCATCATTTTTTATATCTGATTTGCTGTTGTGAGGTTGTTTTTTGTTTTTTTTTTTTTTTTTTTTTTTTTTTTTTTTTTTTTTTTTTTTTTTTTTTTTTTTTGTTTTTTTTTTTTTTTTTCCTTAAGGCAATGCTCTCTGTTTCAATATTATTGACATAAGGCAGAACTTATCTGACATAAAACCTGCACAGGAGTTCCAGAACATGAGAAGGGCTGTCATGAGGTGTCCTTCAGGCCCACAGATGAAGGAGGAATGAGGCAGGACAGCAGTGATGTCCCAGGTGTGTCACAAAGGGACACCAGCCAGGGACAACCCAACCCCTGTTTTCCCTGCCTGGGTTTGACACCTCTCTGCCACAGTCTGCACTCCTCTTTTACCATCCCACTGACCCCATCCAGGTTTTAGCAGCTTCTCCTTACACAAATAAACCCCAGGGCAACAACCACACAGGAATCTCCGTTCCCTCTTTCTGCTTTACAGGCAAAATATGATTTGTGGGATTGGTGCAAAACGTGCATCGATCATGCTCAAAATATTGCAGAGGAACGGGAAACAAATTCCTGAATTCTTGATCTTTGTCTTGATCACGGCTAACCTTATGTAGTAGAAACAAAACATCCTTCATTGTCACTCATCCAAGTCCTATAAAAGCCAAGAAAATATTTTAAACCCAGCGTCTTTGGTATTTTCCTCTTGAAATCATCTGGCCTTTAAGGGGAAAAGCTGTCAATATCTTCAGCTAAAACAGAATTTCATGGTATCACTGAATTAGTTTAGAAGATGTGATTCTGATTTCTCAGCAGTGATTTATTGTTTTTCTTCCAATGGTGGCATTGGGACATCATTCCTGTAGAAATTGGACTGAAGAGGACACTTTTTGTTTGTCCATAGTGCAGGTATTTTCTGTCTCTTCTTTATTAGCTGGTTAATAATTGTTGTCTCCTGAAGACGAACAAAATTTTCTCTCACAAGTGGTGTAAAACTGAGGCTAGGACAGAGTGAAGTGAGGGTTGTTTGTTTAGGTGAGGAGATTTCACAGCTCTTTCTTTCTTAACTTCAGGGAAGGAGGAGAACACACCTCCTTCAAGCTTGGCTGGATTTGAAATTATCTATTGTCATGCTTCCTCTGGCTCAGCATCCTCATGGGCTGTTCTTAGTGACATCTTCATTTTAGGTAGGATTATGGAGCCTATTTCATGCAAATGCAGCGGATTATAATTGCCTTGGTGCAGCAGTCCTCAGCCAGCCAATTCCCCTCTCAAAGGCTGGAAAACATGGAAAAATGTACTGTTTCCACAGCAGGAGCTGGCAGAGGGGCAGGGAGCAGGGAGGGAATGCTGGAGCATCTCTGGTGGATGGGAAAGCAAAGCCTAATCCCTGGAACACCCAGAAAGATGATCAGGAGGAGGAAAGCAGGAGGTGTTGGCCAGAGCTGAGGTGGTGCATGCACAGGCAGAAGCAGGTATGACACAAGGAGGGCTGTGACTTGAGGGATTTATGACTTAAAAAATCCTTTTGGAGTAAAATAACCAAGCTCAGGAAGTGTGTTGGCTGAGATGAAGTTTCTTTCTCCCCTGATGCCTCGTTTCTGGTGGAATGAAGCTGGAATTGCAGAAGCCATTTAAAAGCTCAGCTGTTTGTAACAGGGGCAAGGCCCCCACTTCATTTCCAATTGTTGACCATCGAATTAAAGGGGGATTAGATGGGCTCTGACTGGGATGAAATGGTTTTCCATCCAATCTCTTCTCATATTTCCTTCATTCAAAGCTTGATTGCCCTGGACATGCACATATTTACATCTCTACATCTCAATCACCTGGCTTTTAGAGATGACTTTATCTATTTTTCATATTCATTTCTCGGTAACACTCGTGAGTCCATTAGGGTATCTAATTCTCCTTAGCCAGGAAAAGAAACCTGTGCTTCCATTTCCATCCCACAAGCACTGACAGCATCACTCAGCTCACACCCTTCCCACAGCTGGACCTGGCAGCTACCAGAGAAGTTTTGTTTGATTACAAGTCTGGGTGTTGAGAAAGACCAGAGTAGCATTCACATGCTTGAAAAGCATCAAAACCTTGTTTTCTAGCTGGCAAAAGGAAAGTAAACATGAGCTTCCTCTAATGAGAATATAAGATAATGTCTTATTAAAAGATATGTGGCCACCATCCTGCCCATAACCTGATTTACTTCTGTCTGATGATGATTTAGGATTCATTTATTGCTTCTGCCAATTTTTTTTCAAAGGAAAAAGCCTCAAGATCAAGAGGTGCTGTCAGATGGGGCTACTGAGGCAAAGCATGAAATTGAAATGTTGGGGGAATCTGGACTGGGCACTCTAAGACTCACTTGAAGGTACTTGGCCACTGTCAGGAAAGCAAAAATTAATTGGTAAGAGGACAACAAGCACAGGGATGGTCACCTGCTGCCTCTCCAGCAGCTCTGGCTCCGTGTTACAGAACTGTGGGAACTGGAGAATGGGTCCTTATCACTGGTGCTCCATCCTGGAGAAGGAGAACGCGATCAGTGCGCCCTGGGGGTGGCAGGAGCTCAGGGCTGCGCTGCCCAGCGGCCGTTCTCCAAGGACAGCCTCAAACAGGGCTCTCCCACCACCCTGCCTCCCCCAGGAGCCGTTTCCAGCCTTTGCCAAACCACATCAATCAGTGGCTACCGCATGAACAGATCAGCATTTCTCAGCTTTCCTCCACGGGAAGAGGCACCACCTCTAGGAATGTCTCCAGAGAGACAGAATCCCTCCTTCTCCTCAGCAACAGCTCCGCCAAAGCCTCACTTTTCACTGCCATCTTTTAAGACAGGGCTTGAAAGAACATTTTCCCAGAGTCAGATTTATGATCAGTCGTGGCTGCTGCGATAAGGGACGTATATGAAACTGTTATCATATAGATTTTGGTAATATTGTGCACATTTTTAGCTTGTGACCTATATTTGACCAACATATGCAATGTGACACATGCCATCAGAAATTAGCCATGTCATTATGAACAGATAAAGAATGTGACACACACCATTAACACGTGTCAAAAACCATTACAATCCTCCTCCATTAAAGCTGCCCAAGCACTTCCAAAACGAGGACACCCAGACCCTTTACAAACCTGGAGTTTGGCTGGTACACCTTTAATTTTGTCTTGTGAGGGCTCCTGGCTAAATCCTGTGTCATTATTCCATATTCCTGGTTTGCTGCCATAACAGGGAGCCTTTCCTGTAATACATGGCCAGAGAAGTGGCAGCAGAGGAGCACGTTCCGGGTAGCACTTGGCACATGCCGCTGGGATTTATGGAGATTAAGATGCAAAATGAGCTGATAATGCAATGCAAAGTATCTCCCAGCCCTAAATCAGAAGCAGAAAATGTAGCAGTCTTGTTTTCCCTTTCACTCAGTCTTTCGAGAAGTCTCGAACTTTGCTTTTCTTCCCCAGAAAAGCAGGTGATCCATTTCTCACTTTCTCCTTTCTCACTACAAAGTAATTAATTAAAATTAAATTCCGGGAAGTGTTAAAGGGGTTGCAGCAACAACATGTGTTAATATCTGCGGTGCTATCAGAGTCATCTCCACTTTAAAGAGGCTCTTTGTTACTAGGAAAAAGTGGATAAAAAGCACTTTCAAGCCAAAGCCGCTTGTTTGGAAGGGCTTTGTTATCTGGGTATTAGAGAAACCACCTTAATGATCACTCAAACACAGGTTTATCAAGGAATAATGGCGTGTATACATCTGTGTATTGTTATTAGGGGAATAATAATGCTTTGAGGGTCACATGAGGGGACCTCTGAGCCTGCACAGCCAGGCAGGGGACACGGGGGGGACACACACAGGCAGGGGACAAGCAGAGCGCTGCCCAGTTTGGCACTTGAACTTGCTGAGGATGTGTTTTGACATCCTCGTTCTGCCCTGTCCTCTCCCATTTTTCACCTTCCAAAAAATCCCTTTTTGGGCTTGGGAAGTCATTTTTGCTCTTTCCAAATTCCGGGGAGGGATACACGAGGTCGCAAAGCTCCTTGGGGTCGCTGGTTGAGGAATGCTGTGAAAATCAGCCACATCCTGGGGCAGGGGAGTTCCTGGAATCCCCTGGGATGCAGGGGAAGGGGTCACGGCCGGGCTCTTTGTGCAGAAGGTGGCAGAACGAATGAGCAGCTGTCGTGTCGAGCTACCGGGCCGCGGGGAGAGGAATCTTAAAAGCTTTGTCAACGTCAATTTGCTTCCAGCCTTGCCCGCTGCAGAGGCAGGGGTGTCTTCGGAGCCGTCCTGCAGAACTCCCGATGCCGAGATCTCATGCTCTATTTACCCCTGGTGACTGCCAGGCTTTGATTCATTAGCGCAGACAAACTGATTTCCTGCGCAGCCCGACCCGAGGAGCCGCGTTTGCTGCACGCGCTGAAAACACATCCTAGAAAACCCCGAGATGGAAAATGCTCCCATCGCACCCGCTCGCTGGAAAAGTCCGATTCTCTCCTGGCACACTGATCTTTCTCCCACTGCTTTTGATCCCTCGTTAGCATCCACGAGGAGTGGAGCACAGGCAGGACGTGCCTGTCAGCATGGCAGGCTGGAAAAGCTATGATTAAAAATTATGTTGCTCGTTAGTCACTGCAAACCAAGCCGAGAACAATGCTCTCTCTGGCCAATTTGTAAACAAACATCCTGTTCAACCTGGGTTCTCTTTAAGGGAGAGAGCAGGAGAGCAGCTCATAAATAAATAACTCCCTAATTCTGCAGGAGACACAGACTCAGGGCAGCTCACTGGGTGAATAAATATTCCATAATTTCATTTTCTACAAAATTGCCTCCTACAAATTTGGGTTTCAGATATCCCTAATGCCAATAACGATGCATAAATATTTGATGCAGGCGAGAGCAGCGTATGTGTGTGTGTGTCTGGGTGTGATCTATGCCTGTTCTCATGTGGACAGAGAATTATCATTAAAAGTAACAAATTAGCACCCTGAGAATACTGTCAAGAACATCACATGAGTGAAAAAAAACCCCTCAACCTCAAGACAGATGAACGTTCCTGTTCCATTCGTGAGTTCCCAATGTGAGAGTGTCCGTGTTACAAGAAAAGGCATTTCCAGTATAATTCCTGCATATTTTCTGCTCCACAAACATCACTTCAGTTCTCTTCAGTTCCTTTAAACCTCCTGCAGGTTTAGGAAAGGCTTTGAATCAGTCCCAGAACTCCCTCACGTGTGTGAATTAACATTCCTGGCCACGGAGCAGGCTGAGTTCAGACACCAGCCCGTGCCCCAGAAAAGAGCATTTCCTCAGACTTCCAGCGGAGTTCAAACAAGCGGCTGAGGGCACAGCACCACGGACATTCCTGCCCTGAACTCCCTGGAAAACGGCTGATTGCCAGGGAATGGAGAACACAGCTTCCATTTGCTGTTGTGTTTGTGAGGTGCTGAATGGATTGAGCGAGTGCCACGGAGGCAGGGCTCGGTCCCCATCCTGTCACCTGCTCTGTGAGTGGATCTGGATCGTGCCGAGGGATCCCTGATCTCACGGTGCAGCCCCTCCCCAGCTGGAATAACGGCTCTGGAGGTGGTTCAGAGCACAGGGATCACCAAGTGGCCCATCTCCCCCACGTCCTGTCCTCTCTGTGATGGAGACCAGAACAAAACCTGGGAAAACGCACTGCCAGGGTCTCCAGCCAACAGGAGAACGTGCTCCCACGGAAACATCCTTCCTTTCTGCTGGGAATTCGAGGCTGTTAGCAGCCAGAAGGAGGACAGTTCATACTCTAGGAATTCTCCTATTTCAGTTCCCAGCCCCATGGAGAGCATTGTCACAACCTTGAATGTTCTGGATGGATTTAGTGACAGGGACAGAGGGATGGTGACACGGGACTGAAGGAAAGGGGACACAGCTCCGGCCTGAGCACTAAGAGAATATTAATTTCCTTTCTTGTTTCCTGATCTTTCAGGTGCAATAAATGCTCTGTGGTCTGTAAATTATAAGTGCTACGTGATAAAAGTGGAAGGACCTTAAAGACCACCTAGCTCCAACTCCCAAAAGACTTTCCAAACTCTTTCCAAACTTACTGGCGAAACAAACAAAAATTCACCCTATTTCTACCAAATTCAGTTCTTTGAATCCTCTGCAAATCTGAAGTAACTCATATTACAAAGCTGAGAATTTACTCAGCTCCTTGAAAAAATGTCTTGGACTGATTTGTAACGTTTTTTCCATTTTCATTATTTGCACCATACAAATGGTTAATGTAATCTCCAAAAAAAAGGGAATGTATTAAATACATACAGGCCATAGTACAATTTCAGAAAATTAAGGCTGCACTAGCAAGTATGAAATCAAGGTAATCTGAAATTCAACTTTTATCCTTCAAGTACTCCTGGTTCTTCGAAATTCACAAATTTGGAAGTTTTGTATTCAACCATTTTAAAAATTAATAAAAATATTGAGTACTACTCCTACAAAATCCCACTTGATGTATCCTTTCCCTTTTTATAAGGAAACATGGATTCTTTGTTTGTCATTTATTCGATTGTGCAGCTGATTCATATTTCACCAGATAATTTTTCTAAAAACTTAATAAATATCAAATTACTAAATTATAGGAAAGGTCAAGAAAGGGGAAAATTATAGCAAATAGAAGTTTGCAATTTTGTTCCTAGTCCTGATTCCTCAAAGGGCCATTCCTTTGCTGAATTACAGTCTCAAAATGATTGCTTGGGTGCTTTAAGTCCATACTGAAATAATTTTAGAGATTAGCCCAGCGTTAAAATATGAGTATTTTGAGAATATTGCCTAAAATCCAGGGCAAAATACTCTGTGAAAATATTATAAATAGTAAGGACTGCAAACCAGTGATTTCAATAACGATAAGTGATGTTAATTGCAGCAGCAAATCTTTCTTCATCAGCTGTATTCTCCCGGTGTTGAAGTGAGGAATGTTTCATTTTGAGGATAAAACTCCATTGCTTCCCTAAATAGCAGTGGGTGAGAGATGAGCTGGGGATGCTGATAAGCTCCTCATTAAAACAAATGTATTGATGATAGTATTGTGTGTAAAGACAACCTAATGTATAGACAGCTGGATGATATATAATTTAAACAGTTCTCACTTCACAAACCTGACAACTGAACAAATATAATTGATTCGTGCATTGCAATATTCATTCCATTAGTTAGAATATACATCTAAAATTGAAGGTGTCAATCAAATAAAATGAATGCATGTTTTCATAGAGTGCTGCGATGCCTTTTATTAAACCCAGGGAAAAAATCAATCACTATTTTTGGCTTCAGACTCAACGAGAGTGTGACTCCTGCGAGTTATGCCGCAATAAATATACATGTTTGTTTTACTCGTGCTAGAAAATTACTCTGGCTACCTTTGATCTTTTTAATGTGTAAGAAAATAAGCAATTTATGCTAGCAGGGTCTATAAACACTTTAAACAAATAGTTTCCCTGACGTGTAGGTACAGGAGATAGTACTGATTCTCACTTACACCAATTTTACGCTCCATTGGTTTCACTGAGAGTTACTCTTGATTTACACCCCAGCAGAAGAGGCTGGAGCAGCCCCATATTTTAGCTGCTGTCTCTCACACGCTGATCTGCAGCTCCCAGATTGCTGGATGAATAATGCCGAGCCAAACATCGCAGGTTCTGTCTGCGTTTTTGTAGTAATTTACTTCTGAACCTTGGGAATAAAAACAGAAATCTGTCATAAACAAAGCACTCATTTCCTTCGTCTGGAGCTGTGTCTGTGCTCGGCTCGGCTCTGCTCACTGTGTAAAACATGCTCTGAGGCATTTTCTCCTTCAAAAAGGATGCACAGACGCTGTTAAAATCAGTTTAAGGTTCCCAAAGGCCGCTGTGAGGGGAAGGTGTGCTGTGGCAGCCCCAGGCACGGCTTGGCCCTGGTGTGTCCCATCATGGGGCACTCACAGCAGCCCCCAAGAGACAAGGGCAAGGGAAATGGAAGGAGGGAGCTTCACTGAGGAACCAAGGTCTATGGTTTGTAAGGATCGTGCTGGGATTTGTCTCATCTCTCCTGGTCAGCCAGAACCACCTTTTTCACATTAAAATAGAAAGTGCTGTGCAAGGGGAGCAGGCTGTGGAGTGATCTTTCTTCCTGGGAAAACTTCGTGTGGTGGGAAAACCTCCTGCCTGTGGAAACTCTCCTGTGGCGTGGTCTGAGGGCACTTGGTCTGTCCAGCTGGAGAGACTGAGGGGAGACTCAGGGCAGTTACAGCTTCTCCTGAGAGGAAGAGGAGGGACAGACAGTGATCTCTGCTCTGTGGTGAGCAGGGACAGAGAGAACCGCTGGAGCTGTGCCAGGGCAGGGTTAGGTTGGATTTTTGGGAAAGGTTCTTCCCCCAGAGGGTGCTGGGCACTGCCCAGGCTCCCCAGGGAATGGGCACGGCCCCGAGGCTGCCAGAGCTCCAGGAGCGTTTGGGCAGCGCTGCCAGGGATGCCCAGGGTGGGATTTGGGGGTGTCTGTGCAGGGACAGGGTTGGACTCTGATCCTNGTGGGGCACTCACAGCAGCCCCCAAGAGACAAGGGCAAGGGAAATGGGAAGGAGGGAGCTTCACTGAGGAACCAAGGTCTATGGTTTGTAAGGATCATGCTGGGATTTGTCTCATCTCTCCTGGTCAGCCAGAACCACCTTTTTCACATTAAAATAGAAAGTACTGTGCAAGGGGAGCAGGCTGTGGAGTGATCTTTCTTCCTGGGAAAACTTCGTGTGGTGGGAAAACCTCCTGCCTGTGGAAACTCTCCTGTGGCGTGGTCTGAGGGCACTTGGTCTGTCCAGCTGGAGAGACTGAGGGGAGACTCAGGGCAGTTACAGCTTCTCCTGAGAGGAAGAGGAGGGACAGACAGTGATCTCTGCTCTGTGGTGAGCAGGGACAGAGAGAACCGCTGGAGCTGTGCCAGGGCAGGGTTAGGTTGGATTTTTGGGAAAGGTTCTTCCCCCAGAGGGTGCTGGGCACTGCCCAGGCTCCCCAGGGAATGGGCACGGCCCCGAGGCTGCCAGAGCTCCAGGAGCGTTTGGGCAGCGCTGCCAGGGATGCCCAGGGTGGGATTTGGGGGTGTCTGTGCAGGGACAGGGTTGGACTCTGATCCTTGTGGGTCCTTTCCCTCTCAGGATATTCTGTGATTCTGTGATTCAGCCATGGAATCTTACACAATGGTACAGTTACAGAATCTTTAGGCTCATGTGAAATGCTGTGTTTGGGAAGAAAGGCAAAACCCCTTCTTTATCAGAGCAAATGGACAGAGGATTTGATCTGTTCCAATACCTGAATCCTTCACACACCACAGCTCAGCTGTCCCAGCACTGGGATTGCTCTGGCCAAGCCCTGGGCAGGGCAGCTGAGAGGGAAAGGAATTGCTGCACAGTCCCACACCCCAAATACTGCCTGAGAGCATTTCTTGCTGCTCCATTTTGCAAAGCCAGGGGATTGTCCCTTTTGTGTTCTTCCTGGCATTGGCCATCTCAGGAAGGAGAGGAGCAAACAGCTCAGAGGACACAACAGGCAGCCTTTCCCTCCCAGCTCTCCCAAACACCCATCCATCACCCCCCGGTAATTTGGGAGATGCTGGATTAGGGTTTTCTTTGCATGTGATCACCCAAATTCCTCATACCCGAGCTGCTGAGCCCCGGGGTGAGCAGGGTGAGGGCGCTGGGCTCGCTTGTGTCACCGTGATTTGTGGGGGACTCAGGCAAGGGACGCGAGGTGATAATGGTGGCATTTATCAGGTGTTCCAGGGGGCAACAGCTCCTGAGAGACTCCTGACAAATGCTCAGGGTGCTGAGGGGCCAGGCACAGAAAACTGGTGATTTTCCAGAGGGCAGCGAGGAGCTCTTTAACTGGGGAACATCCAGAGCGCTGAGTGAGATCCTGCTGAGATCCCCTGCAAGCCCTGCCTTGCCATCCAGAGGTTTCACAGCTTCTGGCTCCAATCAGCCCCACAGGATCCATCCCAGGCCCTGCAAAACCCAACCGTCTTCAGTCACATCTGCATGATCCTCCTCCCTCCTGCCAGCACACCCAGAGCTTTCCCCAGGGTCCCTCTGTCTCATCCATGGATGCCATCCTCCCCTCTGTCCGTCCCTCTGTCCTGCCCAAAGGGGCACCGGCCAGGAGCTCTGCCCTGCCTCCACATCCCAGAGGGATCTTTTTTTCTGTGTAGAACACAGAATCTGCAGCACTTCCACGGTAAACTGTGAACAACGCCGCCAGCTCAGCCATCCCTCACAGCTCCATATGGCTGATGTAAAAAATAGCTCCAGAAAATGACATTATAATGAACAGAATTGGGTGTCTTCACCGTTATAAATAATTAAACTTTTGTATGTATATGTTGCTATAAATATATCTATATATCCCCTTCATTTTTTATTTTTTTTTTGGTTTATGTGTATAAGCACCTATAAGAAAACAGGAAAAAACCCAAATCCACCGTGGAGGATTTCACCAATTTTATCAATCTAAAATGACATTTCTAACTAGAAACCTGGTCTTGCTGTGGTATAAGTAAGGAAGAACAGACTTAAGGCACTGGCAGACTTTGAAGACAACTTCTTCCCCACTCTGCTACAGAAATATCTGGGAGAAAGACGAAGGATGAACACCAGGAAAAGAAAAAAAATAGATATTTTAACCAGGAAACCCATTAAGCAATACAATATTTCCATTCCCAAGCGGTGGGATCTCTATCAGTGGAAATTTCTAAGGACAGGGATAACGTGGTTAATCCTGTCTCTGGGATATGAAATAAATGGCTTTTTGAGACCCCTCTACCTGCATTTGCTGCAGTTGCAGGGATCTTGATTAAGTACCTCAGCCATAATTCCGTGACTCTTTGGAAGAACACTTTTCCCTTCTTATTTCAGGGCACTTCATCCGCCACAGGGATGATAAACCTGTTGACATCTCAAGACATAAAGAGTTGCTGGGGGATAGTTTTTTTTCCTTATCCATCTCTATCTCAGTTGCTGGGTTTTCATCTCCAAAAAGTCAGTTTGGACCAAAATGGCTTAAGTGATAAAAATAGCTAATATGTTCTTTTCTTTATGTCCCCATTTGTCGATATTTCTGAAAACAAACAGGGAAGCTCTCAGAGAAGTTGCCTGGGTGAGATCAGGAGAAGTTTTGGCCACACAGAACTCCTGGATGTTGTTTTGTGGATTAAGAGGAAAGGAGCTCAAGTCTGGAACAGAGTTCAAACAATAAACCTACATTTAGGGGGAAAAAAACCCCGAAAAACAGAACGGGAGAGATGAGCTCATCCCAGCTGAGCGTGACTTTTATTCCCATCTGTAAAGAGGGAACAGTTTTCCTCTTGGCACCTTTTCCATGATATCTATAGCATGGAATGCTGCTTGGAGGAGCTGACTGCAAAGGGCTAATACAGAACAGAACTGTGATTCTTTATCCTGCAGCAGCTTTACAAGGGTGTAAAAATGAGTTAGGAACGCTACTGAAAGCTGGATGTCTCCCTGCCTCTCGCACAACAGGAAAGCAGTGGGATGAGAGAGGGCCACAGGAAGGGTTCATGCACAATTAATGCATTTTCAGGCTAATTTACCCACGGAATGTGCAGAGGCAGGGAAGCAATGAATCCAGGGGCATGAGAGGAATCAAAAGTCCTGAAATGCAAACAAAATAAGAAGGAATATCATAGATCTCAGACTGGTGTGGGTTGGAGGGATTTTAATCATCCTCTGCCATGGGCAGGGACCCCTTCCACTGTCCCAGGGTGCTCCAAGCCCCATCCAACCTGGCCTTGGACACTGCCAGGGATCCAGGGGCAGCCACAGCTTCTCTGGGCACCCTGTGCCAGGGCCTCCCCACCCTCACAGGCAACAATTCCTTCCTAACATTCAACCTAAATTTCTCCTCTTTCAGTTTTATATTCAATTGAAAACATTTTTACTTCAACTCTTCTAAGACAGGCCTCAGACAATGACCCTTTTTTCCTGCTGAAAAGCATGAGAGGAGCAGCCAGGTTTATCCCACACCATCACTGTTTAGTGCAGGATTTTTCCAGCTTTACCTCTGGAATAAACAGATCGCCAGCACTGAAATATCTGCCCTCTCTTTCCGAGCTAAACGCTCCATGTAGCTTTTTGTTGTAGCCTTTATCACAGGGATGCATTTCTTCCTATCAAACTCGTGCTGAAACCTCAGCAGGAGGCCTTATTGCCAACAATGCTATCTGGGCTAATAGCATATTTCATAACTACTCATAAGAACAAATGTATTTGTCCATGGAAAAGAAAAAGTAGAATATTTGGAAATATCTGGGAAACTTCTAAAACTCAGCTACCATGGGGAAGAAGTTGTGCATTTACAATCTGCACACAAGTAAAAGGTGCCTCAGTAAATGGACATTTCCTACAGCACAAGGGGGCAGGAATTCACTCCCAAGCCTCGATTTTGCACCACAAAGGCAACCCAAAAGATCAGGAGCCTGGAGGTTAATTAGCTCCTCAGTGCTGGGGTTTGTTTGCTCTCTAATAATTGTTTCATGGAGCCTGGGTGGCAACTGGGAAGGCCTTTTTAAGGATGGCTTGAAGAAAATTGCTGTGATATTGCAGGCTGGGAAGGATTAATTTGCTTTAAGTTCTGCAACCCAATATTGTGGAATTGCTGTTACTTCCTTGACCTGCACTTCATCTGGTCAGGGCCTGGCATGGAGTGATCTGATGGGGTGGTGCTCAATGGCTGGAAAAGCAGAGCACTTCACTTCCTCAGGGCTGGTTTTGGTGTTCAGACAGGAGCCCCTCTGGAGCCAGGCTGGGAGAGCGGGGGGTGCTCACCTGGAGAGGAGAAGGCTCCAGGGAGAGCTCAGAGCCCCTTGCAGGGCCTAAAGGGGCTCCAGGAGAGCTGGAGAGGGACTGGGGACAAGGGATGGAGGGACAGGACACAGGGAATGGCTTCACACTGGAAAAGAGTAGTTTTAGATGGGATATTGGGAAGGAATTCCTCCCTGTGAGGGTGGGGAGGCCCTGGCACAGGGTGCCCAGAGCAGCTGTGGCTGCCCCTGGATCCCTGGCAGTGTCCAAGGCCAGGCTGGATGGGGCTTGGAGCAGCCTGGGACAGTGGAAGGTGTCCCTGACCATGGCAGGGGTGGCACTGGATGGGCTTTAAGGTCTCTTCCAACCCAAACCAGTCTGGAATTCTATTAAAATTCTATTCAGATACAAATCCACAGCAACTCCATCCCATTGTGTGTGTGGGCCATCACTGGTTTTCTGTGGAAGTCGCCTGCCATCCTCATCCTCACAATCTATGGATGCTTCCCCAGCAGTTCTCCCCCACTGACCTCTTCCCATGGTGTCTGCACTTCTCCTTTCCCTGAACTGCCTCCTCCTTGGCTGGGAATGTGCTCCTCCTGATCTGCCTCTGCTCCAGCTGAAGCCTGAAGCGCTTTATTTTAGAAGAAAACATGACCATCGTAAGAAAGCTCAGCCACAACAGCTGGCTGATCAAATATACATAAGGAGGAACCTGCTGCCTACTCTTTTATAGCTCTCTTTTTCCTGGAGTCATCAGCCAAGGCTCCTGTGCTCTGGTACGACATTACAGCACATTACACGGCTTGTCTGTCAAAGGCCTGGCCTCAAACACTCCCAGCACTCAGCTGGTCCTGACTCCCAAATTGCCATGGCTCAGGATCAGGCATCAGCTTAAATCTCTGTTGATCAGGACTTGCCAGAGCTATGACACAAAATAAAAACAGGGGGAAGAAAAATAGCAACAAGATTGAGCTAAAAGTGAGTTTTACCTCAAGCCAGGGGCTGCCTTGTCCTCAGAGTAGGAAAGGGGCTGTTTTTTTAGTGATTCTGCTGTTTTTTCACAAATTTAACTCTGATTTCTCTAAAGAAAATCTCCAGTGGTGAGGTGGGGATAAAACAAAATTGAGTTTGCTGCTAGGCCCTTTATCCCATCTCTGTGTGTCCTGTTTGTCGTGCAAGGTTTAGAACAAAAGTGGATGCTGCACATCCTTATCCAAAAGGCAATCAGGAGAGGGCTGAAATACCACAAACATCCCTAAGTCCACACAAAATATTCCTAAAAATGACTCGAATGCACTATGACATAACAGAAACGATCTTGCAGACTATTGCTGTGCTAACAAGGATAAAAGAGAGGCTCAAAGACGTCCCTCATTTCAGGCTGGCTGGGTTTTGCACCCCTTGAATCAATTTACGTTATCCCAAATTTCATGTACTGCACTGCATAAATTCAGGCAATCAACACATCACTGTGTGGAGTGACTGGTTCTTTACAGGGCAACCAAGGAACCTGAAAACCAGAATTATTTCATATTTCCCAACAAAAATAATCCACATATTTATGCTTCTTAATGATTTGATCATGTGGAAAAAGACTGAACGTGTATCCATCGGGGATTGCACGCACAGTTAATTAAGGATGAAATAATAGATGCCTGATTTCTACCGGATAGTGTAAACATCCAATTAAAACAAGATGCTGCGTACACTTTTCGCTCTCATTAGTCAAAGCATAAAGCATTTGAACATTTCCTAAATAATTTACTTGTATTAAAATAAAGCGAAATGCTTAAAACATTAATAGGGTACTTTGCAGCGCTGTAGTCAATAAGCTGCTATATGAAGGCAATGTCAATAATTCATGGCTCTGCTCAGCAGGAACAGGCTGCACTTCTCAGCAGAGCAGGGCCCACCAAGGCTGAGGCAGCAGGACCCGGCCAAGCTCTGCTAAAATCACAGTTAAACCCTACAGGCAGTGGTGAAAACCCACTGGTGACAGAAAACATTACACCTGAGCCCAGGGGTGTTGAAAGTGCCTGGGAAGGACACGGTGCTCAGGACCAGCTGCTTGGTGGCTGTGGGCTCACCAGCCAAGCTCACGGATAAAAAATGGGATTGGTGCATTTTGAACCAGGAAAAAGAGTCTTTTACCCCAAAGACAGCCCCAAATGTGGCACAGACTGGAGGTGTGGCTGCTGGGCCACCCCCACAACAGCAGCCAAGGGCTCTCCACACCCCCCAGGAGCAGCCCCAGCACGTGTGGGGCTGACAGAGCCCGAGGGTGCCGGACCAGAACCTTCCCTGCTCCGAGGGCAGGGGCAGAATCCTCAATTTTCCAAAGCCAGATGGGCACTGGTGGCTGCAGGGCTGGGAATTTGAATAATCTGGGTTGCTGATATGCAAAACACAGCAGGCATTTCAGCTGCAATTTTCTGCTACGAGTCAAGGTGTGGATGTTCGAGCTGGTCTCTCTGATGAGAAAACACATGTCCTGACTATCCAAGCAGACTGCTGGATCCACTGAATTAAGATAGCAGTGCATTAGCAGGGAGTACATAATAGGTTTGTGCAGAGAAACTGAATTAAGATCTTCTTCCCATGGATCATTCTGCTAGGTAGAGGAAATTTCCCTAAAACTTTGCATTGTACATCTGTAGCTATAATAAATAAGAATTAATTTCATAGTAAGGAATTATTAAATGCTGTCTTTTACCAATTGAGGTAAGGAGTATCCCACTCAAATTCAGATGTATAGCTCAGAAAAGATATAGAAGCCTGGCATTTGGCTGGGACAGCTTTTGAGGTTTTTCAAATGCTGAAATCACTTTTCATTAAAACTGTGACAGAAACTGAGAACCTGGCATGGTGCCTTTTCTTACATATACATTAAATCATGCATTTCGTAGCAGGATTTGTACATTTTTTTCTCTTTAGAGAAGTCTTGTACAAGATCTTGCTTGAGTCACACCAAGATCCATCTGGATCAAGACAGATCTGCCTTGTAAAGAGCAGAGTGTGAAACGTGCTGCCCCCAAAGCCTGGGCTGTGCCAAGCTCCTGCAGGCCTGGCTGCCCAGTCCTGGCTGCTGTGCATGACTGATAAATGAAATTATGGAAAGGCGACTGTGGACAGGGTTATACCAACCTCAGTGGTGCTGGTGAGCAGGTGAGAAAATATCTTGGTGGATATTTGTGTGCAAGAGGGATGGGTTGGACAGGGCTTGGAGCAACCTGGGATAGAGGGAGGTGGCAGGGGGTGGAATGAAATGGGATTTAAGGTCTCTTCCCACCCAAACCGTTCCATGATCCTATAAAAAAAGCACTTTGTTCCTCAGTGCCTTACTTTTTCCTTGTGATCCTCGTAGGAAAGAAATACAGACCCCATCATCTTCAAGCTTCCAAACGATTCTGTGCAAGAGGAAGGAACCCGCCCTCACTGTCTGTAACTCACTTCATTCTCCAGGAGTCTCATTCCTATGACAAGGTTGGTGGAAGCCTAAATTAAATTTGGGACCAAATTTTAAACAGAAATTCAACCTCCTGAGTAAACAATGGATGGAGCCTGCCTATTAAATCATCATGTTTTAATTAAATTCTTTGCAGCTCGTGAGCTCTTTGAACTGAGCGAGGTGATAAATGCATTGTAATTTTAATGGGGTTATATTTTGTGCTAAACTCACCGAGAGCAGTGACACGAGACAGGGACCATGTTCCCACAGAATCCTGCATGGGATTCTGCNTGTGAAAATGAAAAAAAAACAAGTACAGCTTTTCTCAGCACCAAATCTGAGTGAAAGAGGCCCAAAGTAAAACACCAATAATTTTTTTTTTCACTTAAGCACCACAGTGAGGCTTAGGAAGTTGGTTAAAAAAGAAAAAGTTGTAACTTTAAAATGACCTCCAGCAGCATCACTGAATATCTCAGCTGCTTTATCACAGCCCCTGCAAAGGTATCTCCCCACAAAGCTATGGGATCGTAAAGTCTCCTGGTAGGAAATATGACACACTCTTAAAACATATGTCAGAGATTTCCAGAATTGCAAACATGCTATTTTAGATGGCGAGATTCCTGTCCTCGTAAAAGCATCTTTAAATTGTCTGACAGAGAAAATTCATATCAGGAATAAAATCCTGGCCCCGCTGGAATCAATGAGAGTTTTATGCCTGATGCGAGTGGAACCGAGGTTTCATCTCTGCTTCTTTACAGCTGCTCCTGTTTGAGCTCAGGCTGAGGGCACCAGCACCTCCCCTGGCACTGGGAGGGGATGAACTGCAAGGACCCTGCTCTGCCTGCTCCTCAGAGCCCACCCTGTGCCCCCTCTCCGCTCCAAAGCAGCCCCTGGATGGGCACAGCTTTGGCAATCTGAGAATAAACCAGGCACAAACCCCCTGCGCTGACAAGGGTGAGTGATGCTTGGAAACCATGATCTATAATGCCAGAGCTGATAGGTTCCTGCTTGCCCAGACCTGATTATTCCACCTGGATAGTGGCTTAAACAAAAGAACAAGCAGACAAAAGAAATATATGTGCAAAGTCCAAGAAGCAGGCTATTATTTTCAATAGAGGTGTTGTGTGTATTTTTTTTTCCCTGGCATTAGCTGCAGTAAAATGAATCACGCAGAGCAACATTTTTCACAAACCCCAAACATCCCACATTCACATAAAACTGATGTACACCAGGAATGTTCACTGGGCTGGAGAATGGGAACAAAGAGGGCTGCAGACATACAATTTGTCATCCTGATTTTATATAATAACAGGATATAAGCATATAAATGGGTAGGTTTGGCAGGTGAAAAGGAAAATTATAGGGAGAGGGGAATATTGTAGCTAACTCAACAGTGGCCATATTGCCAATAGATCCTTTCGCCATTTGACAGCTGTCTCAGGTAAGGGCTGAAAAATCATGCTCACTCAGATCAGCCCCATCTCTCTTTTGGTTATTTAGGACTCTGCATACTCCACATAAAAACAACACTTTCAGCTCCTAACTTCAATTGAATCACCATGAAATGCCCATTTGGAGGATGTGCTTCCTGATCCTGCCGTAGCAGGTGTAAGCACCAAGGTGCTCAGGTGAGCCAGATTGCACATCCCAGTGTGCACAGCCAGCTCAGAAAAGTGGCTTTTGTACACAGAAACAGAAATAAACAATTTAGTGTCGGGGTTTTTTTTCCCCAGCTCAATCTCAGTATTTCTTTTAGAGATCAGGGGGTGCTCAGCATACCAAGGAAGCCTGGGAGCTGAGAAACATCTCTGTCTATAGGATAAACAGGGAGGGAAGCCATAAGTATAGCAGAGCCCAAGTCCATATTCCATGGACAGATGCTGGGGACAGCAGCGAGGGAGGGAATTACGGAAAGGCTCAGTAAATAGCTGACAGATTGCTGCTGCCACTGCCTTTCTGCAGGGCTTGTTTTGTACTGTACTGAGAAACTTGTAATAGTGGACTGAGCTGAAGTGGTGACATTAAACTGGGCCCTGCTGCTCGGGGCTAGGGCTGGTGCTTCACCCCAAATCAGATCAGCAGTGGTGCTAACTTGGTTGTTGACAGACCTTTCCTTCACTGGCAGCAGGTGCTGGGGGCACTTTGCTGCTGGTGACCTGATCGCTGGCATTTGGGGTAAGAAACTTGGAGAAGAGAGCATTATTTACTTTCACTCCGATGAGATGGCATTTCTGTGAGCAATCTGCTCCTGCTGGGAGAGGGCTGGGGGAGTGAAGGATATTATGAAGTGTGATAGCATCTCATTCTTTGAAATTGTTACTTTTTTTTCTCCTGTGTTCCCCACAGTTCTGTCGTGCAGTCCTTGTGCCAAGGGAGTTTTTCAAAGGCTGTTGCCCAAACTGCTGATTTTGAATCCCAGGAATTCATATGTGGAAGGCTCTGGGTTTTAGACATTCACATACTTGACAAGCAGATGCAGTCAGGTAGATTTGATGTTTATTCGAATTGAACTGGCTTTAAATGGAAGAACAAAACTGTGGCTTCAGCCCCTCGGTTCTGTGTCTGATTCAGCCATTAGGCCAGCTGAAAGCAGAACTGGCAAATCAGCCAAATACACACACACAGACATCAGGGCAGGGGCAGAGAGAGCAGGAGGGAGTTCTACTGAGGGAACTCGTGTTTATAAAGCACCAAGGGTAATGGATGAACTCAACAAAAGCCATTAAAGCATCAGCAGAAGCTCAGCAATGGTTTAGACAGCTTATCCTAATGAACTCAGAGTGGTTCACCTCACCATAAATGGATAATGAGGGTATAAAAATGGCAGACATTAATATATTTGCAGGTTAAAGAAACTGGTAAATGGTTCCTTGGTTCCTGCAAGTCTCAGACTCCGGAGCAGTGGGACAGGGTAGGTAGACAAAAAGCACACACCATCCCTTATTGATCCAGGTGGAAGCACAGCAGGAGCCTTCCTGAATTTTTTGTGGTGAATGAGACATGAGTTTGATCCTCCGTCCTGGGGGGGATGCTGCTCCCTCTCAGTGCAGATTTGAGGGGGTGTTTGTAAGCCTGTGTGTGGTTTCTTCCAGGTTTCCCTCCACCCTCCCAAAATACTCCTCCTGACTGCTGCCAGCAGCAGGTTAAGGCACTTTCACCTCGCTTTTACATCCAGCAAATCCCAGATCTAATGTGAGAGGAAGAATTAGTGAGGTTTGCCAGGGGAAAAACCTGCAGGTGAAGAAAGAGTTCACAGATGTAGAATTTAATGCTCAGATCAGCCTGCAGGAGTGGAGTGGGAAGTTCCACAATCAGCTGGAACCAATCCCACAAGGGCTGGACCTCTTGTGCCTCTTTTGGGCATTAGATAAAAGCTAAAAATATTATTTAAAATCTTATTTAAAGGGAATTTTTCTCACTCTGTAATCTCTTGCAATTCAGAAAGGATACAATGCTCCTGAAATCTTCATTGTGGCCAGTGAAAACTCCCATGAAATGCACTTATTTAAGGAATATTAGGGACTGGAGACCTCAGTTAATCCCTCACAATCTCCTGACAATAAATTACATGAAATTAACATTTCCAATATTTACCAGCTCCCAGAGTAAATTAAGGTTCAATATCTTTGTAAAGTGTAGGCAAATACTCAAAGAAATCACCAAAAAAACTTTTGGCCCTCAGTGCAAGGTGAAATTACCTCTCAATTCTTACAAAAATACTGGTTTGCCCATTTAGAGATATCAGAATCAGGCACAAAGAAAGGAAATCAATTTTGTGAGAGTTGGGAGTGATGGGTGGAGGTTTCTGAAAGGTTTTTTCTGGAAAATTCAGTGTTACCAACCTCCAAAGGAGTGATGTGAGAGCCTCAACTTCAGAGTGTGGAACAGGTTCCCCCATAAATAAATGCAGCTTCCAGGGGGCTGGAATACAAATCTGAGGAGCTTCCAGTAAATTCCTGCAATATTTGTGCTTTCAGACTCTTTATTTTCTGTGCAAAACTACTGAAACATAGGCAAGCTTCTAAAACACACACACAAAATCACCCAGGGAGAGATCTGAAACAAATATTGTAGAAGAGTTCATTTTAACAGAGTTAATCCACCCAGAAATGGATAGCAGCAAGATATTTAATCATGGCATATCCTGTTTAATCACATTTAGAATCCTCTGGAAATTAAGCTTATACAACTTCCTTAATTTAGAGGACAGTATAATGCTTAAGTATTTAATCTCCTTAGGACTGATATTGGACTCGAGTCTTTTGCAGAGTTTCCCGAATAGATGGAAATTCAGAAGGGCTCAAATTAGTAAAGCATTCCTTTGTTTTCCAAACAATTTATTTATTTTTTAACCTCAAGTTTTTAATGATTTGGTTTTCTTCTCGACTGTTGACAATTCTGAGTCCACTGAGCTTTTGTGGAGTCTTTTAGGAAATGGGTCCCCCACCACAATGGTTCTCATCAGGACTAAATGAATAAATGCAGACCCTTCCAATGCCCTGGGGAAAACCTTAATATTACATAATTTTTAATCTGTGCCTAAAATTCAGCTGCATTTTAAATGACAGGTTTATCTTGGGGAGCTTTAGGATGGATCTGACAGACCACAGGCTCCAAACCAAAGCAATTGGTTTGTTGAGCCTGCCCTGGATTTCCATCCTTCTGCTCGTTTTATCATACAGAGATTACAAGATTTTACATAAAATGCCTCAATTTTGGTAATTTCAGAGTGAATCCACATTCAAACATGAAAATAACACAAGCAGAATCAAGTTATTGTGGTAAACATATTCACTAGTAATTACTTTTGTCTCTTCTCAATCTTTTAACCAAGAAATGATCACTCCAAGTGTCTCAGACAAGGCTCTAACACCCTTCTAGCGTTGAACTACTTCTCATAAACCAAGATGATGCCTTGTCTCAAAATGTACTTTAATAATATAGTATTTGGGGGTTTTATGCCAAACAATAATTTGATTTTTCTGAATTTATTGATGGAGGAAGGGCTGTAAATTCAGCATGAGCTGTTTCACTAAAGAACACCAAACATTTCCTACAAAAAAAGTGGAGGGAATAAAATTGAAATAATAAATTCCAAACTCATCCAGGCGGGTGAGTGCAATGCTAAAGCAAATTCATTGGCAGATTTACAATTAAGACCCATATGGAATGGAAATAATAATAATTATAAGCTCCTAGAAACGCTGTAGCAGGTTGTATCCTGGATTCAGCAGGGACAAATCACTCATATTTAGTTTCAATAAAGGCATAATTCCTGATGCCTTCAAACACCTTCTAAGAGTGGCTTAGTTTATCATGTTCTTGGAGAAGATGGATCTGTTTAAAATCCAAAAGGCAAGGAGGAAGTGGGAATGATTCCATGACACAGGAGGGAAACTCCTGGAGCCATCACCTGCAAGGGCAGAGCCACTCCAGGGCTTGATGCTGGGACCACACTCAAGGAACTTTATTTTTGCCCTTTATCAGGGACAACAGACCCAAAGAGCAGATCTGATGATGGCAACACAAATTAATCTGGTTTTTCCCCTCCAGCAGGGCTGTGGGACAGCAAAGAACCTTCTGCACCTCAGCAGCTGCTGTTTTATAAAGAGTTGTGTATTTTACCGCCCTTTGATGCCTCAAAACCTGTTTTAGAATGTAAATAACCTGCAATTTATGTTTGTTTCCTAATTCTTGCCCTGTTTGTATCAAACTTCACCCGGACATTCCCAACCCTTCAGGGTCTGCTGGGAGCTGAAGCAATTTTTCAGAGCATCGACACCAAAACTGATGACAATTGCCAGGAGATGCCGTTGGCCTTGGCTCTGATTTGGTTCAGGTTGGGTTTCCTCCTCTATCAGCGTTGTATCAGCGTGGCTGAGTCACTAAAATGTGTAAATCAGTGCCTGAAATCTCGGGTTTGCAGGTCTTTGTGACCTCTTCTACAGCCCAGTAAAAACCAGTGCAGCTCCATTAACTCCCAGAATTTCACATGGGTTTGCTGACAGCTTCATCATTCTTTGTTTGCCTTCTCAAAGAACCCAAGACTTCAACTCACACCCATCCACTGACCCATCCAACACTTGCACAGTGATTAAAAAAAAGGCAATTCTGGGATTAAAAAACTTCCCTACAACATTTCTGCAGAGATGTTGGTTGTTGTGACTTGTTTATACCTAAAATATTCTTAACAAGTTGGCTGGATATGGACCTAAGGGAATGTTTTTCCTATTTTTTGTTCTGTGTTTTCACTTGGCCTGGAGAATCTGAACAGAGTCTTAATATCGGCTTTGAAAATACAAGTTCTGCTATGAAAACCAAGTGTTGCATGCATGAATACGCTTTTAGTTTTATAAATGAGGAGCTGAATTGCTCATAAATATGTTAACACAGTTTCAGCTCAGGTTCAGGAGGATGCTGAGAAGATTTGTCCTTTCTGTGTCAAAGAAATCTTCACCAGTGTAAGGAGGGCATGAATTTCACCTTGTGTCTCTCTGAATGCCCACTTAGCCTTAAAAGGCTAAATACAAGTGTATTTAATCATAGAGATTGATCATAAATGTGTTTTTGTGGGTTTTTCTTGAGTATTTTGGGTAAAACATTTTTATCCAAAGTGAAACACAGGAAAACAAAAGTTACCTGTACCTTGGTTGCCCTGACATTCTATCAAAATTACGCTGCTCTGCCAAAATATGATCATTTTTTTCATCCTGCATAATCCCTTATCAGCGTTGTCACTGCTTCTTTTGCCCAGTCTCCTGGCAAATTTTGTGTTCTAGGATTTTAAATCCTCAATTCTCTTTCTGGGTCAGCCCTGTGCCTGTTATTCTAAGAATATCGTACTTGTCCTTGAAAATGTATCCCTCCAACTCGGCACTCGCTCTGCTCCTCACGCTAGTTTAAAGCTGGAGAGAGCACAGCAGACAAACCTCATGCCAAGGACAGGTTTTTCCCCTCCCAGTCATCTTTTGTTATGAATCTCATGGCTCTTCTCGCTGTTAAACACCTGCTGCGTTCCCTCGGGAAGTGCCAGGTTACCTTGGACACTCCTATCGACGCTCACAAAGGGAGATGGGGCTGATAATTCCCCCTATTAGCGGCATGGCTCCTTCTCTCCCTCAACACGGAGAGTTCAAGGACATGGAGAGTTCAAGGATGAAGCAAACAACTGCAGAAATCCTGAGCCCTTCAAGTACAAACTCGTAAAACACAGACCGGGTCAGCTCTGAGGCCAGCTCTGACACAATTCCTGGTGTTTAACGAAGTCCTGTCACCTGTCAGATATGAATTCTGATATTCAGTGTAAGAAATAACAGCCATAATCCTCCACAATTAGGGTTTTAAAAGGAAAAATGCCCTTCCAGGAGGGATTTCACTTTGCTCTGCAGCCCTGGGACTCCTCACTCTGCTCGTGGTGACATTACAGCCAGACCTTGACTGACATTCTGGGCACTGAGTGGGGTTTCTGGTGAAGACAGGAGGAATTATTTTCACTTAATGCTTGAATAAAGCTGTTGTACACGCTTTGGGTGATGATGAAATTGAACTGTTTCAGGTTAAGCACTTAAACGTTGGATCACAACTCATGTATACACTACTTAAATCTCATTAATGCAGAAAGCTTCGCTCAGAAAATGGGACCATTTGCTTTCCCCAGCTATTTCAGGTCATAGCCTGAAACAAAAGAAGAAGAGTTTTAAGAAGTCTTTTCCATTCTTGTTTGGCCTAACAAGAATAATGGAATGTATTTTAAAGACATAGAAGGAAAAATAGCTAATCCATAGGATTACAAGCAACTGGAAGAGATAAAAAAAATCTCTCTGGGAAATTCATGTTCTATGCTACAACAGGAGTGGAAGGGACAAAAATCTTGAGGATAAACAGTGGAAACAAAGCCACAATGAAGGAGGACGATTCCATTCTAAAGAATAAGGAAAAGCCACAGCAGAAGTGAGGCCATAATTAGTATTCACATCATAAAAGCAAACAAACCCTTTCCTGCTCATGGCTCCAGGCATCCCCTGTGGGCTGAACGCCCAAAAAAAGTGAGACATCCCCAATTCTACCTCAGGAGTGGCAGGAGAGAACGCGACTGTTTAGGGTGGATGGAAAACAGGATGAGCTAAATATTAACATTCCAAGAAAACAAAAGCCACGGGAGAGCAGTGCTGGTCCCTTTCCCCTACTGAGTGTTTTAATGGAGAGGTTTAGATCGCCTGGACGAATCACTGTTATTTATTGCCTCGGAGCTCCACGGTTTAGTCTGATAGGGAAGGGCTGAAGACTCGGTGTTTCCCTTCCAGGGCCTCTCTAATAGCTGTAAAAATTAAAATACAAGCGGAATGGTGGCATTAGAGACTGATCAGCGAGCCGGAGCAGCCGGCAGTGGGGCAGGCACATCGCGGGCATTTAAAGGTGAAGAATGGGCCGTTCACGGCACTTAGAAATGCAAATGTCAGCGCCGGAAAAGTCAGCGGCAGCTGCTCGGAAAGAAAAAGCTTTTCTTAAGAGCTCCTTCTTTCATCAGCACCACAGAGCATTAGGCACGCATGCCAGAGCCTTCATCTCGCCATGAAAACCTGTTCGCACCGAGGCACAGAGCGGGCACTGTCGAATTAAAGTGATTTTTGACCTCAGTGGCACCTCCATTTCCTTCTAAACACTTCTGTGTGCTGGGATGTTTGTTTGTAAAACCGACTTTGATCTTGGAATAAAGGTGGTTTTCAGGTTCTTTTATCTAAAATGCAGATATCGGTAGACAGAGCACTAGACCTGTTCTTTCAGGGAAAGTTTGGTAGCAAAGACTCAGAGGATGGTTTGGGGTGGAAGAGACCTTAAAGCTCATTTAGTCCCACACCCATCCATGGCAGGGACACCTTCCACTGTCCCAGGCTGCTCCAAGCCCCATCCAGCCTGGCCTTGGGCACTGCCAGGGATCCAGGGGCAGCCACAGCTGCTCTGGGCACCCTGTGCCAGGGCCTCCCCACCAAAAATGAGACTCTCCAATGTGAGAACGGACAGGGTGGGCCAGCACAGCCCCTCCAGGACAATTCCTTGGGACCCTTCCACCTTAAAGCCCATAACCTCACCCCCAGCCCTGCTGAGCAGCACAGCACTGGTCCCTTTAAACATTTTGCTTGGCTGTAGCTGTGCAGTTGAGACACCAGTTGAGTACACTTTAATTAGCCCAGAGGAAATCACAGTAGGGATTAAATGAGTTGGGCTGTTATTCTCCTGTTTTTACTAGCAGCAAATAAAAGCGTGTAATTAGCTTTTTTTAAAGATGTTTTCAGGATCTTAAGGTTATCATAACTGTAAACAATAGTATATTTATCTAATCTGAGAGTGGTACTTGAAGTATATTTTCATTCTGAATAGGAAATATTAAAATTACAATTGGGCCACAGGTTTTTGAGGAATTTTTAGCTGAAATTCAGCTTAGCAGCAGTGGCAAAGAAGAATCTTAAAGAAGGCTTTCAAGCAAGAAATGTATAATTTCCTGTTTTGGTTTAGCAATGTCAAAATATAACCTTAGTGTAATTTTTTTTTGTTGTGATTTATTGTAATTCATCTATATTAAAATACTGGTTTGGATAAAGTATTAGTATGTATAATATTACATCAATCAAACTCAGAAAAACTAAGATTTATCAAAATAACACTCAAAATAATATCAGTTTTGGTATAACTGAAATAAAACAATTGGCTGAATTATTTTTGAGGGATTTCCCCACATATTTTCCACACCAATTTTGTGTGCAAGTTTCCAACCAGTTTATTCCTCTCTGCTCCCATCAGCTGCATTTCAGATGAACCCTTCCAGCCTGGTTTTCCTTTCAGTGGTGCTGATACATCAGGAACTGTTCCATGGAGTTACATCAGAATGATTAAAAGAGGAGTTGGATCAAATGCACCTCATTGAAATATCATTGATTAGTTACAATAAATTCCTCTCACAAGATTTACCTGAAGGGAAAATCCCAAGGCTGTTGTCTTGTGAAGAGTCTTGTGGGTAGATGTGAAACCAAAAATCGGGGAAGCGGTTTGACACAGGAATTAGAGGATGAAAGCGACGAGCTGTAGGAAACAACTGCAAATTGGCTTTATCAAACAAATATTGGGTGAGAAATATTTGTTCCATTCTCACCAAAACTGACCCCAGCCTGCAGGCACAGCAGAGGTGCCTCTTCAGGAGGATTACACAGACCTCCACAACAAAGCTGGTTTGCTGTTTTCCAGGGAAGCCACGGTGAAGATGGAGTCTCTGGTGGAAAATCATCACCAACAGGTTCCTTAAAAAGAAATTTTGGTCCTTTAATGGTGGAACAGTCAGAGCTAAAAGTGTCCATCTTACAAACCTAATGGGACACAGGGAATGAGGCACTGACCTCCTGCTGGGTGCACTATTGGTGTTTATTCATCCAAACCCTGCCCTGGATCACCCAGGTGCCAGTTTGGGACACAACAGGAACCCTCAGCGTGGAGCTGGGGCTTCACTATGGAAAGACCCCAAAGTTTTATAACATTTAAAAATCTTACCCCTAATCATAGAATGGTTTGGGTTGGAGGGACCTTAAAGCCCATCCAGTGTCACCCCTGCCATGGGCAGGGACACCTTCCACTAATCCCAGGCTGCTCCAAGCCCCATCCAGCCTGGCCTTGGACACTGCCAGTGTTAATCACCTGCTGTAAAATGACAAATATCCAAACAACATTCCCTCCTCATGAAAAAAATATATATAAACTATTATCAACTACGTTTAGGAACCACTTTCCTGCTGGCTTAGGGATACACAGATGTAGAGATTTCACATCTCACCTCAAAAATCCGTGTATTTCGCAGACAGAATTAACTGACAGATACATTCACCATCAATACTGCAGATATCAGCCCAGGGGGAATTGAGCTTGTGATAGCTCCTGATCAAAGGAATTATCCCTGAACGCTCTGGACAGGGATGCTGCGATTCCTGCACAGTGCACGACTGTCTTGTACCTGTCAGCATCATCCACACACATGTATTGTGCCTTGGTGACACCGCAGCGACTCCTGATCGTGTCACCCCCCAGAGCCAACACATCCAGAGCTGAATGAAACATTCCTGAGATGGTTTTGAGTGTCCCAAATTTTAGAGGGTGAATTCCTAGTGCTGCTCCTGTTCTCCATTGAACCTGGTGGGTGTTAGACATGTTAAAGTGCCTCTGGGGGATCAAGGATCATTGCTGCAGCCCAGCCAAGGATTAGGGGATGGACAATTAGCATCTCTCCAATTTGTAGGGCAGAAACCTCCCAACACCAATGATTTGGGTCACCATTAGGACAGGGAAAGTTTCGACAAGAAAGGGAAATAAACTCCAATAACTCACTGACTTTGCAGGCTGAAGCACTACAAGGCAATTGGTTCCAATGGGAACTGCTGGCTGGTGATCAGTGGCACTGAATCCCATAAAACCTCCTTGTCCAAGACAGATTTCCCACTGAGTGACTCCTCCTCCTCCCAGTGCACCACTCAAAAGCCCCTTAACCCCCAGCAGTAAACCACATTCACCTGCTGACTGCTAAACATCGAATTTTGAATATCCTAATGAACTTTTCTCCACATCACTCTGACCTTTTCTAAATAAACACAGTAAAAACTGCATTATTTTTTCCATTGGGTGAAAAACACTTCACCTTGCAGTACCTCTGTGATAGATGACAGCATAAACCCTCACAGGACTGAGTTATCTGCAATCATTTCCTTGCAAAACATCACTAAATTCCTGTCCCATCAGCATAT
The DNA here is from genome assembly GCA_013397815.1 of Aleadryas rufinucha. Taxonomy (NCBI): domain Eukaryota; kingdom Metazoa; phylum Chordata; class Aves; order Passeriformes; genus Aleadryas; species Aleadryas rufinucha. The sequence continues at coordinate 87,666 of VZTH01001458.1, forward strand.
ATTGATAACACCGCGGCTGATAACATCTGCAACCCTGCAGAGCCTGTGCTGCTATACGAGCCTGATACTCCAATTTCCTTTCTGTGCCATGAAAGGAGCTGCAAATACCAGCTTTTGTTTTCCAGGTTATAGAAGGAGTGAAGAGAACAGGGTACTGCTGTTATCCAAAGCCATGAATGCTCCTCAGAGCTTCTGGAAACTCTCACCCCCCTGGAGAGGATGAGATAAAGCCTGAAAGGTTATTTCCAGGTTCAGCAGCTGAGAATCGAAGGGCTCCCAAAGCCAAACGAGCTGCAGGGTGCTGTGAGCTCATGTAGGGCACAGATATTTTCCAGTGCTGATGTGTCATATATAAACATCATGGCNATAGGGTTTGATTTTTATCCCTGGTGCAGCTTCCCAGTGAAGCACCCTGGTGTGTGGCGTTTGCTGTTTGCACAAACCCCGTAAGAGCTGAGGGGACACCGAGCATCCCTCCCGCCCTGCCCGCAGGGCACCGCCGGCCTCAACGCCTCTTTGAAGCCGGAGTAATGGCAACATTTAGCTCTTCAGTTCTGGTTTTACTTCCACAAAAGCAACTACACATCAACCTAATGCCTTCCTTTGTTGGGTGACACAGAGGTCACCGCTGTGAGATTTATTCGATTCCGCAGTTTGCCTAATTAATTTGCTCATTCTGAGCATCCTCCATCAGCACCGCTCGTGCAGCGGCACCACCAAAGCAACAGATTCATTTACATGGTACAGTGCATCCGGAATAATTATTACCCCCCAGAACTGTTATTGCTCCGAATCTGAGGGGAAAGGGAAGTTTCCTACTGTGATAAAAGGGCTCTGTTGTGGTTTTATCAGCTGAAAACAACGATGTGGACTAAATTACAAAAGCGGCTTTTTGCAAGTGTTAAGCAGCACAAAACACAAATGTCCATAAAGCTGTTACAAGAGCAAATTTGTCTCTCTTATTTCCTTCTTCTCAAGTTTTATTAACAGGCTAAAGAGTCTGAAACCACTCCCACGCCTGCAGCAATATTGGCAGACAACAATCAACACCGATTAAAACAGCAGCATTTTTTCACTGCTGAAGGGCACTATTGACACCCTGGTCTGGAAAAACCCACACTTTCTATAAAGAACTTCTGGAAAACTGGTGGGATCACAAAGAGGGAAAGCAGAAGACTGTAGGGGGACAGTGAAGTGAGATGGAAAGCATCTTAGAGCAAGAGAATGAAGTAGTTTGAGCTCTGGACACCTGATTGACCAAGAAGGGAGCAGCTTTGTTTTTCTATTGAGAGTTGATTGAAATTCACTGGTTCCAGTTCTTGGGTCTTTGATTTGCTAGAAGCCCTTTGCTTTGACCAACTGATTAGTTCTCATCACCTCCCTGGGAGAAGAAATCATTCTTGACTTCTCCTTGGACATTTAATTCCTGCACATCTTCCCTGTTCCTGTAACTTAAGCTTAAAACTGTGGCCCACAATGAGAGGTGAAATACTTGATTAATCAGACTTTATACCTTAGGAGGTTTGGGCTTAGGAAGAAGAGAGGAAAAGTGTGGATCTCTCTGGTCCAGCCTCCTCCCAGGCTGTTCCATCACCCTTTCGTAGTCACAGCAGAAAATCAGCAAAACACAACATCACCTCCACTACTCCCTCCTTTTTCCACATGATACCTGGATTTTAAACATTATTCCCAAATCTTCACTCTCCAGCAAAGCTGGATCTGCCATAGATTCCTTCTCCCAGGCTCTGATAATTGTGGTACATAAAAAACCCACAAAGCTCCTGCCTACCTTTGTGTCTGACCTAGGGAGCATCCAAGTGCTCCCCAGGTCAGACACAACCCAGTGCTGCTCCTCCTTAGGTAGCCAAGGTAGCAGCTACACTTGCCTTAAATAAATCTATGAAGTTTCAGCCCACAGGTTCAGGTTCAGTGAGGTGTGACACCATCCAGGGGAATCCAAATCACCTGTGTTCACTCCTGATCCCTACCAAAGCAAAGTGTATCATGTGATAATTGAGATAATCACAGCCACGTGAGGGGCAGGGGCAGTTGTTGCCTGAAGGAATGGAAATGAGAGGCATAAATAGACGCAGATATATTTATTTATATTTATATATATTTATCTATATTTAGCTATATATTTATCTATATATCTATACAATGAGTGTATTGAATTATACATGTTTTCAATGCACACAGCTATGTGACCACGACATGAATATGCATTTATCTGATCCCTTTCCAACAGCCCAGCTTTTCAATGGAAGCAAAATGAGCAGTTGTTCCCCATGATCCCTTGATTAACTCATTGCTTACAAACACCTCCCACCCGCTGCACCAAGGGCCACCATGACACTCCACGCTGGCTCTGAGGCTCCTCGTGTTCTTCGTGGTTCTTGGCTCCCAAGCAATGTGCTGACAATAGATATTTAACTTCCCTGAGTGTTAAATGTGAATATCACATTACAGCTGCAGAAACCTGCCTGGGAATGCATTGTCTGGTCATGGTGCCTGGGGCTTATTTTGCATCTCCTGCTCTCTCAGGCTCTCTTTCCAGTCCAGATCAGACCAAGAGCTGAGACTGTTGAAGGTATGATTAGTAAAGTGTGTGGAATGAGCTGTGATGTCAACCCCCTGCCTGGAGGACAGGTCCCACCACCACAAATGGAATAGGCAGTGCTGCTACCTAGGATTCCTTGAGAACGTACACCAGGCCCCGGGCTGGTGTGACTGGGGTGAATTACTGGGGCACAATCGCTTAAAGCAGGACTCACTGTGGTGCAAAGTAAAGTTCTGTACCCAAAGCTGTTGCTGTTGTTTACCTCCTGTGTAATTGCTCTCAAGGACTTTTTCTTTTGCTCCCCAAAAAAGCTGGTTTTGATGCACATGAAGCTCTTAATGCCATCTGAGCACCTCTGTGGGTGTGGGATGTGGTGTTGTTGCCACAGAATCGCAGAGCGATGGGATGGTTTGGACTGGATTAAGTTAAGATTGTCCAGTTCCAGCCTCCTGCCATGGGAAGGATCATTTCCAGTGAGAAGGCATCTGGAAGAGCAGCATAAATTCACTTTTCACAGGAGTCTGCAGGTGACAGAGCCCCTGCACGTCCCTTCCTTTGCCCCAGGAAGGACTGGAAAGGCCTCGTGGACTGCAGGGTAGGACAGGAACAAACAAGGCTGTGTGTGATGGTCCAGACCCATAGGTTCCTTCTCTTGTGTGAGCTCCCTGCTTTAGCGATCACCCCCAGTGCCACAGCTCTTTCTAGTGAGCAACAACTTTTAAATTCTCCCTTCCAAGTGACAATCAATATAAATATCCTGTGGTTTGCAGGCTGCTTATACACTTCCCATAAAACTCCACGGGGGCTGAGCTGTGTGCTGAGCACTGCCTGAACTGCATGCAAAGCACTCTGCCACGCTTTTATTTGTTGGGTCTCTCCAAAGTGCAGGGGAATATGAGCTGAGTGCCTGATTAAAATGAAGTGTAACTCCTAATGGTTTATTTGCACTGCAGTGCATTTGCCATATCATTCATTACATTGCACTCAGTGCCTTCCCCCATTTAGCCACGTAGAGCTGCACTTAAATAAAAGTGAAACATCTTCTCTCTGATATTTGTGTCCTGAGTCTCAAGCATCTGCTTTATGGGGCTTATCACTTTGTGCATCATGCTACAAACTGCAGTGAAAGTCTATTTGAACATGTGATGGAACTGATAAAACACATCCATGGTCTTCAGCAGAGGACAAAACTTCAGTGAGTTATTTCTGCCAACTTTTCTGTACGTAAAGTTGTGCTGGGCTTACTTTTTAATGAGTCAGAAAATCAGGGTAGTGTAAATTTTGCTCAGGCTGGAACTGGTCTTGCAGAGCTCTAGATGGGAGTGATTTTAACTGGAGATGGGATTGCAGACTCATGGGATGTCTAAGTGTGTATATATCACAGTTTCAGTATTCAAACCATCCCCTCACTGTAGAAGATTTGGTTTTAGCTAAGAAAATTCCCATTCATCACCTCATGCATGTCTAGGGAAATGATATCTAAGTGCAGACAGGATGATTCTGCTCTCTAGGAGGATAAATTTCCTCTGGGTCCTTTTTGGAGGTTCATACCCACCAGATGACCCAAGGAATCAAAGCTAATACACAGCATTTCCAAGGCACTTCGTTTTTGTCATTATTTGAAGACAGAAGGTGATGCCTCAAACCTGTGCCCAGAGGAGTCAGGGAGCAAATGTGCATCAATAAAAGCAATATTTTACTGTAAAAAAGGATGCTCCCCTTGCAAAAATGCACACAGGGTTATATTCATTTGTGAACTCCTGATTGGAAGAAAACCAGTGAGCAACACGAGCTAATCATCTTACTATGCAGATTCCTAATGATGCAGGATGGCAAAAGGCTGGGATAAACTCTCATTTTCATGCTGTTGCTTGAATGACTGATTATTAACGTCACCCTTTAATTTGTAGTGCAAACCAGAGGCAAATGTCACCCATCCTCTGCAATCAGCTCCTGAGCACTGTCACCTTCCCCAGCCTGAAGGATTTGTTCTAATTGCAGCTGGTTAAGACAAACTACTGGATCTGAAACTGAAACCGGGGACCAGCACACTCCAAACCCAGTGTGGAAAGCCAGCAAATCTGCACAAACTTTGAAGAAATGTCTTGGAGACTAAAATAAAATAGAGGGATGCACAAAGAGTGCAGGGTGAATGTGTTCTAGCAAGGTTGGGGTTATAGATACTGGAACCAGGCATTAATTTATAAAAATACATCACTTATTAATGCAAATACAAGGTGGTATTAAGAATGTCTCTGCTATGTAATTACATATTGGATTTTTACAGCAGCATGGAAAATAAAGAGAATTTTCCTCAAATTAAATGCACCTAGCCAAGGAGAGGATGTGCTACCTCATTCACTAAACATCAAACACCAGGATTTTAATTCAACATCAGAGGTTGCATAAGCAGCGTGCAAAAACTGGGTCAAAATGTTTGTTTAAAAACGTTGCATCTCTAAATAGGAAGGGGAATTGCTAATCCATGGACACAGGATCATTCTGCTGCAGCTGATTACTTTTTCCTAATTGTTTTATCATTGTTTCCATAGGTCCTAAGCCTAAACTTTGGGTTTAAAGGGTTTTGCTTTTAAAGGTCAGGTTAGGAAGTTCAGGGCATCTGTTTATTTCTTGGAAAGCCTTTTTAAAACAGTTGAAAATTAGAATATTCAAAGGAGTGCAGGTGAATTTGGGGTTCTCTATTTCTTTAGCCAAGGCCACCCCGTGCACTTTGCAGCTCCAAGGAAAACCTGTTAAGGAAATTCATACTCCTCAGGTTTTTTTGTATTTTAACCCATTTTTATTTCCATTTTTCTTTCCTAAAACTCTTAAGTCTACAGAGAGAAAATGCTGTTGTAAACATGACCCAGATATCCACTTCAAGCCTGATAGTGATCAGAATTATCATACAGTTTTTGCAATCTGGTTTCCAAAGTTCTGCTTGTAACAGCTTCCTTTGCATTTGTTTCCTTTAAATATCTCTTTTTTAGAATATTTATGGATGCTGTTCTCCTTCTGCAGTCCTTGCCCTTGAAAAGTAAGCAGCCAGCGTAGCTTAGGATATACCTCGGTATAAATTATTTATTGAAAGCATAAAGTATTGAAGAATATTGTCTTAAACTTTATTCTCTGACAATATAAAAAGAAAACATCATCTAATTAAAATGTAGGCTTTATAGGAAATGGAAGGAATCCGGTTTCTCTGAGTTATGGTATTGCAACCTTTGACAGGATGGGTTTTTTAATAAAAGAGAAGTATGTTTTCTAGAAAAAAACCCAAAAAGCCAGGGATGACTTATCCCTGAAGTAAATATCCAGCCTGTGAAACATAAATAACAAGGCGAAAGGAAGAGGAATATAGATAAACCAGATTAACAGGAAAGATGAAAGCATAAAAAGCATGAGTGTGCTGGGGAAACTCTCCTGGGCTAACTAGAAAAAACTTGTCAGAGTGTGCACAGGGAGAAAAGAAATAAAACATTAAAGATCAAACAGAAAGATCCTGAAGATGGGGTAATAATTTCAGGTATTTACGTGCACTAACTAGGTGCTACACATGTAAGAACGACTGGCACTAAAGAAAATGCTAACGATGAGCGAGGCAGAGTGATCAAAACTGAGGAATAAAATGGCATTTCACAGGAAGAGTTTGGTGCCAGGTGCTCCTACGAAATTCAAATGCCCTTATCCAGTCTTGCAGCACGTCTTTCTCCATTAAAATTTCCATAACCTTGGGCTTTGGTTGGATTTGTTGTGTGAGAGCCAGCACAGCGAGCTGACCCTGCTGGGACTCACCTGGAGCAGGGACATTCGTGGGCAAAATTAACTCTGTGGTTTCAAACTACCCCAGTACTGGAGAGGGACACTTTACAAGGGCCTGTGGAGACGGGGCAACAGGGAATGGCTTTGAACCGCCAGAGGGCAGCAGGAGATGGGATATTGGGAAGGAATTGCTCCCTGTGAGGGTGGGGAGGGGCTGGGATGGAATTCCCAGAGCAGCTGTGGCTGCCCCTGGGTCCCTGGCAGTGTCCCAGGCCAGGTTGGATGGGGTTTGGAGCACCCTGGGATAATGGAAGGTGTCCCTGCTCATGGCAGGGAGTGGGAATCAGATGATTTTTAGGTTCCCTTCCAATCCAAACCATTGTGTGATGCTGTAATTGTTCCATGATCTACAACTCCATCCATTCCACTGGAAAAATTAAATAAAGGCAAAGGTAAGCGGGGCAGCTCCGTAGCAGACAATTTCTAATACCAAATACCACCTGCAATCACAAACCTTTAGGACTTTTGATAGAGAAAAACAAAGCAGAATGTCTCCAGATGCAAATATATTTGAAATTATCTCATTTGTGGTTCCTCAGTGTCTGTGCCCAGGCTCTGCTTTCTGTGGCTCTGCAGATAGGACCTGAACTCAGCTGGGCTCTGGGCTCACACAAGCACATCCCTGTTTTGCTGATAAAGAAAAAATAAAGTGCTTAGTAAATGTCAATTCCAAATTAAACTGCACTCCCAACCTTCTGTAAAAGCTACATTTAAAATGACTTTATTGCCAGATGAGTATCTGAGAAGTACCAGACTTTTCTTCAGCTCCCTGATAGGAGGCTGGGACCAGGTGAGGGTTGGACTCTTCTCCCTGGTGATAAGGAATAGACAAGAGGAAACAGCCTCAAATTGCAGCAGGGGAGGTTTAGGTTGAATATTAGGACCGATTTCTTCCCTGAAAGGGTGGTCAGGATTTGGGACATGCTCCTTGGGAAGTGATGGAATCACCATCCCTGGAAATATTCAAAAAGCATGTATGTGTGGAGCTTGGGGCCATGGGTTAGTGCTGGACCTGGCAGTGATGGGTTAAAGGTTGGACTCGATGATCTGAGAGGGCTTTTCCAGCCTAAAGGACTCCACGATTCCATGTGCAGCTTTTAAAAACCTGCACATCGAGGGTGAGTCCCTGGGATTCTCCATGACCTACTGCTTTAAGACAACCCAGTGATTAATACTTGATCTGAGGCTATTAAGGAGTGTTGGGGTTTTGTTGAGGTTTCCTTTTTTTTTGCTGTTATTTGCTTAATTAGCTCATTGGCCACGCTGCATCTGCTGCCTGGGAGGGAGTGAGGTGGACTGTGGGCTTTTACTATTATTAATTGCCGTGAGTTCTGCCAAAAAGTGTTCTAAAAACCACCCAAAAAAGCCATTTCAGCACTCTGAAGGATGTTAGTCATGACTTACACAGATTTCCTCATGGACTGCATCTCATGGAGTTCTTGGCTCTTAAATCCTGCACTGAGTTGTGGCTGGAGAGATCTGCCCTCCACCCACTGCAGCTCTGATTTCCGCTAGGGATCTGCTGATTCCCTTTGAGATCCACTGCTGAGGGTCAGAACAGCAATAATAATCCTAATTTTGCCATTTTTGCCATGACCAGAGCGAAACCTGCCAGCTGACTCCTGCTGAAGGTGCCTGGTTTTCACTGACCAAGGTTCTGCTCTGTGGGTAAAGAAGGGCAGTGGCTGCCTGGTTGTTCCTGCACTGCTGCTCCTTTGATGATTATATTGATCTTTTAAGATAATCTCATTTGATCTCATTTATGAAAATGATGCTCCAGCTTCTGCCCTCCACCTACGGCTGTTTTGTTGTGCTGCTGCTTAAGCTCATAGAATTTACTCCATCAGCTTGTCCATCTGTGTCAGGGCAGGGTTAGGTTGGATTTTAGGGAAGGTTCTTCCCCCCGAGGGTGCTGGGCACTGCCCAGGCTCCCCAGGGAATGGGCACGGCCCCGAGGCTGCCAGAGCTCCAGGAGCGTTTGGACAGCGCTGCCAGGGATGCCCAGGGTGGGGTTGTTGGGATGTCTGTGCAGGGCCAGGGGCTGGACTCTGATCCTTGTGAGTCCCTTCCAACTCTGGATATTCCATGATTCTGTGATCTGAATAATTCCACACTGACCTTCAGCAAACAGCTTCTCCACAAAAGACACTGAGATTCATTTCAATGTTTCCCGCTTATTTGTGAGGGAGAAAAGGAAAAGTAAAAAACCAAAAAGCCTCGATGGAGTGTCAGACTTCAGGCCTGGAAGCATTCCCAGTGCCACAGCCACCCCAGACAGCGTTCTGCTCAGCTCACAGGTTCCATGGGCTCGAACGCTGCTGGAAGTGCCACCTCTAAACAGCAGAGAGTTCAGAACTGGCATTTCTGCACTCCCCACCCTCGCTTCCAGCACAGATTTGTCATTCCCTGCTGGCACCGGGTGTCCCCCAGCAGAGCAGGGCCCTTCAGTGCCACCACCCTCCCTGAGAAGGTCTGCTGGGGACGCAGAGCCTGGCCGGGGCTGCCGCCTGTGCCCGTGTCCGGCGCTGCCGCCTGTGCCCGTGTCCGGCGCTGACCACCGGCCATCTGGCCGTGGAGCTGTTCCCACCGTGGCTCTCCATGGCAGCCAAAAGGTGCATTTTGGCTGGCTCCAGGCACCCCCCAGAGAGCTGGCACTGTCTGCACTGCCAGGACACGCCTTTGGTCCCGCAGGCGCCCCGGGGCTGGGCACTGTGCTGGGCTCAGAGTTAATTCTCTTCCCGGGGGCTGGGATGGGGCTGTGTTGGGCTTGTGCCAGGCACAGGGTGGATAATCCAGAGCTGTTTTGTCATTGCTGGGCTTGCACAGAGCCAAGGCCCTTCCTGCTCCTCGCAGGGCCACGCTGCAGAGGAAGTTGGGAATGCCTGGGATTTTGGGAGGAGGCACAGCCAGGACAGGCGACCCCAACTGACCCAAGGGATATTTATACCTTGTGACATCATGTTCAGGATGGAAACTGGTGGGAAGAAGGGAGAAGGACATTTGGAGGGATGATGTTTGTCTTCCCAAGCCACCATTCCATGGAACGGGGCCCTGCTCTCCTGAAGGTGCTGAGCACCTGCCCATGGGAAGCAGGGAATGAATTCCTTGGGTTTTTTTGCTCATGTGCACAGCTTTTGCTTTCCCAGTTAAACTGCCTTTACCTCAATCCATGAGTTTTCCAGCTTTAACCCTTCCCATTCTCTCCCTGATCCCACTGGTAGGAAATGAGTGAGGGGCTGGGGAATCACGGGGCTTAAAACACAACAAGTCCATAAAACTGGCACCAAATTCCCATGTGCTCTCTAGAGAAATGCTGCTAGGAAGGGCAGAGATAAGCCTGAATTATATATGGAATTTAAAGTTTCCCTTCTACTCCAGCAAGTCCAGACTCTATGGTTAAAGAAAACATTTTGGTGTTTAATACTTACGGTAAAATACTATCACAATAATCATAATAAATAATTCAATAAGTAATACACTGAGTAGGTTTTTACTTTTTAATTATCCATGCATATACATCTAAATATGCAAAGTGGGATATGATCTTATCCTCTTCTCTTGTGGGTGAAAATCATGCAAAAATGCTGAATAAATGGATATAAACAGCAAGGCTGGCTGCAGGAATGGAAAAAACCACAGGTTTTATGCATTGGGATGTTCAACAGTTATTTAAAATTCATACCTAGTTAATAATAAATACATTTTGCAATTAGTATTGGAGGCCAGTTGCAGAACTAAATCCGAGGACAAAAATCCTCCTGTGTGAACTGGAACCATCACCAAGGAGTGACTCAGGTGGGAGAACCTGGCAGAAGTCAGAGCCATGGAGCTGCCATGTGGAGCTTTGGGCAAAGGAACAATTAATGAATCACAGTGATACCTTTCCCTGAAATACCTTTCCTGTTGTAATCCTGAATGCCCTCAGAGCCAATGGAAAACCAATATGCTTCTGGTTCACCTGGATTTGACCAGATAAGAATAAAAAGGGTCTCATTCTGCTCTCTCTTTGTTCTTCTCTGGTTTATTCCTGAGGATGTCAGGAGGGCTTCCTCAGATTTATATCAACAGGAAATCAAACTCCATCCTGAGCTAATCACAGCACCCAATTAAGCATTTCAGTATCTGGGCTTTTAAATAGTTCAAATAGAAATGGGGTAAAAATATCCTGCACGATCTCAGAGCACTAAAAACCTCTCCAGTGCCCATAATCCCCACACCAGTGTGCCATTATGGCGAGGAAATGTCAGCATAAGTCCCATTAATATTACTCAATTATATCCGACAACCCTTTCCTTAATGTCTGATATTTAACAGAATCTAATGATTATTTTCTCCACACCTTGAAAGAGCTGGGTATTAACATGGGAATATAATCATTAAAACAGCTTGTCCAAAACTTAGAACAGATCCTCAGGTATAATTGTTGCCTCTGTTGACCCTAACTGAGGAGGGGGATTTAAACACACTGTCAAATATAATCCTCTCTTTTAAAAGGATCTCAGAAAAACAGGGGGAAAAACAGAAAAAGAGAGGAAGAAAGGAAATATTCCTGCATGATATTGCCTTGGTAATTGGGACCCAAGGCCGTGGGGAAAATCAACAGCTCATCCAGGACAGGGCAGTGACCAGTCTGGGTTCTGCTGGGTTCTGGTTCATGGAGAGGAGGACTGGGGATGTTTATATGGCATTATCTCATCTGGTTATCAGCGCCAGTGTTCTCCACAGCAGTCACTGCTCTCCACTGGCTTTCCTTCCCATCTCAGAGGAGGGAATTATCCTTGCCTGGCATTCAAGGCAGGACACTCCATGCAAACTGCAATCCGTGTTTTCATTCGCTTCCAACGCGGCCTCCCCAGAGTAATAAGGGGAAAATGAGTGGTGGAAGGGTCAGATAAATGTGTCAGGATGTAATTCACCTGATTTCCTGCTCTGGCTGTGCTGAGTTTGGAAACCTGAAGCTTTTTATTGTGTGACCTTTGGTGCCGGCGTATGCAGGGAAAGGAGCTGGGAGTGCTTGGCTGCACTCTTGGGCTGTTTGCTGTGTGCTTTAAAACACCCTCTTGCATCTCACACTGAAATGTTTTCTCAGTGCCACAACTGCCCCGAATTGATTGGGAATTCTGTCTAGCTCTTTGTATGGAGGGGAAAACACGATGACAATGGTGGCAAGATCCTGCTGCCACCCCCTCCTACCCTTTAGCTCCAAATCTTTGGGGTTGCCTGCACAGTGGTAGGAAAGGACTGTGCACAACTCAAAGCTTTTTAGGGATGACTGTGGTAGCACAGATTCTTTCCCATGGGAATTTTTCTCTTCTTCTCCCTGTGTTCTATAAATAAAGATAAGGTTTGGATGTTATTGAAACTGCCTCTGGAAAGATGGGCAGTTCTACCAGGCCTATGGGCCTAGGGGGAGGTTTTGAATTGACCCAATCCGGAGGAACTTTTAAAAGTCTATATAAGTTTTAGAATTAAATAATAAAATCAGAATTTCGTCTCACCCGATCCAGCCTGGTTCTTGCACGCAGCTAGCGGCTCAACAGCGACAGATGACTATGAATTTTTTTTCCTGTTTGCCTCTTCTGTGTGAAAGTAGCCGGTTTTTTTCACTTAAGGAAAGTGGGGTGGAGCTGGCTGGTGTCTCCTCTTCATTCCTTGCCATCAGCAGTGTTTGCACAGGATGTGCATCCGTGGCCTTTCCTGATATCCTGACATCTGTATTCATGTGCCCCTCCTGAATACGCAACACAGGTAATTGCTTTGTCTGCGGCAGCTCTGTACGGAGGTGGATTGTAAGGTGTTCTTGCGAAAAGAGGAGAGGAAAAGGAAAAAGCACCTTGAAATGCTGTGAAAAGAGACAATTTAAGGACATTACAATGGTGTGAAAGGAATTAGTAGGAGCCGGGGTGAGAAAACTCAAAGTGAGACAAACTGTTCCCCCTTTCCAACCTCTCTCCCCGGCTGTGGTGTGACAGCAGTGCCAACAATTAGAGCTCACTCACCTTCTACCTGCTGAAAAATCACCGTGCCTAACACTCAACTCCTGTGCCTTGGGAAAAAATCATCTGAAATACAAAAACCACCGCAGGGAAATTCACCTTCTGTATTTCTGCAACTGTATTTAATCTTTGCTCTTCCTAAGGAGACAGGGATTTCTGCCCTGTTTAAATGCACACAGGAAGGGTTATGAAATGAAATACTTTAACTTTCTATTCTCCAGAGGACCCCTCTGTGGGGTGCAGACATGAGGAGAAGCAGAGGTGGCCCCAGCAGCCCTGGTGAGATCAGTCCCATCCTGTCCCCAGCTCTCTGGGACAGCAGCAAGGAGGTGCAGCCTCTCCTCAGCATCCTCCAGCAGCATTTCCTCATAGTCCCATCCAGGATTTCCTCTCCTGAGATCATCTAGAGAGATAATTTCTCTTTCCTTTCACGGATGTCAAGCAGAGGAGCTGCCAGCAGAGCAGAGCAGAGGTGGTTTGGGAGTGATGCTCTCCGTGAGCCCCACGGGCCACCCTGAGCCCCCTCCCTGCCTCTGTGTCCCCCTGTCTCAGGGGACATCAGTGCTGGCAGCATCGAGTGCTTTCAGCTGATTAGAGCTGAGTCAACAGCTTAAAATCTCCAACTTTTAGGCTAAATTCCACCTCAGAAATCCCATTTACAATCCTGTACTTTTTATCTTAAGCACTGTAGCAAAGTGCACTGTTGTCCAGGCATGAGGTAAATTTTAATGGCAGAATTAACGCCAAATCACTCAATACATCTTTAAAATTAACTCATTATCATAACACTGGAAAATAGAACATTGATCCACTCACACAGCAATCCAAAGGGCCCAATTTTATTGTCTTCTTCAGACAATTTACTGGAAGTTGTCACTATAAATTTAAAAACCAAAACACTACAGAATGCTTGAATGTTCAGAACTGAGGGAGAAAATGAATTACAGTAAAAACACACAAAGTTGAGGAATGCAAAATATTATGGACATCTTCTTTTCTCAAATACAGAGTTTTACATGCTGCTTTGATTATATTTGCACATTGATGCTTTTGATAGGGAGAAATGGCTTTGACTGTAAATATGCACCCATTAAAAATCCATATTTAATCTTGTCCCTAGTGTTTGGGGAAGCAGGATGTGCACTGTGAGGTGTAGATACATATTTATATATATGCACAACACAGATCTTGAAGCAGGGATAATTTTCTCTGCCATTTTGGTCACCTGGAAGGGAGCATTATTTTCTCCATCCATTTGCTCCCACGGAGGCTGCACTGTTTTCACTTGCAGTTTGCTAAACATCCCCATCCAGCAACACAATATGAGGGATTCATAAATCATCATATTTCAGATAACTAATTGACACAAATCAGCCCCCAGAGTAGTCTTGGAGTTTCAACAGCTCTTTACAGTGAAGGACTCTCTAACTCGGAGCTAAAATCCGCTTGAGCTTTGAACCAAGACCTGAAGGTCGACAAATGTAAGTTTAATCAGCCCAACATGGAAACAGATTTCATGGTAAAAGCTTCTTTATTGAATAATGTGCTGCTCAGCTCTGTGTGCTGGGGAAAGCATTGCACGTGCTCAGAGAGGGGCCTAAATGATCCAAACCCAAACAGGACCACAGAAACATCAAAACCAGACCTTAAAGCCCATCCAGTCCCACCCCTGCCATGGGCAGGGACACCTTCCACTGTCCCAGGCTGCTCCAAGCCCTGTCCAGCCTGGCCTTGGACACTTCCAGGGATCCAGGGGCAGCCCCAGCTGCTCTGGGCACCCTGTGCCAGGGCCTCCCCACCCTCACAGGGAACAATTCCTTCCCAGCATCTCATCTAACCCTACTTTCTTTGAGTTTAAAGCCATGAAATCATTCAAAACCAGCCAAACTCTGGAAGGAGAGACGCTTTGTATGGATCAAATGAGAGCTGCAAATCAATAACAAGTGAAAAGTGTTCCCTCCTCTGCCAGCACTGCCCTCAGCTCCCCGTGCTCTGAGCACAGGTAAATCCCTGGAGAAGCCTGGAAAGCATCCCACTGGATTTGCTGGAACAGCTGTTTGAGCTGGATGTGTGCTGGAGGAGACACCTGTAATGCAGATGGCAGAAAACCTGCAAAATATGTTCACTTCCATATCAATTGTTTTTTTTGCATCCCCAGGTGGGGTTAAAAAAAAAAAAAAATTAAATTGTTCTGTAATTACATTGAACAAATTCCAATCCATTAATTTGCATTCATAATTTTGACACACAGCGAATTTTGTAATTTATTTTCTTTGTTGCCTTCTGTACACAACACATTCCAAAACGAAGTAAGACTTTTAGAGTGAAAAACTGTTTGTCAGAGGTTATTACTGAGATCTGACATGTCTAAACTTCTAGGGATGGAGAACCTACTAGAATCCCTTGAAAATTGTCATAAAAATTAATTGTAAATCCTGAATGTTTAGCTTGAACTTGCAGCTATTTTGCCTGACTACACTCTGGCTAGACAGGCAATGTGTTATTTAGAATTTCCCTTCTCCAGACTAAGTTTAGCCCTTGATCTTTGCTTTACCAAGAAAAAAACCACAACAGCTCAATTAGCTCCCTGTCTCTGCCCTCGAGGGCATGTTTCCAATCCTTTCATCGTTCACTGGTACAAATCTGATCCCGTTCCAATTTATCAGCATCTTTCTTGGGCAGTAGCCAGCACCAAGGGACAGAGCACTGAAATAGTAGAATAATCTGTCAGTAATTAAAATTCCTCCTCTTGTTTTATCTGAGGAACCCAGGATCTGCTCTGGCTGCGGTGTCTCTGAGGGACCACGTGTTCAGCCCTTATCTGTTGTGATCACAACATGTTTTTTTGGTGGCTGCTCCTCCAGGTGACTTATACTGAATTTAACTAAGCTTCAGTGTTAATTTAAGTCCTGTGAGCTAACGAGTTCATTTAAACTGGAGGGAGAAGGAGGATGAGAAAGTGAAGAAGGAGATCAGCACAGCTGAGAGGGTGTGAGACACAAACCTGGAAAATGCCTGGAGCTGGGATGGGGTGGTGGGGATGATGGGGATGTATCTCTCCTTGTAGCCTCCAGGACAGTGGGAAAGGACTGTCTCCAGGGGAGTTTAGGTTGGATATCAGGGAAAGGTTCTTCCCCCAGAGGGTGCTGGGCACTGCCCAGGCTCCCCAGGGAATGGGCACGGCCCCGAGGCTGCCAGAGCTCCAGGAGCGTTTGGACAGCGCTGCCAGGGATGCACAGGGTGGGGTTGTTGGGGTGTCTGTGCAGGGCCAGGGGCTGGACTCTGATCCTTGTGGGTCTTTTCCAGCTCAGGATATTCCATGATTCCATGTGGATTCAGCTCCCTACTTCCCATGTTGTGACCTTGAACAAGTCCGATCAGCTCCTTGTTCCTTCCTTCCGTACCCGTGTAATGCAGAGGATAATATTCCCTGTAGCACTGGGGGAGCTGGGAGGATAAATAGATTAGAAAGATGAGCCAGATCATAGCTTTATTTCCATTTACAAAGTATAAATGTATATGAACACACTTTCTCTCTTCTGCCCAAGCATAAAATGAAACATTTAGAAGGTAAGATCCAAAGAATTTCATTAAGAATCCATCGCAAATTGCAAATGACACCTCATGGATTGGAATGTGAATTGTGAGCTGGGTGTTGCAGAAGTGTAAAATTATTCCATAAATTATCTATGACAAAGTCAAAAAATGTATCAGTCAAAAAATGTATCAGTAAAGCCACAGTTTATTTTTAGTTCCTCAAACTGTGCACAGCCACATGTATAATACAGCAATAATTATTCCACTGCAACGTGGTGAAATAAAACCAGAGAGGCACCATGAAAAGTAAAAAATAATATTAAATTCATATGTGAAATTGTGAGATTTCTGCCTGATGACATCTTTGAAAGGACATTAATGTCACATTAATCAGTCTCCTCGATCATGCACAGAGATTATGTGGTTCTAGCTCATATATTTTCACGTTGTAATACTCAGCTGAAGATTCTCCTCATGGGCCAAGGGATGGGATGGATGCATGGATGGTACCTCATCTATCCTTCATAACATTTGGGACAGAGTGGATTCTGCTGAATTTTATGCTGAGCTAAAGTTCAGTTTAAGAGTCCAGGAAATAGGTTAGAGAGAAAGGTGGATGAGGAGAAAGTAGAGTTGGTTTCTCCCTCTCCTCTAGTCCTTTGTGAGCTGCAGGATGGACCTCGATGTCTGCAGACACATTTCCATTGTCTTTAGATTGTCTTGTTAAGTAATTATCCAAAAATCATGAAATCCATGGTCTGAAATCCTTTGAAGGTTCATTTAATCATTCCAGTGCTGTGCCATTATCAGACAAACAAATGAGACAATTAATGGGTTTCAAAGTGATTCATTTCATTAAAAAATATGGATCCGTCTGGAAAGACTCCTTTGGGACGTGAGTGAGGAATGTGATCTCCCAAAACCTGGTGTGGAAGGATGGGTCACTTTCATTCCAAATAATCCAAGTTGTCCAGACTTGGTGCTGGCAAGGTGGTGATCATTTAAATGTTGGACTCCATGATCTCAGATGTCTTTCCAGCCTAAATTATTCTGATTTATACCAGATCACAAAGAATTTCATGACATCAATATCAAAGGCCATCTGAATATTTACACACTTGGAAATCTCCCCCCATAAATGGAACATTAATTGAATTAATGGCACCAGAAACAGTCTGAACATCATCCTACATTGAAAATTTCATAATCAGCTGGCTCTGAACAGCTACACCGATGTTACTTAGAAGTATTTGCGTATTTGCAATTATTCAGCTCCAATTTTCTTCAGTCCTAAGGAATAAGGCGTGACATTTTTCCACATTAAGACAAACTGAGCATGCTAGTCAAGTCCTACAATTTTTTGCATTGCACTGTTTATTATATTAATAGCTGTGCTTTAAGAAGTTCACTGTTGAACTGTCGGGAATGATTTGTTACCAGGTGTTAGCATAATTTACCAGCTGTCATATTTTAATCATTTTTATTTGCCTAAAATCTGACACTTAACTTTAGTTGGTAAATCAAGACATATAGCAGCACTTATTTGATGCTACAGTAGCTAAGGGGGGAAAAAAATGTGTGTCCTACAAGTGATATTTGTATTTTCAGACAGAGAACAGATTCTGAAGTCCACTGTCATTCATAATTCACACTGAATAGCTCCTGCTCTCCACAAAAGCTGTTTTTATTTAAGTAGTTCAAGCAGCTGCTGCAGGCTCTTGTTCAAGTGTATTTTCACTCGTGTGAGGAGTTCCAGCAAAGCTTTTCAGCTGGGTTTGGTGAGTAAAAGCTGCTCCTCATATTAATGAGAGCAGAAACTGAGATCTCGTGCTCAGTTATTGTTCGTGAAGCCACGAATGAATTCAAGGCTGCTTTGTTGTTTAAAGTTCATGTCAAGTGTTCTTAAAAGTCTGCATGAACATGAGATGAAGCTGTAACTAATTAATTATCAATACCTGAACAATGAGAAGGAAACAGATGAATACAGATGCTTGTTAGATGAGCTTGAATTTTTTTATTAGTATTCATATTTAACTTGCACATCAGATAAAAGATAAGTTTGTGAAAGACACATTTTAATATTAGCAAAACACTTGATTTTTTCCATGAAAAATCATATTTTGAGCATTCACACCACTTGCTTTAGATAGAAATATTATCTCCTGTAGTGGGGATTAAAAGGTGATTGATTACATGCAGTGACAAAAAAAAAAATACTAAGTTGCAAAGAGTTTTATGAGTTTCACCAGCAACTCACTGAATCTGATTTTATTACCTATTATTTTCAACCTAAAAAACACCAGAATCAATGGCATGGAAATGCAGATGTGTTTCTGTAGTAAAAAATGGTTGTGGAATTTAGGGCTGAAAATAAAGAAACATCACAGAAATGGTAAGAAGAATTTCTTTCTAACATGGTTTCATTAGGATATATATATATATAAATATTATATATTTATATATGTGTAAAATGTAGACTCATTAAAATGCACTGATTCATGGAAAAAGGTGGAATTGCAGATAGAGAAATGTAGACAAACATGTGGATAGCTACAGAATAGGGAACAGAAAGGAGACATCATCATTTGAGAGCCACAAATTGAATAATAAGAAGCAGAAAATTAGAAAAGCCACGGGAAAACTTCCTCAGAGTGGAAAAGCAATTGGTAGGGCTGCATCCTTTGGGACTTTTGAACCCAAATTCCGTTGCTTTTGGATCATTGTCCCAGTTTTTCATCTCTGTTTGCACATGGGTCAACACAATGAGCCTTTAAATATGATCATAATTGTTGGCTGTAACTGTTTACAGTGATACCACAACTGGACTAATTAATGTGGATTCATAAAGATTTAGTTCAGAGAGTTTTGGTGTCCTTCTAAATATTATTATTGCACCCAAATTTCCCCTAAAATAATCCTTGTGGTTCATTTCACTGGTCAAAGAGTCATTTCCAAAAGGCCTCTGAAAGCCTCAGCAGGTGGTGAAGGACAACTCTCCCAGTTTTTCCTAAAAAAGAACTTCTATTCTTAAAAATATTTGTCTTATTTCTTGTTTGAATATATCTTGCTTCAACTTCCACTTTGATGCCTTTTCCATTAAGGATCTTGCCACTATGCAGTAGAACTGTGCCCTGTGAGGTTGCCTGGTGCATGAGCCTGCCCTGGGAGTGGGGAACAGCTCCTGGTGGGCTCTGCCTGAGCCCACCTGAAAGTGCTTCAATGCCCTTTTAATGGAGCCCCCTTTGAACAGGAACCAAACCAAACCCTCGATTTTCTATGGACAATCATTTTCCTCCCTTGAGGAATTTGTGGGCTTTTTCCCCCAAATTCTTTCCACCAGCACTGGGATATCTCCAGAGAAACCAGCAGAGATTTACATCCCCTCTGCTGCCAGGAACATGGACCCTTTCTGCTGGTGCAATCTCTCAGAGCTGTATGGAAAACAAAATCATTTTCCTTGGGATAACTTGCAAGGTACCAACCTAAACTTAGCAGATATGGCCTCATTCTTGTCTTCTAAACACATCTTTGAACCTGAGTGTATTAAACAGTCTCGTTCTAAGGAAGAGGGTGAGTGAGGGATCCAGAATGCTCTTTATTATTTCTCTGCTCTCATGATTATTTACCTTCACATCAATCTTTGTGTCATCTGAAACTTTTACCAGCCAATCACTACTGAAAATGATTAATAGCAGTAAGCAGATACCAGCAGAATCCCAGCACTGCACTTAATTATGATTCCCCTCTGATGACTCCATTTCAGATCCATTAGCTTGCCCATTTTTAATAGATTTAACCTCTGTTTTATTGCTATTGAGTAATTCTCATTTTTAATCAGAATATTCCCAAGGCTGAGTCAGATACCCTACAAAAGTCAGAGTGGCACAGAAGCCATGCTGGTGATGTGATCAGTGAAACAAAATCGGGGCTGTTTGTTTGACAAGACCCATTTCATGGGATCACGTGGAATGACAATCACGTTCCTACCTTCATTTCTTCTTGAATCTTGCATCAGCTTTAATCCCATTGTTTGCCCAGGACTGAGGTCAGGGGAAGTCATTCAGATGTACCAAGGCTGTGCTGGCTGCATGTCTGGAGCACTGCCACAACATTAATGCTCCAACAATCTGCTGGAATTTCTCTGGGATCAATCATGTATTAAAAACCAGCATTCTCCTGAGATAACCTCACCTGGCTGCACGTGGTCACCCTCTGTAGATGGGGTCAGGGCTAACAGCTTTTAAATAATTGTATTTATGCACATTGTTCAACATCCTCAGCAGTTAATAGCTGACTCCTAAATGCTCCATCCTCATATTTCTTTGGAAAGCAGGAGATGTGAATATTTGTGGAACAGTTCTCCTTTCCCTGCATTGTTATTAACAACCTTATCACCACTATTATGATGTGATGAACCCAGAACACTGCTGGGATTTCTTTTGTACAAAAACCCCTTATCATTGTGTCTTATTTTCCTCCACAGTTATGAGTGGACTTTTCCTAAGAATTAAGCTTTCTTTTCAGCCTACTGCACATCTCAAGTCCTTCCACTTACTCATGTTTATATACTGGGTTTTCTTCACATTTAATATCTGATTTCCTTTTATACCTTCCACAGAAGGCACGTTTTGCCCCTGGTTAACAAATCAGCTTAGCAACTTCTTCAAAAATGTGACTTCTCACTTCAATTTTTCACTAGACATTCTGAAATGTTTCTCTTCCCACATCCCTGTGCAAATTTTTCTGTCTCTCTGGGACCTATGATCATCAAGTGTTTATTCACTCAAAAAAACGTTTGGACCATCTGATCCGATCATCGTGCACTGCACACCATCAGGATTATTCTACAATAATGGCATTAAACCTATAAGGCAGAAAAAGGAAATATCAATGGATGTGTTCAAGAAGAAGAATAATTCTTCATTTCTTTAGATATTGGGAAGAAATTCTTGGCTGCAAGGGCCTGGCACAGGGTGCCCAGAGAAGCTGTGGCTGCCCCTGGATCCCTGGCAGTGTCCAAGGCCAGGTTGGATGGGGCTTGGAGCAGCCTGGGACAGTGGAAGGTGTCCCTGCCATGACAGGGGGTGGAATGAGACAATCTTGAAGGTCCCTTTTGACCCAAACTGCTCCATGATTGTCATAAAGTATTGCTTTAAGAACCCAAATTTTTTGATTTAATTCATCAGTTAAATATTCTTTTAAACCTCCAAGCCCTGAGTGCAACTCTGCTCTCATCTTCTCAGGGCTGTGTGGCTCTTCCCTCGCATGATCGTCGTGCACTGCACACTGTGGATGCTAAAAAGCTTTAGCAGAGAAACTTTCCAGCTTTCTGCAGCATTTTGTGCCGCTGCAGCATTTTGTGAGAGCTCTGTCTTTCCCATGGAAACTGTTAGAAACAATGATATGGGTTTTGTAAACTAACTTTGCTATCTNTAGAAACAATGATATGGCTTTTATAAACCAACTTTGTTATTTTGCACCTGCAGATTGTTTGTAGAATTGTGATACTGACCAGAGAAATATTTTGGAGTGGGTGTTGGGAGAACTGACCAATCACTTCAGGAGGTGGATGGCTTAAGGTCCAATGACCTTACACTATGCTTGAATACTAATGTGTAAAACGAGTTGAATTAATTAAATGAAGACACTTCTTCTACACCTTTCTTCCTGGACCAAATCTGTTTTGGTTTTCTCTCTGTGACTGCTACTACAGTGACAGCACGCCATCAGTATTATCACACAACAATGGCATTGAACCTACAGGGGAGAAAATGTCAAAGAATGTGTTCAAAAAGAAGAATTCTTTATTACTTTAGATATTGCCAAGAAATTCTTGGCTGTGAGGCCCTGGCACAGGGTGCCCAGAGATGCTGTGGCTGCCCCTGGATCCCCGGAAATGTCCAAGGCCAGGATGGACATTAGGGCTTGGAGCAGCCTGGGACAGTGGAAGGTGTCCCTGCCCATGGCAGGGGTGGCACTGGATGGGCTTGAATGTCCGTTCCAACACAATCCACTCCATGATTATAGTAAAATATTGCTTTAGGAACGCAAATTTTTGGAAATAATTAATCAGTTAAATATTCTTTTAAACCTCCAAGCCCTGAGTGCAACTCTGCTCTCATCTTCTCAGGGCTGGGTGGCTCTCCATGGGTTACACTGACGCCCACACCTTCACCAACTTATTTGTCGGGTCTGGCTTTCTTTGGCTCAGATATCCAATGAGGGTGTTGGAAACCTGACTTATGAAGACTTGGGAATAGTGCCTGGAAGTGAGGTAGAAGCCAGGAGATATTAACTAAAAGTTTTCAGTCAATAACACTAAGTAGAAAACCCAGCCGAGAAAACCGTCAGGTTTTTGGGCAGTTCATGAGAAGAATGAAAGACAAGATTTCAGCTGACAAACTCTTTGTTGTGACTGTTTTTCCAGTTCTACTTGTAACTGACAACAGAAAAAAAAAATGATTGCTTTCACATTTTCTCAGTTGTGACAATGGCTCTGTTATAAAATCACAGAATCACAGAGTCATTAAGGTTGGAAAAGCATTAAGGACGATCAAGCATTAACCCAACACTGCCAATATGTTGAAATAATTTTGTGCTTTTTAATTCCTGTCCGAGTTATGATCTCCTGTCTTAATGAGATTTTCACTTGACAATTATTGCATTTTGAAGAAGTTGCAAAGCCTGACACATCTCACCTTGAGAGGAAGAGCTGAAAAACGAAGCACTCAGAGCAGTTTGGAGAGGACCAAAAGGAGCCACGGAAACAGGGTCCGTGTTAGGGAAGGATGGATGTCTTCTCCAGGTCTGCCACGTGGAATAATTCACTTAAACTGGAAGGAATGTTTGGGTAAGACCAGGAAAGTTTTTCTCAGTGTGAAATGAGTGAACCATTGGAGAAACCTATGGAACCTTTGAACCTTGAGAGCTGGAGGCTCTCAGAACCAATTCTACACCAAACACCACCAGCAGTGGAGAGGAGGGAGAAAGGATAAATCAGGTGACCTCTGAAGATGAACCCAAAGACCTTTCAGTGCAATTTTCTGTGATTTCATGTTCAGGTTGTTTATCTAGAGCCAAAGCCCTGGCAAACCAAACAGGGAAAAATTATTTCAAGGCTCCAGGACATTTATTGCCAGCTACAAAAAATGACACTTCATAAAAAGTTAGTTAATATATTAAATATGTCATTATATTTATTATAACAATTAAAATAGCAAAAGCTTAATAACTAATGAACATGGAGAGAACTTTGCTTTCAACTAAATTTGGTGATAAAGAATTGTTTTTGACAACAGCATTTATCATGGCCTACCTAGAACTGCTGTAGCTATTTGTTGTACCTAATAAACAGTGATAAATATATCTTTGTGCAGGAGAGTAGCTTAAATGTGTGTTGTGCAATCTCCTTGAGAAACTGTAGCCAAGACTAATTAAATGATTCTAATTAAAATTGTGTGGATAGAAAGGAAATTAATGGCTTCATTTGTACTATTTGTTTATTTCATTGTCAAGTGTACTGGATATAATTGCAGTGCAAAGAAGAAATCATCAAAATTATTTTTTCCTCCGTTGATTCCCTGTTCCATCAATTTATTGTAGAGGCTTCATTTTCTCTATCTTTAGAGGGAAACAATGCTGACAAAATGTGAAACCTCAACAAAGTTATTTTCTTGTTTGGAGCTGTTAGATGGAGAATACATTTATTGAACAAAATAAAGGTTAAGCTTCAATTAAGCATTCTAAATATATTTGGTGAGCTATTGAAAAGCCATAATGTCTCAGCCCACATGGTTCACTGGAAGCTCGGAACAAAATAAATGAGAATAGAAGCAGAAGGAGTGCTCAGATGGTGAATCTCTAACATGTGACTTATAAAGGAATGTGGTGTTACTCCTACCATCTTTTATGGACAGTTTGTATCTGATGAAGTGGGGAAAAAAATCTTTATTAATGATATTTTCTTTTTTTAACTGCAAACAGAGTCTCAGACACAAAAGCAGAAGAACACCTGATTTTTTTTTTCCCAGGGTGAGGTTTACATTTCACCAGTTCTGTGGGGACTCCTCAGATCCAGGGAACAATAAATCAGATTATTGATCCAGCTCACACAAACAGCTCCACATTCTGTTTTGTGTGCCTGGAAAACTGCAGATTGGAGCAGTCTCCTTCTTCTCCTTCTCTTCTCCTTCTCCTTCTCCTTCTCCTTCTCCTTCTCCTTCTCCTTCTCCTTCTCCTTCTCCTTCTCCTTCTCCTTCTCCTTCTCCTTCTCCTTCTCCTTCTCCTTCTCCTTCTCCTTCTCCTTCTCCTTCTCCTTCTCCTTCTCCCTCCTTNCCTTCTCCTTCTCCTTCTCCTTCTCCTTCTCCTCCTTCCTCCTTTTTGTCCTTCCTCCTTCCTCCTTCCCTCCCCACCACAGGTGACACGGAGGGAGCTGGTGAGGGACCATCAGCATCCTGCAGCAGCGAGAGATGAACTCCACAGGTTTCCTCTCAGGACACTCAGCAGTGCTCAGGTAATTCCTAATTCCCTTTAATGAACTTAAAGAGCAGCAGAATTGTTTGAGAATTTCATTCCAGCTAGAAGATGCGAAATGGAAAGATTTGGAAATTCAGGAGTTTAAAATATGTTTATGTTTGGGCTGGACTGTGCTCCTGAAATTTGTTTCTTTGCCATGTCAACATTTCCTACAGAAAGCAGATGTTCTTTGTGGAAATTTCTGATTAATCAAAAATACAGTTTCCCTTTTTAAATTAGTTTCAGTCGAGCAATTTTGACAACTGAACCATAGCTAAACCCTTTCTGCTGAAAATAAAATCCGTCTTTATGTTTTTTGTCTAAATGTGCTTCAGCAATGCCATACACAAACTAACTTTTATAGCCCTGATAAGTGGAAATACGTGGGAAATGAGAACATATTTGAAAATGCTTCCATTAGAGACGTTTGTTAAAGCTGGCTAAACTAATGGCTTATTTTCTGCCTAAATCAGAGAGATTAATCTATAACTTTAAAATCAGAACGAGAAGAGCTCTGCTGAAACGTAAAGTCTCGAGTAAAACAATTTTCCTCGAGAGCAGGAGACTCATCCTCCTTCTCAGTGAGTGCTTTTTCTTTCCCTCCACTTCTGTGTGACTCATAAATGGCAGTGCTCGATGAAACCCGTCGCTCCCTCGTGCCGCTGGTGTGGCAGGGTGGTTGTGTGTCCTCCTGGGACCTGGGACATCACCTCGGGCTGGAGAGCTCTTCAGAGGCTCCCAGACCTCGAGAGTGAAACGCTGAGGCAGCAGCTGCAGCCCCGGCTCGGGTGTGGTGGCCTTGCCATGGTGGGACACGAGGTCAGGCAATAAATGGAACCGTGGGCCCTGCCCTCGCCCTGCCTGCACAAACCGTCAGGCACTGCTGTTATACTGGTTTAGACTGGAATCCCAGAGCCTCTCACTGGGTTGGGTCCTGCCCGTGGCCCTCAGGGCTGCCCCTACACGGTAAAACATGAGGGGCAGAGGCTGATGTCTGCCCTGCACAAGCCTTACAGGTTTGGGTTTGTGCCTTGTCCGGTTTGGCCCCGCAGGCTGAAAGCTCCTGTGTGGCCGGAATGGCTGTCACCAGCTGCTGCTGGTCATTGTCCCGTCCAGCACTGCCCAGAGGGGTCATTCCTCATGGACAGCCGTGCCTGGAGCTGGGGATGAGCAACGAGGAGTGGCTGAGGGAGCTGGGAAAGGGGCTCAGCCTGGAGCAAAGGAGGCTCAGGGGGGCCCTTGTGGCTCTGCANGGCCCTGCCCTCGCCCTGCCTGCACAAACCGTCAGGCACTGCTGTTATACTGGTTTAGACTGGAATCCCAGAGCCTCTCACTGGGTTGGGTCCTGCCCGTGGCCCTCAGGGCTGCCCCTACACGGTAAAACATGAGGGGCAGAGGCTGATGTCTGCCCTGCACAAGCCTTACAGGTTTGGGTTTGTGCCTTGTCCGGTTTGGCCCCGCAGGCTGAAAGCTCCTGTGTGGCCGGAGTGGCTGTCACCAGCTCCTGCTGGTCATTGTCCCATCCAGCACTTCCCAGAGGGGTCATTCCTCATGGACAGCCATGCCTGGAGCTGGGAATGAGCAACAAGGAGCGTCTGAGAGAGCTGGGAAAGGGGCTCAGCCTGGAGAAAAGGAGGCTCAGGGGGGCCCTTGTGGCTCTGCACAACTCCCTGACAGGAGGGGGCAGCCGGGGGGGTCGGGCTCTGCTCCCAGGGAACAGGGACAGGAGGAGAGGGAACGGCCTCAGGCTGGGCCAGGGGCGGCTCAGGATGGACATGAGCAGGAATTTCTCCGCGGAAAGGGTGGTCAGGCCTTGGAACTGCCCAGTGAAGTTTGGAGTCCCCACCCCTGGAGGGGTCCAAGGAAGTCTTGAGTGTGGCACTCAGAGCTCTGGGCTGGGGACAAGGTGGGGGCAAACAAGCACAGTTTGGACTTGACCCTGCAGGGCTGTTCCAACCTAAATGATTCTGTGATCCTCTGGTCAGGAATGGTCAGGAATGGTCAGGGGATCTGCCTGGGACACGCACCCCTGACCCCACTGATTTGTAGGCACACACAAGGCCCTGCACAGTCTGCACTTGCCTCCAGCTGCAGCGTGGGTTTAGTTGGCTGCTTAATCATCAGTGTCATGTTTTATTGGGGCAATCACTGTGCTATCAGCAGCTGGAATGCTCTGAGGACAGAAGCACAGCAAGTTCAGCAAAGACACTACTTTTTATTAGATCAGCTGATATAGCTGAAAGAAAAGCAGACAAGATCTTTATTTCCCACGGGAAATTCTTTTTTGGATGTGAAATAGAGGTCTTCTGTTTCCCATCAATATACTTCCAGAAGTTAGGGGTCCTGGATCTGGGTGGGTGGGCAAAAATAACTGAAAATTAAATAAAATGCACAACAGATGACTGTGGAGGTGTGAAATAGCACCTTTATAAAGCCAGATTCACCTTCGCTTTCCCTGTGATGTGGTGTTCACATGCTCTTACCTCCCACGTGTGCCAGGCAGGAAACTGCCAGATGCAAAGTGAGCCACAAACTTTCTTTGAGTCATTTGTAAAGGTGCCAAGAGACAAAAAAATCCTCTGCAACTCTCAGGAGAAAGGCCATGGTTTTGTGTTACCAACTCCTGCTCACAGGGGTAAAAAGGTGAAGCTGAGTTATCCAACCTGGTGATCTTTTCTTATTAATTAAAGTTATTGCACTAAATAGATTTTAAAGGCAGGAGGGCGTAAGTTACACCAAACACAGCCAGGAGCTGTTTTCCACCAGCTGTGAGGAATCATTGCTCAATAACAGTGAGAAGATCTTACTCTGCTCGTTGGGAGTAGCTGGGATGAGCTGCAGCAGTAGGAGCACACAAGTGTTGTAAAGGTTCTTGAAAAGGAATATAAAAACATTACTACAGGGCCTCCCTGGTTTGGCTGGAGAGCCTGAGACAACCGATTTGCTTTATAAAATTTTTCCCTTTTAATTGCTTGAAAACTGTCCAAAAATAAAACAAATTCTTTTTTAAAAATTCTTTTTGGCTTGGTTTATTAATCCACTTGCTACTTGCTGTTCTTCAATGAATATTTCATACAAGCCAGCTTCAGCCTGGGTATTGTTTTTTCCTCTCCGCTGTGAGGATTCCTTTAAGCATTTCTTATTCACCATTCAATAGTGAAAGGGGTTGATTTGACACCAGGGTCAAATGGAGGCTTCAAGAAGCCACAGACCACTCTTTCCTCGATGCTGGTCGTGACAAACATCCCCAGTCTGAGCTGTGGCTGTGAGGGGTCAGCAGAAGCTCTCAGGCTGCTACAGTTCAGAATATTCTGCTCTGAGAGTGAACCCAAAGCTATTTTGGGGCAAAGAAAGGCCCCCATTTTCTATGGATACCCCTGCACGAGGGCATCCCATAAGAAAAAATCCCTGGTGTTTAAGAAACAAGTCCTGATGCCACAGGATGGAGGGGCCAACACACCTCGCTGTGGGGATACCTTCCCTTGACCCCACCAGGAGCCTCTGCCCCCTTCACTGCCTTGTTTTGAGGAGGGAATAAAGAGGACTCAAAGGAAAAACTGGATTTCCTTAAGAGCCAATGTTACTTTTCCTGGCTTCTTTAAAAGCATCAGAGGTAACTTTGCTGGCTGCTTGGCTCTAAAAAGAACAGCAGGGATCAGATAAAAGGAGGACACTTGCTTTTAATTGTCTCTTTCCCTTCTCTCCACCCTTATTTCAGAGCAAGATTGCCCAGCAGAGTGGTTTTTTCTTCATATGGTTATTTTTGGTGATTCTGGATGACAGTATATTATAAATCCAGCAATCTTTCCACTTTCCTATGGAGTAAGTTAAAATGGAAGGAAGGCAGAATGTGCAGAATTAGTGAGCTTGCTGTTAGGCCTGAAGTGCAGGAGTGTGTGTGCCACATCTCTGTTTTGTGCCTCTGTGGGGAAGGGGCACTGGAATAACCAGGGAATACTGCTGGGCAGAAAAGTAGGGAGCTGCCTGAGTATTAAATAAGAGGAAAATCAATGCAGTCCAAAGGTTGCCTCCAAGGAAACAACATTTATAACTACATCTGTCTTGCTTCTTTTTGCCTGCAAACTCTGCAGGTTTGGCTAAACTCCTCCAGGATGGAGGCTAAACTCTGACATGGATGGGAGTATTTTGGCCAGAGGGCATTGCCTCTTCATGTCCTGGCCAAAATGCTGCCATGTGCTCTCCAAAATGAAATTGGGCCAATCTGAGCTGATTTGGCTCAAAGAGCAGGTGGGAAATGGTTCATTGGATCAGAGGGAGAAGGTGGAGCAGGGAAGGAGTGACCATGGAGGAGACCCCACTGCCCCACACATGGAATTCTTCAGCCATCACACCCCGCAGGACTGACAGGGTGGATGGTTATCAGGGATAACCCCACATCCCTCATTTCCTCTCTCTGTCATCCCTTTTCCCTTTAGACCCCTTCTCCCCAGTTCTGGGGTTAACTGCATGTCGTCAACTGGTTTTAGGCTCCCTGGTTGCCATGTCTTGGGCTACCCACCTGCCAAAGTTCACAGTCTCAGTTTGATCCCTACAGATTACCCAGGGGGAATGAAATGTGCTGGAAACCGAGAAACCCAATATCAATTTCCTTCTATCCTTTTATTTTATTTGATACAAGATTCAAGGACTGTGAAGCATTTCTCCGTTGTTTGGCCTCAGAGCAAATTTACATTTTATTACATAGATCATATTTTTTCCCTCCGTGTTTATGACCATGGACAGCGAAAGTGGGAGAATAAAGAGAGAAATAAATATGGATACACGAGTAAAAAAAATTACGTCTCTCACTAAAGCAGCCTCAATGCCACAGCTGAAAACAGGTCCCTGTTCATATGCAGCTCACAGGTAACACAAATTTTCAGAAGCATTTTTAATACAGATGATGTATCACCTAATTACATAATCACAGGATGCTTTGTAATGGCTCAGTGATTTGGGGGAGATAAAAACTTCTCTGGCAAGCTCCGTGTGATCATAAGCTTTAAAACTCCAGAGGGGATTGCCAGGTTCTATATATGTTTTTGTCAGCTTTTTAATTTGATATTTCCCTGAAATCATTAGACTATAATGGGCTATAAAGGAGGAAACATGGCTTTTCTTTTTTTTTTAAATGCAAACATCTAAAATAGATTACCAAAATAAAAGTTAGTTAAATTTGATCTAAAAGGCCAAATTAATCTTTCTCTCTGGATAAATAGTTCCAAGACAGTAAAGGTGTTAGAGCAAAACAGAGAAAATGTAGTAAATGGAACAAAGTCCATCAGAGGCAGGAATTAATGGATAATGTAGTACAAATTGGCACTTCATCATTTCAGCTCAGGAAAAGTGCAACACAGAAGGAAGTGGTTTTGTAAAGGTCAGGTCCTGCCTTTGACCTTCTTGCTCACCTGTTCAGTTGTGTGAATAACCCCCCCAGGGCCATGGGCTGGGTGAGCCACAAGTGCCAAATCTGTGTCGTTCGGGGTGGCCAAGTCTCTTCTGCAATTTTAGGGGCATAATAATGCTGCTTTTCCCATGTCTCACTGTGCTGTAGCACCCCTCTGCTGCTGGGTCACAGCCCTAAAGCTGCCTGAAGAGGAGCGTCCTGCATCCTGTAATTGACTTTAAATGGCACAATGCCTTGGAATCAATAGTTTTTATAGGATCACAGAGTGACAGAGTGGCTTGGGGTGGAAGGGACCTCAAAGTCCATCCAGTGCCACCCCTTCCACTATCCCAGTGGATACCTTCCGCTGTCCCAGTGGACACCTTCCACTATCCCAGGCTGCTCCAAGCCCTGTCCAACCTGGCCTTGGACACTGCCAGGGATCCAGGGGCAGCCACAGCTTCTCTGGGCACCCTGTGCCAGGGCCTCCCCACCCTCACAGGGAACAATTCCTTCCCAAAATTTAATCTACTCCTGCCCTCTGCCAACTGAACAAACACCTTTGTGTTGCATGAGCCTACAAACATGAATCATTCTCATCAATATGACAGCACACAGGAACAGGGAGATGAGCATCTCCAGAAATTAAGCTCCTTGATCCTGATAAGGACTCAGGTCACTGGGGCTCCCCATGACCCTGGGGGTCTGCAGCCAGCATTGCCAGTAGTGTCCCAGCATGTTTCTTGCAACAAGGAGATAAATAAATAGGGAGGTGGATGTTGAACTACCTCTGTGGAAGATAGTTGTTATCTGCTTTGACTGATAGGTTAATTAACACTGAAATTAGCGGGTTAATTTGGGGAGGGAGAAGAGGAGGGCTCTGATTAATGGATTGATAGCATTGAGGTATATACTTTGTTAGATACTTGCTTCCATGAATCCCTGAAATGACCCAGTAAATCATGCCTGATCCTAAGTGATTGAAGGTCCCTCCTCCTTTTGAGAGAAGCCAAAATCAACCTGCCAGCCTGGCAGACACCAGGCCAAGTCCCCTTCTGTCACCTCCGTGGTGGGAGTGACACTGTTCATTGTGCAGGAGCACAGACGGAGCTCCAGGGCTCAGCTTTCTCACTGCTGTTACACATTTGCCACTTTAACAGAGCTCTGGGAGAGTTTGGATGGGTTGTTTAACTGAAACAGGAAAAAAAGTTGGTGTGCAGCTGGGAAATACATTTCCAATGAATGTGCCACCAGAGGAGTCAAAGGCCTGGCTCCTCAGCAGATATTAAAATGCTGCAGCTTTCATGGCAGATCAGGAGACCCTGTTCAGTGGAGCAGGCACGGGCTCGTTAGCGCATGGCAGCTTAATTTGCTGATGGATGTGCTGCAGAGCCCTCTCTGCCCTGCTCCCACACCTTCCCCAGCTCGGCACGGCACATCTGGGAGCGAGAGGATGGGCTGTGGGACGGCCCTGGAATGGGGAGTGCTCACACCAGAGACACCACAGCACACACTGAGCCTGCCTCCAAACCCTGCCAGCACTAAACACCGCAGAGAATTAAAGGTGAGGTGTTGGAGTCGGATGCCACTTCATCACCCAGACGCATTTCTGCACGTAACTGCGAAACACAAGGCAGCAGCCACGATAATTTCTCCAGTTCCTGATATTAAAGGATTTCCTGGGTTCATTAACCAGTCAGGTCCGTAACAGTGTCTGATAAATTGAGTTGCCTTTTGTACAGCTGCATTATCTTCATGTCTTTTCCAGAAAGCGGAATTTTACTGACAAGTGCGTGTCACACTTCCATATCTCACATTGATTTCCCATTAATCTGCATTTCCTCTCCCACTTTGAGGGAAGGAACGCAGAGCTACATGGTGTCCTGATTAACACCTGAGTGCAGCAGCGTTTGTGGCGTGCTTGATTATTAATAGAACAAGTGCAGTTAATTGCATTGGTCGAATCGTCCCTGTCACTGATTAATGACTAAGTGCACTCCTTGTGTTTTCAAGATCTGAGGAGGAAAAGGAAAAGCACAGAGATTCACGTACTGTCTGAAAGGATTTTTTTTTTGTGATAAAGACAACTGTTTGGAGAGAGAACATTTGATATCTTATTATAGACTGTAAACATATACCATCTAAAATTAAACAATTTTAGTCTTGGCTTTTGTTGCAGTCATAGCGGAGTGTGACTGATGCAACTCAGTGTGATACAAAGTGCTTTCTGAAAGATTTAATATAGTGCTTCTCCTCTGACTGAATTTAATCAAACTGCATTTTAAACAATACTTTGCCAGTCATGAAAATCACTGTAAAATGTAGGAATAAAAGTATTCCATGTGATGCATTTATGCTACAGCAGCCTTCTTATGCAGCCTCCCTCCTCAGTAGTTCAGTATATGTTAATACCATCATCTCTCTCTGAATTTTAAATCTCAGGGAAAAAAAAAGGTGGGTAAGTTCCCCACTGTACTGCTGCTATTTTAAGTTGTCCTCTTTTGCATTTTCAACAATTGCCCTCACTCCTCAATGGTCTTTGTACAGCCCTGGCAGAGTTAAGTACTTGCATTTTTGAGGGTGAAAAGAAATCAAAATAGCAATAGCAGAAATCTGAGTCAGAGCACATCATCCTGTGATACGGGGCACCAGGTCCATGGAAAAACACTGTCAAATAACAGGATTCAGGATGGGAAATGCACTGAATGAAGGAAAATGCAGGCCACAGCTAAGGCAATTGCCACAGAAACACCCCAAATGAAAGGTGCCAGTGGCACAGAGCATGTAATTCAGGAGTTGGTGTGTGTTGAGAGAAGCAAACACAACCTCAGGGGTGCTCTGGCTGAACCTGATGGACACCGAACCAGAGCCATGGAGCAGCAAGATCTCCTCTCTCAGTGATTATTCCAAGCCTGCTCAGGAGCCATTTTTTGGGAATGCTTTAGCCTTTACCTCACTCCCCGCTCTCCAGGTGATATCCCTGCCCAGCAGTTGTCCCTGCAGCATGGGATATCTCAGCTGCTTGATAACGGCTGGGAGTCATTTCACCGATCAAGTGGCCGCTGTCCTCGGTCTCCACGTGCACAGGTCTCTTCCATGAATATTCCATAACCTCTTAAAGCCAAGCTGCATTGGGAATACACCTGATTTCCCACTACTGAGGAGCTGCTCATGCAGTGCTGGATCCCCACAGCCGCAAATCCTTTGGGAATCTGGCATGGCTTTTGGCACAGATCTCAGCAAGAGGAGAAGGTCCCATATTTAGGACACATAATGCCTCATCTCCCTGATGAGGGATGTGGGCTGGCAGAGTTTTTCTCCTGGTTTGCACTCAGCAAATCCTACTCCTGATGGCACAGGGGGGGATGGTTGGGATGTCTGCATAGGGCCACAATTTGGACTTGATGATCCTCAGGGATCCCTTCCAACTCAGAGTATTCCATGGTTCTATGGTACTCATTTTCTCCCTCCTGTCCATTATGTTTCCAGGTGAATTGGGAGAATAAATCTGGTTTTTCTGGCCAGCTCCTGACCACCTCTATGGACATTCTTTAAGTGACAAACTCACTCCCAGAAGCTGTTGAAGTTCCTATACCAAAAGCACCTGTCAGGCCCATTTGTTCCCAAACAGGAATGTACAGGCACAGCAGTGCACAGAAATTGTTATTTTGCAGGATGAAACCTAAGCCTCCCTTTTGTCTCCCAAGGGATACCCTTTCTCCATTTCATAGCATGGTTTGGGTTGGAAGAAACCTTAAAGCTCATCCAGTTCCAACCCCCATGTGGTACCTGGATAATTCTGGTGCCTCAGCTCTGTGTGGTGCCATGGGAGCCACACGACAAGGAAGAAACTCAAAATAAATGTCAAAAGCTCAGCAGAGAATGACTCAGAGCAGGAGAGTTGGAGGAAGTGGGTGGAGAATTACCAAGTTTCCACACATTTATCAGGCTTAGTCATAATCTCACTGCTGAGAAGCTAAATCATGACAAAAACTGGGGGAAAAGGTGGGGGTGTGAAGTGGCACTCCAGGTGCTTCTGCAAATTGAAAAAAAACCAGCCCTGGTGGCACCTCTGGAGTGCAGGTGAGGCAGGAATAGAAAATCTCTGTTGGATTAAGGTCAGTCTCATCACAGGTCTTCCCAAAGGAAGGGTGGAGAAGAGCTTTACCCACTTCACCTGGGGACAGGGATGGTTTGGCTTGGGATCACACAAAGCAAAGTTCTGGTTTGGTTTCAGCAGCAGCAGGATGAATGCTGGCATCCCAAACATCTCCATGGAAAATTGAATTCTCACAGAAACCACATTTCACATTGATAAAAGATTCTGTCCAGGCCAAAAAAAGAAAACTTTTGTGATACATTCCTCAGAGTATGGATTGGTCCTCATTGCTTTTTTTTATATCCCTTGATACCTTTTTCACTGGAAATAAAGATCTCCAGATGTCTGAAGGATTCAGACCTACAGCCACAGCTCCCATCTTCCTGCATAATTCATAGAATCATGGAATGCTTTGGTTTGGAAGGGACTTTAAAGATCATCTAATTCCAACCCCCTGCCATGGGCAGGGCCACCTTCCACTTGAAGGTCCAATTAAAACTAAAATTAGAATTCAATAATTTGTCTCATTTTCTTCTGACTGATCACAGATACATTCTACAATGAAGATGGTTTTTTTCCTTTAAAATCTAAGAGCCATCAAGATGCCATGAAAAGACAGCGAGCCACAATTTGCCTTTTATTGGCCATCTGCCATGCCTGGGCTTACAGTGAATAACGAGCTGTCAGACAATTAACACAGCTAATAAACACTCATCAAGGAACCTCGTTTGCCAGCCACTGGTAGCCACCAGTTGGAGATGAATGTTCTGGAGCTGTTGGGTCCCATACCTGACACCCAACCAGATGGAAAAGGCGCTCGGAGTGGGAGATGATGATTAATGAGGAAAACATGCAGTGATAATAAATATTTCGGCAGGACCTCTCTTTTTGCCAGGTATGGGGTGTGACCACCCCGTGCAGGTGACACAGGACCTGCCACAACTGCTGAGGTGCCACATAAACCCCAGCTCTCTCTCCACGAGCCTTTCCTGGTGAGATCCAGGGATGTTCTGGCTTTTCTGCTGGCAATGAAATTTTCCTTTTCATCCTTCCAGCAAAAAGGAAAAGGGTGCAGAATGGTGATGATCTTGTGAAGTCTGGGATGAGGGCATCTCAGATCCTGCAGGATTCCCCTCTGCTGGGTTTTGAGCTGTTTTGGTCACCTGGTCAGGCTCTGTGAGAAGCACAAGTTGTAGAACTGCACCAGCAATATTTTCATCAAGCCAATAAATTCTACTTGAGCTCCAGCATGACAGGATAATTTGGGAAATCAGCCCATGCATCACTCAGAAACGCCAGGCTGATTTTAGAAGTCTGGGTTACAATGACCTGGATATTTACATGTCCAACCTCACGCTGGCACTGGAGTCCAGCTGGGGACAGCACCCACGAGTCTACCAGGGAATACGTCGGGTTTTAAGGATGTGGTGTGGAATAGACTTAATTTGGGGACAACAAAAGCATTAGGGAATTGTCAATATTGCTGCTTTGCTCTGAGCCCTCTGAAGGGTTCTGAGAGCTGGGAGAGCCTCATTTCACCATGCAAAGAGATCAGTGACTACTGTTGTGCCTTAAATTCAGGGAGCCTGCAGAACCCAGGAGAGATGCTCAGAAAGAAGGGGAAGCTTAAGCAGAAAAGAAAACTGGTAGGTTCTGGTTTTCTGAGGAAGACATCCTCTTTAACTCTGGGATCAGACAAAACAGAGAAGTTTTTGGAAAACTGAGAAAAGAAGTATTTGTATCTTTTCTGTTTATGAGCCTTTTAGGCTTCTCATCAATTACCCAAATATATTAATGAGCACAGACAAAAAAAATCAGTCCCAAATTCAGTCTCCATGAAACACTTTTGAATTCCTGACTCTCCCTTCCTGCATTCAGACACAGACAGCTGCGGCTCCGGGCTGAAAGGATTCAATGCTTTTGAAATTCATGGAAATTGCAGAGAAATTCATGGGAACTGCTCCCTCCTGTGGAGCAGCTGCTGAGCAGGAGCTGTTCCCCAGGGCCTGGGATGGCAGCCGTGGCTGCTCCCACCACCTGGATGGTGGCCACCGTGTCCATCACCTCTGTGATGGCCAGGGCACCACGCTGCCACGGGGGGCTCTGAAATTCCAGTCACCATTCTGGGAAGGGCCACCAGGTCCAGGTGGAGAGTTCCCCATGGCAGCACCCAACAGCAGGCAGGTGGGAAAGGGAAAAAGGAAAATGCTCATCACTCATGGCAGCAAAATTATTTATTCCTCTGCAAGAATTATGCAAAATCCTCGTGTTTGCCAAATCCAGATGAGATGGGATGGGGCAACTTACACCTGTCTGATGTGGCCAGAGCAGTGTGGGGCTGTGAATGCCTTGTTCTGGGTCTTCAGGTGGGTTTTGTCTTGTGAAAGGCTGGATATAAATGGCTATAAAATGAAAATATCAGCTTTCACAGCACAGTTTCGTGCCACTATTCAAGTCCTGTGGAAGTGGCTGAAACTTGAGGAGCAGGTGAATTGAATGTCCAAGGGCACAGTCCCCAGTGGCAGTGCTCTCTTGCCCTCCTGTTTTGTCCAGCTATGCCCTGTGCCAGCCCTGGTTTTGTTCATGAGAATACACAGGAGCAAACTAAAAATACCCTGATTCAGGGAAAAAAAAATTCAAATTGCAAATCCAGAGAGTTTCCAGAGCTTTCCCCCACTCCCTTAACAAAGAAACTGCTCAGTGGAGTGGGACTGATCTTGCCATGGGAGCTGCTGCATCACAGCATCCTCCACTCACTGAATCCCAGCTTGTTCCTGTGCATCCAGTGCTCCCACACTGCTGGGGGTGCTGGGACAGCCACACCCTGCAGGGACTCAGTGCAGGGGCTGGACTTGCTCATCTCCTCCCCACCGGCAGCTCCTGCTGCTGTGTCAGCCTCCCACAGACACCTCCTGCTTCTCTCCTCTCAGTGAGCCTCCTCTGAGCTCTCTGTCCTGCACTTCTGCTCCCATCGTTGGTCCCTGTGCCTGGGGAAATGGGAATGTGCCACTCAGAGCAGCCTGGCAGGGAAAGCCATGAAATACAGATGAGCAAAGGTGACCTTCTCCCTCAGCAGCCCATCCTCTCTTATCACGTTTCAGACTCTACCTGATTCCAGGTGAGACCATTTGTGGTGTAAATATGTTTGAGGGAGGCTAAAAAATATCTCTGGACACAAGGAAGTTGTCTGATCACATTAAATGCATCATTTTTAGAGTTAACTTGGACTTCATAGGTGCTGTGGAGTCCCATTTAAAACGGTTTTTTCCACCCTAAATGAGCAGCAGATCCTGTCTGGGCAGGTTCAGGTGTGAACTGGGCAAGTCAAAAAGAAGGACAAGGGAAAAACTCAGTAAGTGGAAGCAAGTTACTGTGATTTTTCATTCATTTTCCAATTATTCTTTCCAATTTCCCTCCTCTTCCTCTTTCCTCCCTGAGCAGCAGTTAATCAGCACCTTTGAGCATTCGTTTCCTCCATTCCAGAAACTCTGTGGAAAGGTAGAAGTATATAGGGAGAAAAATAATAAAAAGTAAAATATATGCTATTGGCATGCCTGTGCCCAGCAGCACAATTTCTGATGTATTCCTGCTCTTGTCAAACACAAAATGCAAATTTAGAAGGATGTGCAAGAGGCAGAAGAGATGAGAACTTAATAAAAATATCTTCTCAGAAGCAATGAAGAGCCCATCATGTCAATGTTCTCCAATCCAGTAAAATAGTCTAGACAGAGTTAAAAAGAAGCAAAGCAATTTTATATTCAAGATATGGTGGGAAAAGATGGAATGGTGGGAAGCAAATCAGTGTAAACTCTCTGGTTTTGGAGTGGGAGCTCTGACAGACCTCTGGGACAGGCTGAGGAAGCAGATGCAGGACTGGAAAAAATCTTAAATGCTGGGGAGGATTTCAATGATTTTGACACTTATAAAATATAATGGAATGATTTCAGAAAAGGTGTTTGTTCCTGGGAAAAGTCTCAGTGCCCACAGTGTCTGAAAATGCCAGAAACAGGTGGGGATGTTTCAGTGCTGAAAGGAACCAAGGCTCAGCTCCCAGACATCTGAATGAAGGGGTGGCTTATTCTTGTATCAGCCATGAAGTGCTGAGGAGCACAAACCCAGGTGGATGGGGAGATTTCTGTGATTGGAAATGGAATATCTCTTAAAGGAACTTCTTCCCCAGCTCCTGGAAGTTTCATGCTATTGCTACTCATTTACCACAGTTGAAGAAACCATTTTTCATTGTGGTTTGGGTTTTTTTGGTTATTTTTTTGTTTGTTTTAATGAAACGAGACAAAACCACAAGCAGAGACAAAAAGATCCTTCTCATAAGGGTGTCTAAAGCCATGGAAACACAGAATCCCGAAATCATTGAGGTTGGAAAAGCTTTCCAAGCTCATCAATTCCAAGCTGTGCCCAATCCCCACCTTGTCACCCAGTCCAGAGCACTGAGTGCCACGTCCAGGACACCTCCAGGGATGGGGAAATGCTTGAAGCTGAGGTTCTGGCCAGAAACTTCTGCAAAAATAAATAACCTAAAAGGGAAAAGTGAAAAACGCTAAGTAAGAACAAAATGTAGGTTGACAAACATATAAATTCACAAAACAAATAACTCCCTGCAGACTGGAAAGGAGCTGCCTGACCCCATTATTTAAAAAAAAAAAAAAAATCCATCTTAGGTGTGTGCTAAAAAAAGATCAGAAAACTTTGCATCATTTTAGAGAGAAAGTCGCCAAAAGTTATTTGAAGATCACATAGGGAAGGGGAAAAAAAAAGCAGGGGAAAGTCTACAGAATTAAATACAGTCAACAAGATTTCAGAAAAGAAAGGTCAGGCTTCAGTAGGTTTTGCAAATTCTTCAAAAGCATGAATTGCCCTGGGGGTTGCAAGGACCAAATGTTCAGGTTTTCATAAAGACATTAGGAAAGGCTTATCCTGGGAGCCTGGGGAAGTGTGAAAGCAAAGTCAGAAACATTTGAAGCAGCTGCCATTTTCCAGAGCTCTCCTCTCAGCCGGGGGAGAGGCAGTGGCTGCCCTCAGAGCACTGACAGTGACCAGGGGTGTGGGAAGGGAGACATGAACCCTCCAAAATCCAAAATATAGCAACAAACTTTCAAAAAATCAATTAATTCCCTTTTTAATTGCATTTGACAGGCTGTAGGATTTGCCATAAATTTGGAATACCTCTGGATTCGGATCGAATGTGCACAGTGATCAGGATTTGTCCTACATGACCTCAGAGCTGCCTGGAAAAATGGTGATTTAATGATGTTCTTTTCTGTGCTGGATTGTGGCAAAACCAAATTTTAATTAAATAATGGCCTGGAATAAAATTGGATCATGTTAAGCACGTGGCCATCTTTAATTTAAAGTTTACTTTACTCATCTGGTCTTCTCAAATTTCAACAGAAAAGGCAATTTAAAATTCAAATTAAATTTAAAAAAATGAAACATTTTACTCAGAGTATGGAGTGGGATGATGTAACAACTTCAGACCCATTTTTTTTCTGGAACAGGGAGGTTTTTCTGTGGTTGTTTTCTTGTGTCCTACAGAGATTTTTGATGAATTGGCACTTCTATTTTTTTAAAAAAAAACCAGTGTTGGCGAGTTCTCAATCTGTTCCACACCAAAAATCCCGAAAGCCTCACGCTGTGGCTGGCAGTCAGGGATCCATTATTAGCTCCCAGCCTTTACAGAGATTTCCAGACATATGGGAAAATATTTGGTGGGAAGGAGAACATTTTATCAACTACAGAGAGAATAAACACAGCACAGAGCAGAGAGGTGAATGCTGGGCTCCAGGATGGAAATTCAGGGAATTCAGGGAATAGTGGTGTCCGTCATTTTTCATGGCACTGCTGGAGACCAATGGGATAAGGGCTCATAAAGGCCAGGTTGGACGGGGCTTGGAGCAAGCTGGTCTAGTGGGAGATGTCCCTGCCTCTGGCAGGGGGTTGGAGTGAGATGGGCTTTAAAATCCCTTCCAAACCTTTCTGGGATTCCAGGATTCTCTAAATCAGCATGGATGTGGCTCAGCTGATCCACTGGGCAGGTGGGACAGGGAAGGATGTCCAGAGGGAAATGGTCTTCCATCCATTAAATCACCACCCAGTGGTGGTCAGCAGAATGCAGGGAATAGCAATGTGCCTTCTGAATGCTGAAAAGTGCCTTTAAATGCTGGAATTCACAGATGGAAACAGAGAAAATGTCAGCTGATCATGTGCTCCTTGAACAAGGACTAAAGAATATTTATCATAATGCAGCAGACCCCTGAAAAAAACAGAAATTTGTCTGTATCTAAAAAAAAATTTCTTATTTATGTTTCAAATATTTCCAGCATTAATATTTTTCTTGATACAAAGAACTGCAGAAAATATTTGGAGAATCATTTTCAAGGCACTCACAGTTTGGGAAGCAGCAGTTCAAAAGATCCCAGTGGGTGACCTCTTAGCCTGGCTTTTTCTTAAGAGAAATAAAATAAAGCCAAGCTTGCAAAATGAAACTTGCCAGAAGAGTCCTTGGGAAGCAGGGACTGGTAAGAAATGCATGTGGATAAATGAAATGGAGCATTCCAAGAATATTGCTGCCTCCTTCTTGACCTGAGCTCCTTTGTGCCTGCTCTGCCCAGCTCAGGCTCCGTGCCTTTGCCTCTTTGATGGATACACAAACACCAGCAAATAAAAGGGAACTTATTTTTGGGACTCAGATTGAAGCCCTTGAATGTAAATGGGTGATCACATTCCGTGTTCTTCCAGGGAAACTGGGAATCACTGGATGAAGAGAGGCAGGTTTTAGTGCTGGATGCTCTTCTTCTTTGTTTCATCCATGCATGGACACATGGCCAGCACAGGGGGCAGTCTCGGGAATGGGAAGAGGAGGAATGTGCCCACAGCCCTTGGTGTCTGAGTGCTCCTCAACTACTGAGCAACCTGCATGGCTAAAGCAGCGCTGGCAGCTCATCCCAAGCTCATCCCAGAGCACACACAGGGCAGGATTTCATGGTGGGTTTATCCCAGACTGCCAAGCTCATCCCAGAGCACAGACAGGGCAGGATTTCATGGTGGGTTTATCCCAGACTGCCAGGCTCATCCCAGAGCACACACAGGGCAGGATTTCATGGTGGGTTTATCCCAGACTGCCAGGCTCATCCCAGAGTAGGATTTCACAGAGACATTGGCCCCAGAGCAGCTCTTTACATCCAGGCCTTTAGGGCTACATCCAGGTCCTTTTTGTTTTCCTCTTGTTCTGGCCCCGGTTCTTGGAGCTCTTTCCTTTGTGGTTAAAAGCTGCTTTTGTGTAAAAGCTGCTGGGAGTGAAGCCAAACATCACCTCTGGCTGGGCTGGGGGGCTGTGAGTGATACAGCCCTGACCCCTGAGGATTCTTCCTTGCCCAGGAGAATTCCAACCTTATAACCCATCCCCAAGGGATTCACACAGTCTGGGGGGCTCAGTGAGAGACACAGCCCTGACCCCTGTGGATTCTTCCTTGCCCAGGAGAATTCCAACCCCATCCCTGAGGGGTTTGACATTGGCAGCACAGCTGTGAGCAGCTGTTTGCTCTCTCTTGATGGCACACACACTTCTAGGAGGAAAAGGCTCACCAAGGTATGGCTCCACCTGGGAGAATCCCCTGGGGCTCCATTCCCAGCTGGACACAGCCAAAATCAATAAATTTCACACAGTTCTACCTCAAACCTTCCTGCAGACCCCGGGTTTTGCTCTCTACAACGCCACAGACATTTCCTCCCCAATCCGCACCTCTCCCATG
Organism: Aleadryas rufinucha; assembly: GCA_013397815.1. Classification (NCBI taxonomy): domain Eukaryota; kingdom Metazoa; phylum Chordata; class Aves; order Passeriformes; genus Aleadryas; species Aleadryas rufinucha. Next base: position 129,346 of record VZTH01001458.1, read on the forward strand.
CCACCAACAGCCGGCGGCTTCACCACGTTGTCCCGGGGATGACTGGAAGCAGATGGAGCAGGGCACAGAGTCGCCCTCCTTTTCCATCTGCCACCAGCTACTTTTAGCTCCAGGGCTCCTTGGCAGGTTGGGAGTCTCCTGGATAGCGCCGGCTCCTGCGGCACAGCCGGAGCCCCGCGCTGCCCCGGTGCGCGGAGCCTCGTGCGCCGCTCTCAAACTCCCCACAGCTCCCCTGCTTGTTGTATTCCTGCTCAGAGAGGAGCAGGTGATGGATTGAAGCCTGCTGCTCATGCACATAAAAACTTACAGGAATTCTTGCTAGTTTTATAAAATGTATTTAAATACACGTGGTTGTGGCGCAGTGTAAGACAATAAAACCCCAAATCTTCTCCAGGGGAGATGCCTGCAGAAAGGCCCTTTTGGTTTTTGGCTGCCATAAATGCAGCCCTACTGTGCTGGAGCACCCTAAAGTAAAGAGCTCAGCCAGTACAGACATATGGATTTCTAGTTCAATATTTACAAATATCTTTACCAAGTAAAAATGGATAATAACATGGTGGGACAGAGATCCTGCATTTACTAAACCACGGCGGTGTTGAAATGCTGAGTTTTACTTTATTATTGTAACCCAGTGAAACATTTATTTATGCTGGTGGGAGTGCATTCATTTGAGCAGACTTTCAGTGACAAAAAACATTGCAAACACACACAAAATTATTGTTTATTTACTTCTTTATCACTTATTTACCTATTTATAAAATTAATTGGAAAAAATCTCTAATGTATTTCTTATGGTTTCTGCCAGCTGAGGACCGACCCTTATTGAGGATAAATAATGATAAATACATACGAGGTTATTTTTCAGATGGAAATAAAGACCATGAAAATAGAGAATATAACAGAGAATAAAATAGAGAACAAAACATGCATGGAAGTGGCATTGCTTCAGGAGCAATCCCAGTGATGCCTAATTCTCAAGTAATTTACAATTCAGGACCTTGGAAGTGGGGAAAATGAGGTCTGGTAGCCACTAAACATATAAAGCCCAATATACTTTTACCATCTAAAAAGCAGAATATTTATGAAGCCTGGATCCAAAGTTTGACTTGAACTTTAGAATCTTCCTCAAACCTCAATTTTCTCACAAATGTTCAGTTCATGTCTTGAATAAGGACAACTCTTGTTTTAATTAAAAAAAAAATATTGTTTATTACAAAAAAANGGTAATACTGATCTATTTATTTATTTATTTATTTATTTATTTATTTGTGGTATTTCCATCTCCAAATATCAAAATTATTTCAGCCTGGGTATCATCTCATTGACTTAATAGGTTTTAAGGTTGAGTGTAGATTAGGTTGCGTTGAGTAGCACTGTTCTCATTAAAAAAAACACAAACCAGAAGAATAAAAAAGTATAAAAAGGGAAAAAAAGCCAGTTTCTCTTGATCCCTCCTGCCATGAATGTGCACATTTGCAGGCTTTCACTGCAGCACATTTCCCACCATTTAATGAAGACAACCCTTCCTTTCCTGTCCCTGATCCACACAAAAGTGAACGTGGGGAGCTGCATCCTCGAGCTGGGAAGAGCCTGGGCACGGATCCATGAACTCTGGCTCCTCTCCTCCTCCCAGGATGACCCTTGGCCAGTTGGTGACCTCCACAATATCGGGAATTTCACAGAAAACCCCGGTGTGTCTCTGCACATTCTCCAGCTCATGGCCACCTTTTGTGAGCTCTCAATAAAGCTCTTTCCCCCAGCCTGTGTTTAATTTAGAAACAATGTGTTAGGCTGAAAGCAGAAGAAGAAATAAAAAGGGAAAACAGGTTTTGACTTAGAGAACTTCAAGGTGTGAAATTGGGCTCTTGGCTACGATAGGATATAAAATTTAAAATTTTCCAAAAGATGCATTTTAGTCACGTTCATCCAAACAGAGCCACCAGAGACTCGGACAGGAAATATTGCTCCTGGCTGGATAAAACAAAAAGATAACAGCTGTTTTTCAGAAGGGCTCTTTTTCCCCATTAAAGTATTATTTCATTTTTAGTGCCATGAATTAAAAAATGTCGGCTCTTTATCCTAATGAACATATGACTGCTAGAATTGCGGAGCTCAGTTACACTTCAAGAGCATTCAAATTTTTTAATCTAATATATTTTCTTAGTCTGAGTTCAAGAGAGCAATGAAAATTTGAAAAAAACAACAGACTGAATATTTAAAACTGATGATGCTGGATCTCATTAACCACACATCTGTTTATAAGACCTCTCCAAAATGCTTTTATTAAATGAAAAGCTTGATTTGAAAATAATTCTTCTTTCTTGGGATTTAAGTGTGAGAATTCAGAAATTCTTACAATTGGGTTTCTTATCCTAAAAAATTTCAGCAGATTAAATATTTCAGATTTCTCCTGGTATGTGGGGAAGCAAATACCAATTTTTCCTGCCCATAATTATGAGCTACCTGGTTTAACGGTTATTTTTCCTACATCCTTTCATAAAACAGTGGAAATAAAGCAAAACCCATAATGAAATATTGCAGAAGGATTTGCAACTACTTCTTTTTGAGTTTGGGAAGGTTTACACCCATTTTCCTTTTCCTTATGTTCAAGCTATGTAGGAAACACAACAAAGATCCAAGGTCTCCTTAAGACTTTCCTCACGAATCCCTCAGTTGTGTCATGGAGCTGCTGGGGAATGATGGCTAACAGCTGAATTAATTTCATTTTATAGCAGCCTGATTCCTTATTCCACATGCAGGGTTTTTTATAGGAACAATACACCTTTCAAAGAGCCCATCTAATGCATTTAGGCCTGCAGGTTTCACAACAGAAAATTAGGAGAAGTGGGATTGTCCAGCCTGGAGAGGAGAAGCTTTGGGGTTACCTCACTGTGGCCTTGCAGTGCCTGAAGGAGCTACAAGAAAGATGGAGAGAGACAATTTATAAGGGCCTGGAGTTAGTTTAAGAGGATCTTAACGACTTAAGGATAGGTTTAGATGGGATATTGGGGAGGGATTCTTCCCTGTGAGGGTGGTGAGGCCCTGGCACAGGGTGCCCAGAGCAGCTGTGGCTGCCCCTGGATCCCTGGCAGTGTCCAAGGCCAGGCTGGACAGGGCTTGGAGCAGCCTGGGACAGTGGAAGGTGTCCCTGCCCATGGCAGGGGTGGAATGAGACAATCTTTAGGGTCCCTTCCAGCCCAAACCATTGTGGGGTTTTGTGATTCTGTGCTGATGAAACCCAAGGAGGCACATCCAGAGCAGGAATTTCCCCAGCCTGGTGGGACTGCCTGGGGCAGGGCTGTTTGTGAACATCCACTGAAGGATCTGGGATAAAAACAAACAATCCCAAAGACTGGAGCCAGTGGTGCCAGATGATGAGTGCCGGGTGTCCTGGGAAGTGAAAAGAAATTGAGCTCTGTTGGGTGATGGTTTCTAATGGACATAAGTGGAGGTGGCTTCTGGAGGTGGCAAATGAAGAAGGACAAGGGCAGGGAACTGCTGCTGACTCCGAGGGAGGAGATCCAGGCTGAGCACTGCCAGGCAGCTGCTGCTCAGCAGATATTCGGGGAATGAAGATGAACAACGTCAGAGGAAAACTCCTAAGGAAATGTAAGTCAAACAAAGACATATAATAGCAGAGGATTATTGCAGAGACTATAGAGGGGAATGAAGACAAATAAAGTCAGGCACTTGCTGAGCAGATATTAGACAAACAAAACTGAGTAGAGTGAGATAAGAAAGATCTACAGCACAAACACTGTCTACAAAAGATTCCTTTAAGTTAGGTCAAGAGAAGAACAACGAATCCTCTTTCCCTACAAACAGATCTTTCTTTCCTCCCCCTCCTGTTTCCTGCACAGATTTCCATTTCACTCCTAAATCCACTAGTTTTTATGATTTTCATTCTCACTTGCTCCATTGCCCTCAGATATTTACATACTGTCATATTTGGCCAGGAAAAGACCCATAATTTGGGACTGGATCCTTTTCCCTCCATAGTAACACCACTCGATTTAAGCCATGATGGAACAAAACCAGAAGGATGTGGCTGAGGATGAAATTTGGCACAGCTTGCTTTGGACAGAAGTAATGAACAACAGGAGATACATGAAGGACAAGAAATGCCAAGCAATGATATCTGCTGAGAGGAAAATGAGGGAAACTAATTACTGTAATTACAGAAGACTCCAAAACTGGAATTGCGTGGCCCAGCACTGAGACTGGATTCACAATCCCTTCTGATTACTGATCTACTTGTGTGAAAACTGTGGTTTTTCGGGGAAAAAAGGAATTCTGGTGTTCTTTAGAAAAAAGGAGCTAGTCATTAGCTGTTGTCAGGTGCACAATAAATACTCAAGTGAGTAATGAGGAATAGTTTGCACCTCTGCTCTGAAATGAAGGAAACAGTGAATAAAAGCCTCACTTTGTGTAGGGTTTTCTCCAACAGAACCATCCTTTCCAAAGACTTTTATTCTCACTGTCTCCTTCTTTCCATGACTCACTATTCCAGCATAGTTTTATTGATAAACTTGGAATTGTTTTCAACTTAATGCATTGCTTGGAATGAGGATTTGTGTGTTCTGTCTGTGTGGTCAGAACATGGCTCAAATTATGTTCCTGCACTGTACCCAGTGAACACCAATGTTTTATCATTAGATCTTTATGTGCTATGGAATATGAATAAAAATAATAATTTTACTGGGTTTTGAGCCACTCTTTTAAAGTTAGGCAAAGTAGTGGGACATTTGGAAGAAATATGATTTTTTTTACTGTTTCTTTGTTAATATAACCAAGGTCAAATACCTAATTTGTGTACAAAGACAGTTATTGCAGCTGTCATTAACCGTGGGCACAAGCTCGTGGGGCAGGATAGTTCTGCTGACCAACTTTGTATAATTAATAGCACATCAGAAATATTATTTTTTTTTGTAATTTAATAAGTTATGTGTGTCCACTTTATTCTACCAGCACTGAATACAGGACACATAAAGATTCACCTATCCCAAACACAGATTGAGTCAATGAGGAATATTTCACCCTACCAATAAAAATTTGTTGAGAGAATCAAGAGGAGCCCCCGAGCTTTTCTTGCAACTGGAGCCCTGAAGTTCCTCAGAAAAGATCCAGGGCTGCCCCTCAAACATGCTCACATTCAAAGATGACTCCAAACAGGTAATAAATTTCTATGAAAGAATGAAGATTTTGGAGTGTAGGCGAACAGAATGCAAGGTTTTTCTCCTATATTTATTCCAAATTATATTGTTTTATAAATTATTTTCTGTCCTTATCAGCAATGCAGAATGCAAGTTTACACCTCAAATTCTGTGACAATTTGGGCTGAAATAAACTTCCCAAATGCTGTCCCAAATAAAACATACAGAGTCCGGATCTGTCCTCTCCACTGCCAGCTTTTTAAGATTATTCCAAAAGCTGGCACAGCCCCACCTCCAAAGACGGAGAGAAGCAAAGCTTTAATCGTGGCCCAATTAAAAGGAACCATCCCCTAGACGAGGCTGGCTTTGAGTTTCTCATTGTTACACCACTTATCTCTTGAGGACTTCTCCCTTTCTTCCTCACCACGGCTGAAGCCTATGCAAGATGAACTTTTGAACTTCTGTTTCATGAAAAATAAAAAAGCTTAAGATATTCTCAGCTTCACTACAGGGAAGACAAGATATTTGTCTCCACGCAACATGACCTGTGCCGAGTGAGACTTCACAATGCTTCTGCCGTGAACAAAGCACAGAAAGCAAAAGAAAGTGAGACAGGTTCAGGACTCAGTGAGGTTGAAATAAGATGGATGAAAATTGATTAAAAGCAAAATGTGTTTTGGAGTTGCTTTCAATATATACAGCAATAAAAAAGAGTTTGTAGTTGGAGCCCCAAAGATTATTCCGTCCATTTTCTCATTTTCCTGTCCTGCTGAATTGTATTAAATAAAACAAAACTCAAGTCCCCCAACCCAGTGGTACCAAAATTTGGCCTTCAGAGAGCTTGGAGATACAGTTAGTGTTTAGAAAAATGGTTACCTGTGCATGGGTAAGAAATACTTCACTGTGTGAATGTGAACACCGAGGGATCTGCTGCCCCCAAACTCCAACCACCAACCCCAGGAGAGAAACCACCCTGGGAGAAAACGCTTCTACAGGGCCAGAAAAAGCTGCTGCACTCCCTCCATGCATCTGTTATCACCTCTGTACAAGTTTATCATGAGACTGAAATCCACATAATTGCAGCTGTTATTATGGAGAGGAGAAAGGCGTTTGTTGCACAAAGATGGGAAGAGAATGGATGCATTCAGACAGAAATGAGCATCAGTTCGAGGCAGACAAGCCTTTATTCTTGGGTTTTAAAGCAAGCTCTCCAGCTAAGTGGTAAATTGTAATAGTCACCACATCAAGCAACTACAAGGAAACATAATTATATTTATTCAGGCAAATATGTTGTGCCCACATTNAAATACTGTGGCTCACTGCTCCTCAAGGGTGCTTTTCATGTGGGATTGGATAAAAGCTGTTTGCCACCAATAAAGCTTTGGATACACACGGTGTTGAAGCATGCAGAAAAAAATATTTGGGTTTGCAATTTTTAAAAAAAATACTGTCCTTGCTTAAAGAGAAACCATAAACCCACTTTTCTCACTGGTGATTCCCTTAGAAATACACTGCTTTTAGTTTCTCTAAACTCTCCCCTCATTGCCCATCAAACTCCAGTGCTTTGTTCACAGTTTGTTTGATTATCACACAGGATGAGCTTCCATGCCCACTCAGAAAAGGAAGGAATGATTTGCTGGTATTAATTAAAATGGACTGAAGGTAGAACAGTATCTGCCTGGTGAGGTAGACTGCAGGCATACACTTTCTCTACCAGATGGAAGAGAATGGCCTAATTAACTCATCAATAGGTTCTTTTCAAATGTCCTTTTAAGAGTGAATTTTACCTCTGAGCCTTCTCCCGTGTCTCATGCATCTCTCAAAGATCAATGTTGAAAGGTTATGGAACTGCTACACACAATTCTTTGATATTTGCTCACCTTCCTTCAAAATCTGCCTTTACTCTAGCTTTGTCTCCGGCTGTGAACCTGGACCTCCATTCCCATGAATAAATGCCTGGATGAGGCTCTGCAACACTGTTTGTCCATCACAAATATGAAAGAAATCTACGTTTGATTTTAGTGGCTGCCAAATCACATCTGACTTTCCCAAAAAGTCTCAAAGTATGGAGTCTGTGTCTTGATGACATCAGTTAAATCAGACAAAGAGGAAATACTGTTTTACCAAAGTTTCATGCAAGTTTCTTTTGCAAACAATGTTAATTTTCCTTCAAAACACTGCTGAGGAAATTTTCCTGAAGATGTGTATTGAGAGAAACTGAAGATAACTGACTACTCCTAATGGAGTTTTTATTTTCCCAAGCAGAAGCTTACAGACAGGTTTCCAATCAATGCCTCTGGTACCAAATGTTTCTCTGAGGGACTTGAGGGGTCTGCAGACCTCTGTTAAACTCCGTTTCATTTTCAATTGGGAATATCCTGGTCCATCTGCTGTCCATAGAGAACTCCTCTCTGATCCATTACCATGGACTTCCCTGCACTTGTGGAAGAGGGAGCACTTTTTAGTTCTTTGCATCCCATCCATCCTAAAAGGATTACATTAATATGTCCCAGAGGCAAGAGAGGATCAAGAGTATTTGTAGCCATTTTTCCTCACCCCTTGTTAACTGTGGAACCTGATTAATAGATTATGAGACAGAGTCATTTGAGTATTTCCGTTCAAACTGGTTGAATTTGGAATTGATTTATTTTCTTGTACTGTACACAAGGTTTTGTACTCAACAGACCTGTCACGGAAGGATATTTGATGAAAATCTCCCACTCTCTTGTCCATGCTCTAATCCCTCTTTCCAGGCTGTGCTAGGATGACACATCCCTCTTCCCACTTCGTTATTTTGCTTGTGTTTCATTGTTTACTCTTTGTTATCTTCTGGTTTATGTTTCTAAGTAAGTCCTTTAGAGATTTCCACAAGTAGAGGATAAGACCTTGAGAATTTGCTTTTGTCTGTTTAGATGTAATTCTGAGTTATTTTTTAGCTCCTCTATAGGTTCTGTACATTTATTGTGCAGGTAGAGCAAACAGAGCTGTCCTTGTCTCCCTCCCTTTATGTGAGATTTAAGTGCTGCTAAATCAACTGGCATTAAAATGACTCCGTGGAATGTGCAGAGGTTTAAATGAACCAATGAACACATAATGCACTTGATTATCTGAAAACAAGTAATGAAATTTGAAATGATTTTATTTGGAAAGGCATCTAGAGGTCAAGGATATTCTGAGTTCTGAAGGGCTGAATGTGGGAGGAGGTTTTTTTGGGTTTTTTGTTTTTTTTTTTCTTTCATGGAGAAATGCAATTAAAACAAGAGGTCTTTGGCATTTTAAGTGTCGTGATTCAATGCACTGCCTCGCTGCAATATGGAAATGAGAGGAGTGGAGGAGCCTGCTCATGTTCTTTGTCCAGCCCCGGGGTGTGAACGAGCTCAGTTCAGCACATCCGAATCGCCTTGAAGGGTGTGCAATCCTTGTGACAGCGCTGCTCCTCCCTGCTGAGCTGGAAATCAAAAACTGGTGGCCAAGAAACCCGGGGAGTGGTTCTTGCAGTGCTCCTTGGGGTCTCCAGGCAATTTTGAGGGAAGTATCCTTGGCATGTCTTTGTTTGGAGCGTGGAAGGCCAGAGGATCAGAGGAGCTGTTGGCAGCTTTCTGTGCGAAGTGTGGATGCCCCACACCTTGCCGGACGGTGCCAGTGGTGCAGAGGTCACTGGGAGCCTCTCTCCAGCTCTGCTGAGCCCTGGGAAAAGATGGATGTCCCCAGGTACTGCATTTTACTCAACTTTTCTGAAAGGAAGGATTTCCAAACAATTTGGAAAGAAATTTTTGTGTTGTTTCAAATCTGAGTTGCTCTGTGCAAAAGCAACGAGGGAACCAGAAGCTGGGAACATTGGTTGTGGTTTTGGGAAACACTCTACAAAACAGGTTCTGAAGCATGACTTTAGATCCTAAAAAAGAGGAAAAGCAATTTATTACAGAGGCAGGTGGTGATAGGAGAAGGGGAAAGTGTTTAAACTGTGAGAGGGGAGATTTAGAGAAGAAATTCCTCCCTGTGAGGGTGGGGAGGCCCTGGCACAGGGTGCCCAGAGCAGCTGTGGCTGCCCCTGGATCCCTGGCAGTGCCCGAGGCCAGGCTGGACACTGGGGCTTGGAGCAGCCTGGGACAGTGGAAGGTGTGAAGGGCTAAATTTGTCATTTGACACCAAAACAAAATTATTCTAGAATGTAGACCTTGTTGGAAGATGTTTTCAAAGAGACCAAGAGTTCATTAGAAGGTGAATTTAGATTTAAAAGTATTGAGCTCCTAATGGGTTTGATTTTACAATGTGCAGGTGTTAATGAAAAACAAATGCCCCAGCCCTTTTCATCAAGAAATAAAATTTCATTACTTTAAAACGTTCTTCTTCAAAGGAGACAGAAGAACTATGAAATAAAGATGGTATTATCAGTAAGTTTAAATGGTGAATTGTGAAAATTAGGCAAAAATTATCTGCACTGAAGCATTTATAATGCACAGACTATGTGGGTGTTGTTTCTTTGTAAGATCCATTAATTAAACAGTTGTAATTAACAAAACAATTGGAAAACCCACTTCTTTGCCACATGGGTCACAAAGAAAAAAAGTACTAAATAACACATTATTTATTGCAAATTGTTCATTAGGGTTGGCTTTTTATATTTAAAGTCTTCCTTGGAGGCAGCTCTGCCTTGAAGCATTTCTTATTGGCTGCCTTGTCAGAAATGGGCATCATTTATAGTTTAAACCAAAGCTCAGTGTCCATCAATATTTGTTTGAAGGGAGTAGCTTCACTCTGAATGATCTCTGTGAAGTGTAAAATCATCTATCCATTAATTCATTAAATTTACTCATAACTCTTCACTTTTCCACACCCTGCTTAATTACCTGCATGTGTATTGAAACAGGAATATTTTGCAGCTTGGAGCTCAAAGGATTTTGGATATGAATTGAAAGTGTTTAGCCACAGTTGAATGTCACTAACCAAGAAATTTGCAATTTAATAAATAACTAATATGGTGAAAACATTTTATTTCCTTTTTCCCCCTTTATTCCAAAGATTCCTACAAAATAATTGACGTAGATCAATTTTGCTTCCATGTTTATTTCATGTCACACCAGTGTTTGTTTTCTTTGCTTTCCCAAAATACCTTTGGTCCAATTTGATTAGAACCAATCCAACTTTTTATTTTTTTCCTGCATACAGACATTTATTAAATGCCAAAAATCGGATGATTAATGAAGAAATGATGGTGGGATTCAAAGCAAACCCCCCTAGCCTTTGCAGCCCTTTACAATGGGATATTGAAATGAGTGGTTTTAAAAGACCTTTATAAAAACCTTTCATGAACAGTGGCAGGGGATAATATTTGTTGGCAGAAGAATTTGAGAGAAGCGGAGAACGAAATGAGCTATCTCTGATTCCTCACTCAGTTTTCATAAAATGGTCATTTCTCCCAAATAACCAAAGAAAAATTAACTCTGTCCTCATGTTGGTTGAATGAAAACCTGTAAGAACTTTTCCTTTTCAGCTCATTAGAGCTATAACTCTAAACTCCAAAATTCTGCCTTTTCTCTTTACAAGGACTCAGCCACCCGGATTTTGCCTTCCAATAGCCATCGGAATGGGAGCCAACAGCTTTTATGCAGATCAGATCGGGAGCTCAAAAATGGAACTGGAAGTCTCACCAAGGAAAAAAAGTAGATACAGGGGGAAAAAATAAAAGGACCGAAGAGCATCAACTCTCAGAGGCAGAGTGGTCGCCCTGCAAAGCTCGGTTTTAGTGGTGCTGAGTGGCTGCGCCTCCAACATCTCCACCAAGGATGGGTGGGAGTTTGGTCAGTCTGGAGACAAGCTCATGTAGCTCTGATCAAGCTTTTAAAATGTCCATCGTGAGTCAAAACAGCAGCTCGGTGAAAGGAGGCAGCTCGAACGAGGCCAATTAGACACTTACTGAGCCAATTTGTTAACAGCACCTTAACTAATTTTGTGAGGAGGTTGGCCCGTGGCAGGGGGCTGGAACGAGATCATTAAGGTCCGTTCCAACCCAACCCATTCTGGGATTCAGTGATAACACCCAGAATCTTGATGTTATCAGATAAATCCCCCACTTAGGGAGACAAAGAGGTGCCAAGAGGTGGCAGTGTCACACCGAGAAGGGCCCTTCAGTAGTGCCTGGGTCGGAGTGATGCACGGCGGTGTCTTGTCTTCCTGTCCCCAGGAGCCCGTGGCTCGGGAATTCCTGAGAGCACCACC
>VZTH01001459.1:1202-21287 GCA_013397815.1 Aleadryas rufinucha
CCAACCAAAAAAAAATTAACCAAAAGAAAAAAAAACCAACCAAACAAAAAATACCAAACCAAACCACAGTACTGCCCTCTATTCCAAAAAGTAACTCCTGATCTTTTTGGTTAAAGTAATACTTAGACCAATCATTCAGTTTTCTTGCTTGATAAAGTGTGACTGGGGAAATGGAAGGAGGGGAGCAGGGGAGGGGAAGAAAAAAACCAAAACAAAAAACCAAAAATAAAACCAAAACAAAACAAAACAAAAAAATTAAAAAAAAAAAGCACACAGACATCAACTATTCACCTTGATGAAAGTCTCAATACAGCTATGGAAAGCCTAAGTATTTATTCTCTTACAGTACACTGGGTGCCGGCTGCAAAAAGAACAAAAAAAATGTATCCACTTCAGGCACAACTTCTTTCTTTTTAAATTTAAATCAGTAAAAGAAACTGGGTTTAGAAGCTGCAGTGTTCTAAGCAGCAGCAGATTTGTGCATTGTTTTAAATATATTTAAATTACCACACTGATGGCACACCTCAGCCTTATGAAATTCTGCACTGTCTGTTCCAGAACACTACAAAATCCACCGACCCTGGGAGAGACTTGCACTGAGCCCTAAGGACTGGCTACAGGAGTCAAGTTAAATGAACTAGGAAAACACTGTAACATTTGGCCATCAACTCAAGGTATCTGAATGTTTGTGGAGATCTGATATAAACTGAACTTATTCCACCCTCACATGGTCCTCAGAATTTGAGCAGAGTGAGCTGAAGTGAGTCTTCCCTTCCACTCGGGAGGGAAGATAATGCAACTGAGCACTAAGGCATAATAAACCTTGGCCAAAAACAAGGATAAAGCATAATAACTGTAGTGCAGAATTCCACAAGGTCTGCCCGAGCAGAGCTGTCTATGTTTACTCACAGAGGCAATGGAGATTGCAGTTACCAGTTGCGTTAAATGCACCATTCAAAACAAGCTTCTAAAATGTGATACTATAAGGCGCCACCTTAAAGTTCTCCAGAATGCAACTGTGCAGAAATTTAAAATGGTTTCGTAAATTTAATTTTAAACATAACATGAGAAGGTGTTAAAACTGGTGGAATAGCTTCTGAGAATTTGGAGGAAGGGATGAACAGGGAGATATTCGGTACCCTTCGCCAGCCCCACCGCGCGGCCCAACGTCGCCGTGGGGTTGGGATCAGTCTATAACACCAGCCTGGCGGATCTTTCTCTCTGCACCAAATCCCTGCAAGGAAAACAGAACAAACTTTTAGCTCCAGCATCACAGAATCATGAAATCATTTAGACTGGAAAAGGGCTTTAAGATCATCAAGTGCAACTGTGAACCAGGCACTGCCACTGGGCTTTGAGGCAGAGCCTGGTCTGGTCCACACAAGCAGCACCTTTCTAATTAGCCATGTTTGTCTTCAGAAACAGAGACAGCAACAGAACAGGTTCTGTGGGGTGTTCTTTGTAGTCCAAAACACCTCAGAGATTCCAGACACTTCTCTCCTCCTACTTATCAAGAGGTGGCAGAACACTGTGTGAAAGCCATGTCTGGGTAAATGGATTTCACTTGCTAACAGTGAGGTTTATAAATGAAAAGCAAACTGAGACTGTCAAAACAAACCAAGACAGAAAGGCTCCAACACAGGCAGCAGTGGGTTGTTTCTCTCCTGTGTGCTCCTCTGAAACCACAGCACACATCACTGACACAGGGCACAGCACCAATGCACGACAATCCACCCTCACAGCAGGCCAAGAGCCCACTACACAAGGGAAGCAGACACCAGGAGCCGACAGCTCAGGGCCCCAGCAGAGGCAGCAGTGTTGTGTTACCCAGCCCAGCAGCCCCTGCAGCGAGTGATGCTGCCCTGGGGGTCTGTACCTTTGAGTTGTCGGGGCCCCGGGGCTGGCGCAGCACCGTGAGCCGCGGGGCGTTGGCATCGTCCAGGTTGATGCTCTTTAAACGGTTCACGAGTCTATCGGGACGCGGAGCAGCCACGGCCTTGGCGCCTTCGCTGCAAGAGAGCACACACAGGGCACTGTCAGGGCACTGTCAGGGCACTGTCAGGGCACTGTCAGCTCCTGAGCTGGGCAAGGCACCCCAGGCTTTTACAGTCCTTGATTACAGCCATGTGTAGCAGTTAGACACTGCAGAATTGATGCTGTGTGACAGCAGACCTGGCTGACAGCCTATCCCTGCCCCAAACCTTACTCTCCACACAGGACTCTGCAACAGCAGGAGCTCAGTGCAGTCCAGAGGGTGCTCTTTAGGCAGCAGAGGTGTAATTTACTCTCATGCACAACCTAACCAGTGTTTCCTACGTTCCTCCTGCCCAGAGAAGCTGTGGCTGCCAATCCCTGGGAGTGTTCAGGGCTAGCTCCGACGGGGCTTGGAGCAACTGGGGATGGTGCAAGGTGTCCCTGCCCATGGCAGGGGTAGAATGAGATGGTTTTTAAGTTCCCTTCCAATCCAACCCCAAACCATTCTGTGATTTAATTGCAATAATAAAGGCTTGCAAGTTGCCAGTATGTCATGGCAGAGCATTAACATCTCTGAAGATGATGGGAACAGAATTTTGAGACAAAATCATTAACTTTCTCTTACTGCTGAAGTGCTATCTCAAGCTTAAACAAAATACAAATTATGCAATTTTCTTCAAGTGTGTAAACAGTTAAAAATACCCCAAACCCATGACTTGTAAGAAATGCCATGCCAAAAAGAACAGAGTCTCTAACAACATGAGTTTTCTATTTAAAAATTAAAGCTGCTCTTCAAGGAACAGGTGGCAGCACTGTGGAGTGTGTTGGCCAGAGGCCAGCACCCACACAGGAAAACCATCAGTTTCCTTATCATTAACTTCTACTTGCAAGGCCGTATCCAAATTCCTGCTACAGGGGGAGTTTAAGAATAGACTGAAAGGAGAACAAGCCATCTGTAATTAGGAAGAGCTGGGAGTCCTGCTGCTGCCTGCTCCGCATCCCCTCTAAGAGCGGGGAGCTCTCAGGTGCAGCTCTCCCTGGAGCCAGCTGGAATCCAGAGCTCCTGTTGCAGGAACATCCAGCTGAGGCAGACACAGCCTGCAGGGCTCTGCTGGGATGCAGACACCGTGCCAGGGTCAATCCCTTCAGCCCCAAAGCCTCACCAGACACGCCACACGTTACAGGCACTGCATTTTCCTGTGCGCTGGTTCAGGATTACGGAGAACTCCACTTCATCCCCAGCCTGGAGCTCCACACCATCCTGGACTTCTTTGACATGGAAGAAGAGCTTTTTGCTGTCACCAACTTCATAGTTAATGAACCCAAACTGAAAAGCAACACATCACAAGGTTACTGGTTTGCTCTGCATCCAGACAGATGCAGTAACTTACTCATCACTGCAGTTTAACTACTGTTAAATAAAACTCCAAAACCGTAGCACCTAACAGAAGTGGAAATGCAATTTCTACAGTGATCAGAACATTCTGTCTGGAAACAACACTTCTGGAAATCCGAGCACTCTTCCTGGCATTGTAAAGTCACATTTAAATCCTAAAGTCTATAGAACAAGTTCTGAAAACTGCCCAAGTCCTGGCAGCTGTATTAAACAGAGAAGAGCAGTGCCCCAAGCTCTGAGACTCCACCCTGAAGCCAGAGCATCAACCACTCCATTTTTTGGCCTGTCACTGGGATAAGAAGCCATTTACTTCCATTTCCCATTCTACTCATGTATAAACCAGGAATACTCATCCAGCCTCTCCATAAATGACTGGAGATTAGTGCTGCACGATATCTATAAAAACAGAAAGCATTTGCAGCATTTAACTTTTTAATCATTCCAAGATGCAACGAGGGCAAAGATCAGCCTTTGCATTTCAGGTGGGCTGTAATCACTGACTGCTTAATGCTGTGAAGAAGCTTCTTCCAGAAGCAGAGCATGTGCATGTTTTGTTTTTCTGAACACTTTTTTAACACTCTGTTCAGCAGAAACCAGTCAGAGCACTTTCTAGCACATCTCAAACCCAAATCTTCAGAATTTACTGCTGCCCAGCAGTTCTGATGTTTCAGCACCAAAGCAGGCTCTGAGCTCACCTCTACTCAAGTCACACCAGAACCTGGTATGAGGCAGCACGTGGGTTACACACAGCCAGAGCTGGAGTCCAGAGCAATCCATTTGGGCACAACTCCCTAAATGCCAGTGCTGAAGTGGTTCTCAGTTGCTCTGGAGCAGTTATTTCCTATCACCACAGCCCTGGTGCTCAGAGTCACTCACCTGGTCCTTGACACACTCCACGGTGGCCCTGCGGAACGGGGTGATGTTCACAGCCATCGTCTGCCCGTTCTGACCCAGCACACACAGCTGGAACTTTACTGTCTCCCCCTTCTGCAGACAGTCACCTTTGTTGGCCATGCCAACAATTCCAAAGGGATAGACCTCTCCTTTCATCTCACCTGGAGGGGAAAGTATGAGACAGAACTGAGAGGCCTTTCCTACCTGATTTCAGATTTCCAGTATTACAAATGCTGCTTTTACAGTCAGCTTAGCAGTGTGGATGCAGTTTGTAGTGTGAATAAAATCTTCAACACCTCTATTTACATTGCATTCAACTTGTGCACTTGTGAAAGGAACACTTAATTAAAAGGAACCAGTCTTACCATCCTCCATGACTTCAATCATGCCCTGGTACTCGGTCTGTGTGGGATCTACACTCCTCAAGGGACGAATTACTTTACCAGAGTAAACAGTTGGATCAGCTTCTTCAGTGATACCATTCACTGGAAAGAGATAGAGAGTAGAAGAACAGGATGTTTTAATCATAGTTTATTTTAGAAGTGATTTAAGTAAGTGATTCAGACTGACCAGGAGTCAACATTTTGTACTGCATGACACCGAATCAAAATCACGTGATATTTCATATATGGAAGTAGAAAAATTTTCCTCAAGAAACTTAAGGTCATGAAGCTTGAAAAGCAAATCAAAGTGTTTCACTTCTGTTCCACTGCATTCCCTACTCTCTTTAATCATCCAATAATCTTGAAGTATGCATTTCCCCCACCCCCAAATCCTTAATACCCTCTCCTCCATCTGCCCTCCTCCTGCAGCCTTTCCCCAGTGAGGTACAGCACAATTAGTGCTGCACAGGGACTGATCTGGCCAGTTCTGCCACTTGGTCTCTCCTTATAACCCCCAAGTGAGGAGGGCAGAGGACACTAAAGGTCCAAAGAATTGCTACTGTGCACAGAACTGCTGGTCTGTGCTTGTCTCTGGAAACACAGGCAGCAGCTTTCAGGAAACCAATGCCCACCCCACACTGAGCATCATCTTGCTCTCAGCTCCAACCGTTAATGGATCATTAACAAACTTTACCCCTCAGCACATGCCAAGAGCCCTGCAGGCAGAAAACACCAGGTACAGCCTTACCTGCATGTGTTTTGTTCACTTTCTCTGCACTAACTTTGTTTCCTTTGCCTTTTGACAAGCTGTATTCCACAGTGTCTCCAAGTTCCAGGCTATCAATATCACCACAATATTCACTGCAGGAACAGAATGATAAACAGTTCCCCTTTATTTACATGACAATAGTTATGCTCACTCAACATCCACACCAGTTATCAGAAATTATTTAAAACCCTCTGCATTTCACAAGGAATCCTCATTCAGGAAAGTGAAGCATTTCAAATATGTAACTGCTGGATTTCTTGGCCTGGGATTCAGAGGCACAGAACACAAAGACTGCTGAGTAACAGAAAAGCCTGAACCAGTCCAGCAGAGATGAGAAATGAAACTGTAGATATCTAAGCACATATAAATATACACACATATGTACATATCTATATATTCTGTGTGTGTGTAAAGTGCAAATGGGTTTAACACTCAACAAAACTCCACACCCTCCCACTCCCCCCAAACACACGATCAAATAATAAAACTGTCATTCACCTGTAGTGGAAGAAGATCTCCTTATCATGATTGGCTGTTTCAATAAACCCAAAGTTATCTTTCAGGGCTGCCACGTATCCCAAGAGCCTCTTGGAGCTGTAGTTGCGTCCCAGCATCCTGACAGAAACAGCCGTCTGCAGCCCGGTTCTCTTCACTTCACACACACAGAACTCAACCTGGTGAAGAGTTGTCAATCAATACCAGACAGAAAAACGCAAAGAAAACCATGACCACCAACAAAAAACCCCCCAAACTAACTAATTTTGAAGCTGTGCAGCTCTGCAGCAGTACCTGGGCTCTCCAGGAAAGTCATTTCCTAGTCACTACTTTCCCATAACCACGTCAGTCATTGACATTCCTACATTCCAGGGAGCAGCATCACACCTGGGATACCTGCAAGGCAAGCCAGCCTCCAGCACTCAGCTTTTCATCCCTTAAACATGAGAATCTTTCTGCCCATGGGGATCACCTCCTTTCCCTACACTGCTTACCAGTGGCCCACAAAGGGATGTGCCTCACTTCACTCCTTCTTTCAGTTTTTAGAAACAATAACCAGGAACTAGAATGGCTCCTAACAGTTTTGTTGCTCTTCCTGATCTCCAAGCTTTTTCCCTTTCCATTGTCTCTCAGGCTAATATGCTCATGAGGGAATATTCTCCCTCTTCAATATCCATCTTAGTCTCTATGCTCTTATTATGGTCAATTAATTTCCCCTTGACAAGCAGTGTCCACTTAGTGATAAAAATTCTTTGTTTAAAAAGCATCATTTACACAGTAAGACACTATTTTAATCTATAAATCACCAGGCTGGAGGGTATTTTTTACTTACACAGAAGATTGACCCATTTAAACACAATATTCCAGGTAATATTACAGAGATGTCTTGTCCTCCATTTGTTCCAAGTAAAGGCAAAGAGAAGCTCACACCCCACAATGCCCAGAACAGTATTTCCCAATACTACACTTAATTATCTTGCCTTATCTCCTATCTGGGGATTAGTAGATCCTTCCACATCCTTGGCCTGGTAAGGAATGGTCAGTTTTACTCCACAGTCATCATACACAATTATTCCATCCTCAGCTTCCTGAAAACAAGAGGTCAGAATTCAGCAATCAGTGCCTCTTTACCAACAGTTTCCTACAAACAGTTCAAGCACTGCTCATTGGAGTCTCAGTGGTTTTACAGTAACTGCTCAAAACCACAACCTAACTCTGGGTAAGGAGCTTTAAATGATGCCAGACAGTATTTTAAAAGGCAATGAAGTATTGCCACCAGTTCCAGGAAGCATTTATTGGAACTTTAAGTATTCTGGCATTGTTTAAAGCAGCATAACAAAACAGTAAGAGGTTCTCCCTATGAAATTTAATCTTAAATAATTCTAACTAGAATCTTATGTAGTGGGAGGTAGAAAAACTCCCCATCAAGTTCCTGGGAATTATCCTCAACAACAGTATGATCATTAGTGATTATTAACAATACTTTTATTATCTTGTTCAGAGAAGTTAGTTTTCACTGACTGCTCTCATCAGCTGTAGTTCACATCTATACAGGATAAACAGTGCTTCAAACCCTGTTGAATCAGAGATTTTAAGGAAGCAGCCTCAGTCTGTAATGGCAGGAATGCAGAACAGATATTCACAAGCAGAAGAGCAACATTACCTTCTCTTTGCCTTTATTTGGGCTAGTGGCTTTGGCTGGAGTGGCTTCCTTGTCTATAGTGCCCACAAAACGATGTTCTGACTGGGTGTGGAAAGAAACCGTGCCCTTGGGAAGCTTTTTAATCCTTATGGCATGGTTCCTTTGGGCAGACAGCATATCCTGCAAAATAAATCCATCAGCTTATAGACAGACTCTGCATCATTTCTTTAAATGCTGAGATTTTATAGGAGTATTAATCCCACTCACAGGAACGACGGTGAACTCTACTTCATCAGAAATATGGAGCTGATTTCCATCCATGATCTCACTGAAGTGGAAGAACATCCGAGCATCCCTGTCCACACACTTAATGAAGCCAAAGCCATCCCTCATTGCTGCAATCACACCCTGGAACAGTCAAATCAACAATTACAGTTTTATCCCTGGTATGTGACATCTGTCTGCAGCTGCTCCACATGTCAGGAGTTGGCAGGAAGGCCTAAATCCTGGGAAAACACTTGGTTTAAACAATGTCCTTCCTTGTAAACCCTGGTGCTCATGGCCCTGGTCAACCTGAAACGCAGACGAGTTCTTCCCACCTCATTCCTGAAGTTAACTCGTGATGAAGAGTGGAGAATATTAATTTAAGCCACTAACAAGGACTGAAGTTAAAGAACCTGCCAGTACCACTACACAGAGAACACAATGGGGCAGCTCTACAAACACTGTACCATCTATAGGAGTACATAAATCATACAAACACACACTAAACACACAACTATCTAAAAAACCAGGAAATAAAATCAGTGCTCAGGCAGAAGTTTAAGAGAAAAACCATCAGATTTCCAGACACAAATGAAGGAATTATAAAGAAGATGTTAAACAAGACTCCCATACCCGCTGGGTGTGTGTTATGGGAACATACTCCCACGTTACACAGGACTTCAGTGGCCTTCCTGATAACCACTAGAAATGGAATGCTGAGTGATAAACAGAATATACTATCAAAAAACCCAAACCCTAGTACCAGATCCTGCCAGAATTAAGGCAGAATTCATTAACATATTCCCTTCAACCCAGTTATTACAGAGTTTAGCAAGCCTCAGGACAAGTTTAGAGGATCTGAATGACAGCACAAAGGTACATTCTTCTCTTCAACAGCTTTCACAAACTCCAGCAAACCTTCCTAGAAGCTGCCAACACTGATTACCCCAATGGCAGCTCAACTCAGGCAGGTAGATGTGTGTAGCCAGAGCAGAAATACAAGAAGTTTGTAGGAGAGAAACCCAAAATCTCAAAGGTTGAAGTCAAAACTCATGTTTTTTTTAAAGCCAAGGGTCCCTAACTCACAGCACACTGATGTGACAACACTGTAATTGAACTCCAAATTGCAAAGGAAGGCAAAGTTACAGTCTAGTTGGAACAGAACCAACATTCCAAGTTACACAAATAAAAGATATTCTGTAATATTCATTAACACATCCCTCTTAGTCCCTGTAATCCACAAAGAGTTTCTTGTATTGAGAGAACTCTGCTCTCTACCATCCTCCTGCTTGACCCTCAGACAGAGATTGGCCAAAAAACTTGAAATCCAGAAGCTGCTCACAGTCCCTCCTCCAGTTATTCACACTTTTCACTACCTGACCAAGGTCAGCCCCAGGGTTTTCCCGTTTTCCTGAGGAACATGAGTAGTTACCTATTTAGACTCAAGTATGTGAATTTTAAACTATCAGTCCAAGACTACACTATTTCTGTCTGCTAAAACCAGCCAGCAATCCCCTCCAAGAGGGCCAGTTAAGGTCTAGTTTCCTAATAGAATTTCATTTAAATGTTAAAAAATAGTTGAGATTTTATTAAGGCAAGATGCAGAGCATTAATTCTGAATTTTCTACTTTGTTTGCACCGTAGATCTGAGCAGGCAGTGGAAGACACGAGTGATTTTTATATTTATTGTAGAAGACACTCCCCATCTCATGTTTTACTTTAATTTCCCCTCAATTAGAAATTTTTGGAGATGGATACTTGCCATTTCTCTAGTTTCATTAGTGAACTGGAAAGTGTTGGGGAGGACCTCGATGTTGGTGGCTCGTTCCAGTTTGTCGCGCCTGTCCGTGGAAATGTTGAACCGAACGTGGTCACTCTCCAGCAAGGTCACCTTGGATTTTGTATCCTTGTCTCCAAAGGGAAGCTCTTTAGGAATCACAAAGTCCACTTTGATGCGGCCGGGTAATGGATCGCTCTGGGGAGAGAAAACCCAGTGGGAAGGGGGAGTTCAGCCGCAAACAGCACAAGAGTTTCTGCCAAATCCTGCTGGACTCAGGCTCTGCTCCATTCCCACCACTCCTCATCTGGAACTCGCCAAATGCAAGGTGGCTTTTGGAGCTGTTGGTTGGCTAGAAGGTTTTTTAAACCCCACCTATGTCCTGCCAAAGGAATTCTCTCTATTTCAAGAGAGAGTTTATAACCATACTCACAACACTTATAAAAGGCAGGTTCTTTCTCATTAAGTCTTCAAAACACCCCAAACCTTCCCTCACCAACACAGACTCACCTAAAACATTAATGGAAGTGCTCATGAACACTCCTCCAAGTCAAACATTACAGCCCAAAAGCCTCATTAACTGTTAATGCTCACAAGAATCCATAGATCTGGCTTATCCTAGCAAACATTTTTCCCCTTTCCCCTACTCTTTTGCTTTAAGGATATGTCCTAACCCCACAAAATTTTACAGCAAGTATTTGAAACATTAAAGAAAACACACATTCTCTCATGTACCACTACCCTAACTCTTCCTCTTTGGATTTAAAATTTAAAAGAAGAGGAAATCTTTACTCTGACATGATGCTTATGCAGCAAACAGGTACTGGGAAATGGGAACGACTGTTTGACTGGAATTCAGTGCAATCAAACCAGCACTGCACAAATTTAATTAATTACTGAAATTCACCTGGTTTTTGCTGGGTACTTTTGGAATTACTTTGGTTACGGTTCCTTCAAAATGTTCAATGCTGATATCTTCAAAAATGACAGTTCCTTGAGGCAGCAGTCTAACATCTGTTGCAACTTCTTTACCCTAGGAGCACAAAATCAGTCAAACACCCAAAGAGAAGACAGAAAGTAACAGACATTTCCCAGTGAACCTCAGTGAACCTCCTCCCCCCTGTTGTAAATCTGGGGAAAGCAGAGAGCTGTGCAGTTATGCCCTAGGACCTTGGCTTCCGTTTTACTGGATTTCGTCTTACATTTCTGTCTTTGATTGTAAACTCCACATCATCACCAGGCTGTAAGGTTTCTAGGTCACCTTTAAATTCACTATAGTGAAAGAATATCTCCTTCACGACATCACCTCTCTCAATAAATCCAAAGGCTTCCTGTGAACAGAAAAAAAAGTGTTTAATTGTCCATTATCAGAACACACCAGTAAATCATTTAACAGGTTCTGTTAAACACAAAATAGACTCTGAATCCCAGTACAGCACTTACAAGTGTACACAGCTGACTGCCACAATATATAAACAGAAATAAATGGAACTTTCTTTGTTAAGAAGGGCCTCAGTATCAAAGATGAGCTGTTTAAACCGTTTCACACAATTTACACCCACAGCTCAAACTGTTAACAGCTCTTAACAACTTACACATTACTTTGAACAGCACTCTTCAAAGTAGCATTTCATTTTCAAATGAAACTTAAAATCACTTACTTTCATGGCACAGACTACTCCTTGACAGCGGGCTTGTTTCTTTTTTAATAGCATAATGTTACGAGCACTTACAGCACCAGTACTGCAGGAAAAAAAACAACAGAGCAAATGGTAAACTCAAAACTGAAACAAAAATTAAGGTTGTATTTCATATAATAGTTCTTGGAATAGGTATGAATTCTGCCTGACTCCTAAAACAAAATAGGAAGCCAGAAAAGCAATACCAACTTACTGTTTATTTGTATCAATTATAAAGTTTATTTTATCTCCTGTTTCCAGCTGTACATTTCCTTCAACATCCTCTGGGGTGTAAGTCAGGTAAAATACTTCCTGTAAATTAACATTAACTAAAGTTACTCTATTTGCAGAATAGTTCTTTCACAGAAAGATTAACACAATTTTAATAACAATATCTGCTTAATTTAGTGAGAAAATCAACAGTAATAAACATGGCATGCAAAACATTCTTTTTCCATCGTGCTGTTTTGGTGAGTCTGTAACAAGCAGCTCAAGTTGAAAGGTTTTGTACATGGCCATCTTTAAAGGCCAATTTCTGAACTTTAAAAGTTCAAGATAAGGATACACGAACTTCATCAAATTTAAAAGAGAACAACTATTTGGCTCTAGGAAGTTCTCCACAGGTATAAGCAAGCAAACTGTCTAAATAACATTATTTTTTGTAGTAATTACCAAAGCATGCTTTTTTTTTTTTTTTGGCCAAAAACTGCACAGTTCAGTGCAGTGTCAATTGTCTACATTAAATTGCATTTTTTTGTTGTGTTTTTTTTTTTTTTTTCTCATAGACCACAGTGATGGATCAGTGAAGAGTTCAAGTAAAATACGCAAGCTTTACCCCATTACGTTCGTAGCAAACACTCCCTGTTGGACTTTGACCCGGGGCAGCTGGAGATTTACTCTCTAAATTGTGAGGAACAGCACACACAACCTACCAGTCAAAAAAAAAAAAAAATCCATTGCTAGTCATTTCAGGAGTGGCATTGTTGAACACAAAATGAATCTCAGTATCCTCTACTACACACTCAGCAGGGAATGCCACACTGCAACTTTTCAATCTCACAGAACACCTCTTGGCTCTAAGAAGTGTTTGGAGCCAAGTAAGAGCTCAAAGTGAACCTCTGAATTTTTACCAGAGCACACTGAAATGTATTTCAGTGTAACTATACTGTAGGTAGTTAATATCCATGCTAAAGGAACCCAGTTTTCTGTACTGGAGTAAAGGATGGAAATGATGCAGGTATAGAAAACAGGCACTAACTTGTCCATTTATTCGTTCTTCAGGTAATATTTCTGGCTTTATCTTCACCAATTTAATAGCAATGGGTTTTCCAGTTCGGCGATCAGAAGACACTTCAAACTCCACATCGTCTGCAAGACAACCAAACATTGCAACGCTGTCTGAGTTCTGTTTGGGATTGGGGCTTTTTACAAAAATCACTCAATGGCTGTGTTTAACAACTCACTGCTTGCAGCCAAACACAACCGAGTAGAACCCGGGTGCTTTTGTTACCAAGGAAGGACACATGATTTGCAAATATTTTCTGGTTATTCTGCTTATTATCTCCTGTTGCTAATGAACTATCCTGGTGTAATTCCACAGTAATTCCCTCCCCCTGGCCTGCTCACTATACAGCAGACTCCACACTGAAGTTCAGACAACACAACAAAGCCATTAAACAGTTTAGAAACTTCACTCTCACGGTAATTATCAGCATGAAGTTGCAGCCTCCTCACGCTGAAAAACACTTGGCCATCCTCAAACTGATTCTAAACAAAGAAATAGGGAGTACAAGAGGTAAATTCTCCCACAGTCTGAGTACTTGCCTCCATCTCAGCTAGACAAGTTTGACCTAACACTGCACCTTTTCCTTTTCCACAACAGTCTGTACCACAAGCTGCACAAAGTGCTGGGAAGGGCTCCCACCAGGAGTGGTGGATTATTTAGTTAAATAAATACTGCTCACACTCCCTCCTCCAATTATCCACACTTTCCACTAACTGAAACAGGGTAGCCCCAGGGTCTTCCAGTTTTCCTAAGGAACTTGAGTAGTGTTTAGCCATGTCAGTTTAGCCCCAGAAGCAGCAGCCACGAGATAAGAGGGTATTTCATGACAAGCAAAAGAGACTGGTGCTGGTCCCAAAGCTCAGTTACCTCCTACTTTGAGCTCCTGCAGGTTGCCGTTGTACTGGGAGCAGTGGAAGAAGAGCCGGGCCTGCCGTTCCGAGCACTGGATGAAGCCGTACGAGGTCAGCAGCTTCTCGATAACCCCGGTCTCGCGCAGCGCTGCCGAAGTACCGTTGGGGTACCCGTTGTGTCCATTGTTGTGGAGCAGGTTTGGATCAAAGCTCATCTGGGTCAGAGAAAGCACAGGGAAAGAACAACACTTAACATCAGTTTCCTTCCTCCACATCCCCGTAACACACTAACACAAAGAGCTCGTGTAAGTTACTGACACGTTCTTCAAATGTGTTTTAAGTTTTAGTCTGTTCTTAAAACAGAGCAGAACCACTAAAACAGTCGAGCTTTTTTAACACAGCAAGCCTTAAAATTTATGCAGGCAACATATTTGTAAAACAAGCCAGAACTGTAACACCAAAACAAAGCTTGCTTAGAACAAAACAGACTTCTGGCATTTTTCAAGTATTACACCTCAAAGTACTCCCACATTCACTGTTTCATACCAGAGCCTGAAAATATCTGAAGTATCTGCTCTTCCAAATTAAACAGGTGATTAGGAAAATGCAACAGTTCTGAATCAACACAATTAGGTTCAAATCCCTGCATAGTTTCTCCCTAGTTTGTGTTTAGTCTTTCATACTAAAAAATGGTATTAAGTAATTAAACAGTTTTGCATAGTTATGGAATTAATAACCAGAATTAAACCAACATTCCTGTGGCATAGAAGCTCAAGTGCCAGAAAGACACAGAAAATTTGAAAATAGCATTAAACTAAAGGTGTCATGAACTGCTAAATTAAACATTTTCTTTTATGGGGTGTTTTTTCTTTTCAAGTCACAGATTCATCCTTGAAACACTCCCAACTCCTTTACCAACTCCTTGGCTTTTTGATGTACAAGTCTCATTTTTAAAGCAGGGCACTTGGACTTAGAGGTTAGCAATTAAATCAGATGAAATGTATTACACCCCACTAAACACTGCAGTTCAGGAGACAGCTGAAACAACCCTCCTCCCTCCAAACACTCAGTATGCATCTTAAAATATACAGAATTATTTGTTAGTTTCCAGAGTATTTAATCTGGAAACAGAGTGAGACCATATCTGTTCTCTGCTTTCTTGCTGCAACAAGCAGAGAGATTAAAAACTACTCAGCAATGTGTTTAGTTGAGATAAAAGACACCTGAGCAACTTGGAAAAGGGTCACGTTTCTCACTCTTAACACAGCCAGTGAGTTACTCAATGTATTAGAAGGCACAGCATTCTCATTCTGCTGTTCTGAAGTCAGATTAAAAGTAATCAAAGAGCACGAAAAAACACCTGCTGTGAGGTTCTTGGGCAGAAATCTTTGGTCTTTGAGACTGACATTAAAAAAATATATTGGAAACAAACACACAAAGTAAAGATTGACAGAGTTTTGGCCTCCAAGAGGAGGAGGTCTTCTCCCCCCTTCTGGTTCAGATCCATGTGGGGTAGATGTAGATGAAGAAAAACACAATTAACAGAAGGTGGGGGAGTGATAGGAGGGGGCAAAAGGATCCCAGGACGCTGTGTAATGGTCTCCATCCCACAGCACAGGTCAGCACTTCCACAGTACAGTGTGACCACCCAAGGCTCTTTAAGAATTCAGTGAACTGCTAAATCTGCTGTGATATCATTTCTATAACATGCACTGCTTATTTCCTTACTCTACATCTCACTTTTCTTCCCATTAAAAATTAGTAACAATCTCTTAATCTCAATCAATGCTGCCCTCTTATTCTCACCCTACCAACCTGCAATAAGTGGCATAAATCAATACCCTTAACATATGTAAGTCATGAAATAGTGACATGTCAGAAAATAATGAATCAGAAACATGACCCCATCAGAGATGCACAGAGAACTCCAGCCCATCCTTCTGCTCCTCAACGGCCTCTTGCCAACAAAGGCAGCCATGGCTTTGTCCAGCTGAGACTTGGAGACCTCCATGGACAGAGGTTCCACCAGCCTTCTGGGGTAACTTGCCCCAGCAAAGATCTCTTTCCCCTCCTGTCCAGCCTAAACTGCTCAAAGGACAAAAGCCACAACAGTCACATCTTTATTATGCACTGGATTATGTTTAAAGGATACATTTTCTCTGAGTATCTAACAAAAGCACTTGATAAAGCTGCTAAGATTTACTGACTAGTTCCTGTCAGCATCATTCCAAGATAAGAACCCTCATCTTTTGAGGAAGGCAACCCCAAGACATTCCACAGAAGAAAATGTCCTTGTGGGAACACAACAGCTAAAGTGTTTTAAGCCATCCTAGAGTTTGAAATACTTTTCAAAAATAAACTGGTCCTGCAAGTAGGGTGACTGGGGGAAGGGAAAATGATATGTTATTATACCTTCTCCCAGGAGAATTACAGGCCAGAGCATTAACCCATTCTGGAAGCTGGAATGAGCCTGCCGAAGGCTTTTGTGAGTCACCAAATGGCAACTTCACCTCCGACACAAGGGAAGCAGCAAACAGTCACTCTGCCTCAAACATGAACTAAAGGTACATCAGAGAGAGGAAATGACAAAAATCTAGCTTAAAATTTCGTTCAGAATAGCCTCTCTTAGGGTTAGAAAGCCACAGTGCTTCACCTCCTGCTCACACTAGCACTGCATGACATCATTTGAACAGTTTGAGTTTAAAGTAGCATTAGCAGCACAGCACAGAGAACTCATCAATCCTCTAAAGCCTGACAACTTCAGTTCAAACAAAGATTCCTCAGGTGGCACTAAAATTTGCTGTACAAAGATACTCTATAGTATCAGCAGCTTTTCCAGATAATTATCAAATTCCTACATCTTATAACAGGAATATGAACTATTAACTCCACCAACAGAAATACTCAAAGGAAGAAAAAGAATACCTATGCTGTAAGATTAAAAGACTAAAGAGAAGTTATTTGAGAAAAGGGATTGGAACCACAAACCTACTGCTACTAGAAGAGAGAAACACCAGTAATCAGCTCTTGAGGGTTTTAAGTATTGTTAAATAGAATCATATTGCAGGTACTATGAATTCACCATACTACTACTAAATGAACATAACAGCAAAGAGTCATGGAACCACTGAATGGTTTGGGTTGGAAGGGGCCTTAAAGCCCATCCAGTCCCACCCCTGCCATGGGCACGGACACCTTCCACCAGCTGAGGTTGCTCCAAGCCCTGTCCAGCCTGGCCTTGGACACTTCCAGGGATGGGGCAGCCACAGCCTCCCTATCAAATGAATTTATTATCAACAACTATTAAGAAAAACTAATCACACCCACTCCCTTCTGTTAAAAACTTCGTTAAGAACCAAGTTTAAAAATACACATATAACTCTTTCTCCACCACGTGCACCAACCTCGCAGTGATATTCAAATATTGCACTTTCAGTAGTATTTGCCGATTCTTCTGTTTCAGCACAAGTTTCTAAGGATGAAGACTGCTATTATTTAAAAAAGGGAACAAAAGGAAGAGAGACAAAAAGAGAAAGAAAAAGATAGCAAAAGAAGATGATCTATCAAGCTCTAAAGAATACAAGTGCTGCTGCCCTGGGCAGTTTCACTACAGCACTGGAGAAAACAAAGACTACTATAGCAGCGTCGGGACGTGCTCTTTTGAAGCTGTTGAGTAGGCACAAACTTCTTGTTTCAGATCAAGCCTTGTATCTTCTTCAGTGTAAGTTGCCTCTTCTTTGGTCTTGAGTTGTTGTTACAATGTGGTATACTTAGATTCTTTTCCTGATCTGAACTTGAAGCAGCAGTTTCAGGTGGTAAATTCTGTTCTGTTCCACTTCATACTGGAGAAAGGAAAAAGACACATACACACTAAGTATCACTTTAAAGGAAATTCTCATCAAATCACAGAATGGATTTGTTTGCAAGGGACCTTAAAGGCCATCTAGTTCCAAATCCCCTTATAAATCAGTTCTAGGTCTTATTAATAACAGGTGCATTTCCTCTACCTAAATGCAGTAGGTTTAATCCATGTTAGGAAAAGCTGGTTTACAGACATATTTGGCATTCCCATTCGCAGTTTTGTTTTCCAAAAGACTACCTCCAAGCCAGTGAGATGGTATTTCCAATTTGAAACTCTTCAGACACACTTAGGCATCTCGGAAAGGTCCCAGTGTGTACCATTAAAACGGCAACTTCATTTTGATCATTAGTATTTGACCGATTAGCAACGCTTAATCCTCCTATCAGTAACTTTATATGGGTGCTTATTAATTAAATTATGCCATAATTTATGTAAGTGCTTGCACAGCTCCTCAGAGGAGCAATAAGATGTATCTATACATGGGAATTAAAATTTCCTGATTATTTATGTTCCAAAGGTTAAGTTAAGGACCAGTAATGCCTGAAGCCCATTCAGAATTGCATAAAAATTAACAAACTTCTCAATTATGTGTACAGACACTGCATGTAAAATAATGCAGAGCCATACTCTGGAATTCTGAAACAGTTTTTGTAAAATGTTGATTACATATGATGATATTTGCGTAGTTAACACCAGGGAGAAACCTTTCTGCATCAGTAACTAGTTAGCAATTAATTCTCTCCTAAAGTTTTCCAGTGCCACTTTGTCTTTTCATGAGAAAAGCAGTTTCAGCAAACTGCCACCTACCACACAAAACAAAACCTTACAGAAATAGAAACCTTCCTTGAGAAGAAATCGAGTTTTGAGTTTGTTGCTTACTCAGTAGATAGATAAAAAAAAGGGGGATATTTTTGTGGACAAAAGCTGCTGAGAAGCAACACAGCTCTGACCGCACAGATACACGGGCAGGTTCTGCAGTGATCTAAAGGTTTGAAGCATCAGAGCACAACTCTTCCCCAAATCATTCCACAGGTCCCACACCAACAGAGAAAAAATATGGCCAAAGCATATTTCTCCAGTGTAACAGGAAAGTGAATTCCACAACTTAATTACTGAGCTTTGAATTCCCTCTGGTAACTTGAAAGAGTCAATTTAAGTGACTGAAACCTGAATGCAAAGACCCTTCAAACTCTCACCCTCACCCCAGTGAAAATGCTGAGTGAAGGCAGCTACTGCAAGAAGCCCAAACCCCAAATGTGCAAACTCATCACCAGTTTTACAGAAGTTTGTATTTCGGTGATCTCCCCCAGCTGAAGCATCTCCTGCAGCCACCACCCAGAACTTCCAGCTGAAATGAGTTTTCCTGTCAGACCATTACACACATCAAATAGATTAAATAAACTGGGTTCAAACCAGTTGAGGGCTGTTCAAACCTGGTGTGAAACGTTTGCACTGAAAAGATTAAATTATAAAATACTATAAATCAGAAGACACAAAGCTATTGCAAAGACAACAGTATCACTTCTTTTCCCTCACCTCAGCACTACATTGGGGCAACAGTTACCACAACCTCTTTCAGGACATTGTTATTTTCGGGCATTTCAGCTCTCAAATGAGCACATTGCATCCCAGCAACTGCACAGACACACTTGGAATCTTCTTACTCGTGTTCTTCACTCTCATTTAATGAGACTGATATTATTAGAGCTCTCCTAGAGATGTAACTCGTATCATATTACATTTATCATTTTTTCATTTAATGATCAAAACACCTCATCTGATCAAGTATGACTAAAGCTAATTTTAACAGTTATGGAGTAAAGGCATAAACCTTTCCATTAAAACCCATTCTGATTTGATAACAAGATGGATTTACTACACTTATTAAAAAAAATTGCTTATCAAGCAAGCAAGCATAACTCAAGCAAAAAGAAGAAGATATCTCACTGTGCTCATCTGCCTCAAATTCCTTACTTTTTAATTCAGCTACTATAAATACTCCTCCAAATGGTAAACACCCTGAGCAGCTGCCCAGCCCCCAAGTCTCCCTGCCTTCAGCATTTGTGTATTTACAGCTGAAAGGTTTAATGCAAAGACAGGGCAGAGCTGGGCCCTGCTCTTGAGGCCTTTCATGTGCAGATCCTGCTAAATGACAGCGGGTCACATGAAGCTGTTCACAGGCAGAAAGCACTTATGGAGCCCCACATGGAACCTGCCCGATGACAGCATTGTTCTGCTTCCCATTTTCTTCACATAAAGAGGCAACTGCAAGGACCTGCATTCTGTGGATCAGAACATGTACTTCTAGAAACAGCCCTCTATGACGTGACCAAGGTACAATTTAATAAAAATAAAACTTTGTCTTTTCGGTGTGCACACACAACACAGATCCGTGGCGATCAGGCTCCTCCACCTCTTTTCAGATGGATTTTGGAAAGCAGCACTGAGCACTGGCTCTTGGGCACCCCAGCCAGTACGTGACAGCTACGAGACCAGCCACCACCACAGAAGTGAAGCCCTTTTCATGTCAGAAAAAAATACACATACGGGGGGAAAAAAGAATTCAAGAAGTGCTAAGGACGTCTGTAAAGAATGTGTGGAGAATAAAACCAAAAAAGTCGTTAAAACAAAAATCCGGATTTTGTAAGGGGTGTGTGGTGCGGGGACGAGCCCCGCGCTGAGTATCGGTGCAGACAGCAGAGAACCGGCCCCGGACCGACGGAGCCACCCAGGCCAGGTCCCTCCCGCGGCCCCGCTCGCTGCGCTGCACCAAGATGGAGGCGGCGGAGCGAGGGGCGGCCGCGCCGAGGGGCG
>VZTH01001459.1:27277-46346 GCA_013397815.1 Aleadryas rufinucha
GGCGGGGCCAGGACGGGGCGGGGCCAACGGTCCGGCGAGCCGGTCTAGGGGCGGGGTCAGCGCCAGTGGGCGGGGCCAGGGCGGGGCGCGGTGCTGCCCCGGCCGTTCCCGGGGGAAGCTCGGAGCCCCGGAGCTTTCGTTGGTTTTGGGGTGTTTTGGGGCGTTTTGGGGCGAGGGGACACCGCCCTCCCCCGGCACACGGCGTTCCAAAACCGCCTGCCCCAGATGGATGTCCCCCCCTCCCACGAGCCGTTCCCGGCGGGACCCCACGCCGCGGTCCCGCGTGTCCGAGCCCCCCGTGCCCCAAGAGCGGCTCGGCCCCAGAAGGATCGGGGGAGCCCGGGACAAGGCCGGCTCCGGGCGGGCGCTGCTCGGCACGGGCTGTTTGCGGAGGGCCGGCGGCCCTGACCCCGGGTCCCGCTTATCTCTGCGGCTGCTCCCTCACAGCGTGATCAATCCCGGCTGGGATCTGCGGGGCTCCCGTCTTATCTGATACTGCTGTTTGTCCCTGCCAACAGTAAACATCCGCCACTCAAAATAACAAGCTGTGCAATGCTGACTCGCTGCTTTGATTCTTATTTGCTAACTGAAACTACTGTTGGTGATCCGGGGTGTCCTTGAGGCGTTGTGCCACAAAGCTTTGTTCAATAGCACCGACTTCATTAACAGTGTTTTCAACAATAATATTTTAGCAGGACTCCCTTTGACTTAAATCATCTTTCCAGTTTAAATTCCCATTCACACAGACACATGAGAAAACTCCAGGATGCTTTATCAGATGAAGGTTCTTTATGATCCCAGAGATAATCAAGCCTGGAGCAGAAGTGCTGAATAAGATAATTTTATAAAAGCAACAATCTCAAAACATGCACACAGTGCAAAAGAGAGCAGAATAAGCAGCTGCAGTTGGAATATTTCATCAGAATCAGATTAATTAGTAAAGTATGAGAGCTATTCTGCAAATGTGGGGAATGTAATCTTTCCACTAGTGTGGTAATAAAATTCCAAACCATGCTTATAGCATATTTCACCTTCTGGTCCTTCCCTATTTTTCATCTTATTAGAGAATACTAGAAACCTAGGACAGATTATCAGAACTCCTTTTTCCTAATGGGCAAGTCATGAACACTTGGAAAACTGACAAATATTGCTGTGTGGCCCATCCTGGTCATGGAACAAGTCAGGTAAAGGTTGCCCTGTCCCAAAATGGACACATCATCCCTAAGCCGTAACCGGTGCTTGTTTCCCCTGTCCCACTCTCACATCCTCACATGACCCCTCGTGTGCAGTTCAGCACCTGCTGCTGCTTCCCTCTGCTCCCATTCCCAGCTCTGTGCCTGCCTCCAAAGCCTCCCCCAGAACACCCATTTCCACAGAGCCTCTGGGCAGGCTCCCACAGCACTCCTGACACAGCTCCATGGAATGATCTCTGTGTGCCAGTGCCATCTTCCCCTTTTTCACTTTATCCAACACAGGGATTTCTGTGAAATCAAACTTGCAGTCCCTGAGGTTCCACTTAAACCAGGCACTCAATGAACCGTTTAGACATGTGGCACTGGGAATTCCAGTTCACATCCATAGGAAATCAGCTGAAGGAACCCGTGGTCTGGGCAGCGTGAAGGATCATTTTACCTCTGCAGGAGCTGCACCAGGATGTGAGTCTGAACTGCTGGCCTGTTCTGTTCCTGTGTTTATAATTCTGATTTAACACTCCCTGGTGTCAGAGGTGCCATCCTGGCCTTCCATGCCAATAGGGACATTGATCCTGTCATTTCAGGATCAGTTTATTTCCTCTGTGGCATTCTGGCTTCTAGGAAATAATTCCAGAATGAGGGAGATGAGAGTCTACGACACCACTGCCACACCGCACTCAGCCCGTGCTCCCACTCAGGGCTGGGGCTCAGCCCCTCTCCAGCAGATCCTCTGACACAGAATCATTTGTCCAGCTCCAAGGGACAGCAGAGTGAGTTCCTGTGGCGCCAGGACACAGAGTGGATCCCAGCAGGACAAAGCTCCTTGGTTTAAATGCTGGGAATGCTTGTCACCAAAACTTCGAGTCTGTAGCAACAGAGCTTAAACAAATCAACAGATGAGCATTTCTGAGCAGTGGTGCCTTATAATTCCTTTGGCTTATCACATCAATTCTGTGTAAACTAAAGAGAATGTATAAATTTGGCCTCTCAAACTTTTTAGTGTTTAACTTCGATTCGATTAAACACTTATGTGTGTGTACAAAGTGAAAAATGAGGTTACAAGAGGTTAATGCTTTAATGCTTTTAATAACTCTTAACCACATGGCTGTATTTTGTCAAACAGAACATGGGGTTGTTGTAGCAGGAGAAGTGAAGGCTGGATAGCAGAGTATTGGGACACTCAGAACAACAACGCTGCTGCAGAGCCCAAACTGCTTCCAGGCCATCTTTGGAAAATCAGAAATAGTATTTCTGTGGTGGGATAAATACATAACAGTTCTGAGTACAGCTGAGGAGGTTCTTGCTAAAAGTAGGAAAATCACAAAGAAAAGAAATGTAGATGGACCAAAAGTGAACAAAGTTGCTCAGGGGACTGGAGCACCTCCCCTATGGATACAGGCTGAGAGAGTTGGGGCTGTTCAGCCTGGAGAAGGTTGTGTGGAGACCTCAGAGCCCCTTCCACAATCTGAAGGGGCTGACAAGGAAGCTGGAAGGGACTGTTCATCAGGAATTGGAGTGACAGGACAAGGGGAAGTGGGTTCAAAATGAAAAAGTGGAAATTTAGGCTATATATGTGGAAGGAATTGTTCCCTGTGAGGGTGAGGAGGCCCTGGCACAGGGTGCCCAGAGAAGCTGTGGCTGCCCCATCCCTGGGAGTGTCCAAGGCCAGGATGGACAGGACTGGGAGCAACCTGGGATAGTGGAAGGTCCCTGCCCATGGCAGGGGGTGGAACAAGATGGGATTTAAGGTCCCTTCGCACCCAAACCATTCTGGGATTCTATGAAGAGACCGGTATCAAATGGCAACCTCTGTGACAGATTGAGTGACATCTAGATATTGGAAGTAGAGAAGAGAATAAAGGGCAAATTTCTAGGATACTTCTTGGATTTTCAGTAAAATTACATTAGTTGTAAGTGTGGTCAGCACAGGTAGAAACCTTGTGGCTAAGTGTCAGAAAGCACAAGTCTCCCATAGTGCTGCAGCAGGCACGAGCCTTTTAAAAGTGGAATGTGACAATTCTCATTTCCATTACAAGTCCTTCCTTCAAACCCAACTATTTCAGCAGCTACAGCTGTTTAAAAAGCAAACCAGCCCCTCCTCATACCACACACCCCAACACTTTCAGACTGCTTGCTTTTAATATTAAGTGATGGTGTTAAGACAACCACCAGCTACGGTCACAGTTTCACTGGTATCGCCCTCAACAAAAGTGTAGCACAGAGACTCGTGGGCCAGGAGCCCAAATGAATCCTCCTCTTGCCCTTCCCAGCCCATACTTCAAGGTAGATTAACATGCCATAAAACAGCATTGTCTTGTGACAAAAGTTATTACCGAGAAACTCAGTCTTATTGTTCATCCTAATTATCCTGCTTTGATAAATCTTGAGAAGTCACCCACTGCACCACAGCACTCACATTTATGAGTCTAATATTCTTTCTACTACTAAAACAAATGTCCTCAAGATGGAATCCAGGCTGGAAAAAAGGAAAAACATTATCATTGATAAATGGATACATCCAGTTAGTTCAGTCTCTCAGCAGCAAGACCACTGCTGATAAAATGCTGAGCAAGGGATTCCACAATAATTATTTTGTAATGCTTAATACAGAATGTCAAGATCTGCTTTATGGAACTCAGGTCCAGGACTTGGCTTCCCTTTGCTGTACCTACAAAGTACAGTCACTTCAGTGCCTAAAGTTTCAAGTATTCTCCATGAACTACCAACTCCCGAGGTTGTAATCAAGCTTAACTGATAGCTTTGCTTTCTTGCACCTTGTGCCTTGATAGAGCATTTTATTAACAAATCTTGGTCTTCCAAGCCAAGGGGAAACAGATTTGGCAGAGGGTACTGAAAGGGGGAGGTGTCAGGGTAGCCAGGAACTTTGTGAAGGTTGAATGGATGGGCTCATCGTACCTGCTCTGCCTTCAGGCACTGCAGATGAAGCTTAAGAGAATGAACAGAAGAAACAGTAACATTCTGTGGGCCGTCCTGAGATTTTCTGGTGAGTTTGAGACAGTTTGGCTTTTGCATTGAAATTTGGCATAATGTTTAGCTCTTCAAGATTTGCCTTATAAGCCTGTAAGAAAATGCAAGGTGAAATTATCCAACAACTTCGTGATTAAGAAAAAATCAGTCTTAAAAAGATTAAAATTGGTTTTCCTCTCTGGTCTGATATTTCATCATTTAACCCCAGAAAAGCATTTAAGAACTTAACAAGAACTTCCATCTTCTGAGATATTTCTCATCTGATTTGATCATGAGGATTTGTCTGATACATTTGATGCAAAACAAAGAGTATTTCTATTATCTCACACTAATGAACATTTCTCTGCAGTGCTAAACGGGAGCTGTTCACTGTGCAAGGTAACACCAACAGGCAAAATCAGTACTCACAGGGCTTTGTGCTGTTTCTCACCCCGGACTGAGAGGTTCATCCACACCCAGGAAGAACAATCCCCACAGTGTCAGCGTTCCTGAACCTTTGGAAGATCCATAAATAATCCAGAAGACAGGGGGAACAGAAAACTTGCAGTTTGTTCATGAGTTCCTCAACAAATTGGAAAGGAAATCTAAGCTCTTGGAAAACAAAACTTTTGGCATGGACATGTCTGCCAGTGTATTTCATGCCTCTAAACCATTTTATTTCTCTGACACAAAAATAGGTAAAGATTAAGTTAGATCATTTTGATACATGATCTGTATTGTTAATACTCAGCTTTCTTTAATATTGCTCAGAACAGTTTACCAACAGGAGAGATTTAATCCTGTAATGAAATAATCCATATTTTAATATAACCTTTAACTCACATAGAACAACAATTACTGTAATTAGCAATTAGTTTTCTGAGGGGTTTAGTCGTTTAGTATTTGACTCTTGCTTTCATCATTTAATGATTTACAGTAATGAGCTGGAACATCAGTATTTTGTACTGAAATGGCCAAAATAGTTGTCCAGGCATCCTTGCCCTCATGTGACAGATCTCAGATGGCTTGGGGAGAAGTTAGCCAAGAGCAATAGACAATGCCATCACTTCTGTTTCAGTTCTACTGAAAAACAACAACAAAGTGACTGCTGTGCCTTGCAGTCAGGGCTCAGTAGCTCTTGGAGGGTTGTTACTTTGCTGAGATTCTGCCCTTTGTTTGAGTTTTGTTTGACAAATGCTTTATAAATGAGCAGAAGAGGTGGTTTATGTTTCATTAATGAGGCTGATAGTGGTTAATTACTGAAGTTACGTAAACAATCCAATACCAGATCAAGCCAAACGAGTCATTTATGTAGAGAAGACCCAGCTGGAGTAGATACGATTTCCTTTAACTATTGGGATACCAAACCAGCCACAGAGATCTGGAATCTCCAGTCCAGATGAACAAAGAATTGTGCTGACCCTGAACATGGATTCTCTCAGCAGGTATCGATCCAGGGAAGCTCTTCCTTCATCTCCAGCTCCCTCACCCATCAAACCCTTGGAGCCAGCTGCCCAATCTCCAGGGAGCTTTGACTGCCCAGAGCTCCCAGTCTGCGCTGGAGGCAGTGAGGCTGCACAAGTGCTGCAGCAGAGTCCAGGTCAGGCTGCTGTTCCCAGATGTGCTTGTTTTCTATGGAAAACACGTGTGTCCCTTATTCCCCACTTCAGTGCCACTTCTGGATGTTGGCTCATGGCATGAACTCGTTCAGCTCCTATTTTCAGGCCGTATCTGTGAGTGACACTTTGTTTACTCACCGCTAGTAAAGCAAGCTTGGAGTCTGGGATTATTTCCTTTGCCACTGAAGTGGCTCTGGGCACGTTATTGACCAGAGACTTCAGCAGTGTTTTACAAAATTGATGTATGTAGAGAAAAATAACAGAAAGCAGAGCTGGAAGAGAGCTTAAAAGTCCTTTACAAAAAGTCCTCTTTACAAACCAAAATAACTCAGAGAAAACAATTCTTAAGTTCTATCTGGTTGCCCAAACTGATCTTCAAAACAGCCAGTGGAGAAGATTCTACAAGGAACTCACTCCAAGGCTATTTTTACCACAGTAATTGCTTTCTCTAGTTTGTAATTTAAATCTCCCTTACTCTTAAATAACCTTTCTGTTTTTTGATTATTTACAAGCATG
Source organism: Aleadryas rufinucha (assembly GCA_013397815.1). Taxonomy (NCBI): domain Eukaryota; kingdom Metazoa; phylum Chordata; class Aves; order Passeriformes; genus Aleadryas; species Aleadryas rufinucha. The sequence continues at coordinate 33,573 of VZTH01001459.1, forward strand.
GAAAAGAGTTTATTTTCCTCTTCTTTGCAGCAGTGTTTTAGGTGACTCAAGTGTGCCCTCAAGTCTCCCATTTTTGTTGTGCTAAGCTTTGAATAGGAACAGAGATTTGTTAAAATAATGTAAATATCTGTATTTACATAAATATATATATTTAGCCAGTCACCTGGTCTGAATTACTGCATGATTATGCAAAATAGTTTTATTACTACAGTGTGGGAGTCAGAGTAATTAACCTTGGGCTAATATTTAATTACTGCAATTCATTTCTTCTACTACTAGGCTTTATATAGTTATTTTATAAACTTATTTATATACTGATTTTAGAAACTGAATTTACCCTGAATCCAGCAGGCTTTATGAACTGAGTAGAACAGGGATTTGATGCCTTTTAAAAACCTGGGCTTCAGCCTTAAGTTCCCTGGAGTCAACAGGCTCTAATACCCACATCCTACAGCTAATTTGAACAGCTTATCAGTAAGGTGGCTTCTATCAGAAAAAATGCTAAAAATAAAAGCCAGTAGCATTTAAAAGCTAATCAGAATATTTCACAAACCTCTGTTCGTTTTTCCAATTTCCTGAGAGAGGCTGGATGAAAAAGCCAATGGGATATTGTGAAAGAGATACTGCTATGAAAAAAATATTTGTTTTATTAATTGTAAACCTTCAGTTTTACTATTGAAGTTTTTTTGACAACTTAGCAAGTTTCTGTATGAGGCTGCTTTTACCAGAAAGACAAGTGCTGATCATAATTAAGCTTACAACATCATTATATTTTTTCTCTACCCCATAATTGCTGCATTCCAGCCCCCCAACACCACACATGATCAATGCAGGACATCTGAAAACTTAGAAAACCCCATAATATGCTCAAATAACATTTATCAGTCAATGCTGTTTGTTCTTGAAAGACTCAACCAACTCCACTCCAAAGACAGATTCCTAAAGGGCACATGGAAATAAGCAGCCTTAGGGCTACTCTTCTCTGGAGCCCATGGAATATAACTGTGTCCCTTCTTTGAAGGGTGATGTCAGTTTACTGTGTACCCATGAAAATCTACTGTCCCAAAAGATTATTTTTAAGTGACTTTGCTGTAAGATACCCAACAGGAAATTATTTTTTCCTTTTCCCATCTAATTCCATGCAGTAGCCAACAGAACCAGTTTTTCCTGAGGTGGATGGAGAACTGATCTCACACAGAAGGCAGGTGAGCTCCTCCTGGAGTGAGATTTGCAGCCTGCTGGGAGCAGTGGAACAGCACAATACCTAACAAGAAAATTCCCTATCCAAAAGGTCACATCTACCTAGGAAACAATGAAAACATCAAATTGTGATACTAATTTATTAGAAGTTATTAATAATGGAAATACTTGGGGTTTGAAGAATGAAATTTTGCTGAGTTACCGTCAACATGAACTTAAGTTCACTGAATATACCAATGAACTTAGTGTGAGCCTGGTGGGTGCTGCATCACCACAGGGATGTCCAGGTCAGAACACAGAGAACAAGGTAAGTGTTTGATGTTTGGGGGTCCTTGCCTAATCCAGCCTTTCCAAATGAAATTATTATGTCACGTAAAAATCTCCAAATAATACTACTGCAATATTTTCCCCGCTTGGGAATTGAACATTTTCCATCACCATCCCGACACGTCAATGTGAAGCAATCAAAATGGGAGAATTTCGAATTCTAGCAAGAAAGCAGAATCCTTGTGCTGGGCCAGGGAGGACTCTGGGAAGCGGTGACGTGAGGGTCCCCATGGCCTCTGTCCCTGATGACCCAGTTCTGCTTTGATTTATGTGGGCTCGCAGCTGCCCTCGCTCCGACCCCAGAGGAGCTGTGTGGGAAGTTCGTGTCTCGGAGCCGCGGCGTTGCTCTGCCGAGTGTCTGGAGCCCGGGGTGTGCACACAAACTGATAAGTAGGGAAAGGCCTGCTTTGCTCCAGCTGGAGCAGAGCTGGGACCGGCACTGCAGCCCCACGGACTCCGCGCTGCCAGAGAGGAGCTCCCTGCAACCACCGTGAGTATTTAATTTCCTTCTCTGCATGCTCCGGGGTTATAAATTGGTGCTCAAGCCATACATCAATTTGCCATGTGAAAATATTCCAGGCACTGGGCTTTTTTCTTCTTTACCTCCTTTCTTCTTCTTTTTTGCTAAACATCTGACTAAATGAAAACAGAAAACATGCACTTTTAAATATGGTATTCTACTGCCAAGGATTTGTTCCAACAGAACTTCATTTGATACACAGAGTGAAGAAAAACAACTTTTAAATTCAATTATTTGTTTCTCTTCCCAAAAGTGGAAGAGAAACTTCGGAAAAACTTTGAGTTTCAAACAACCTCTAACCTCTTATTTTACAATGTATAAAAATTACGCCTTTGAAATAATTATTCATGGAGTAACAATTCCAAAGGAAAATTTCAAGATAATTGCAACACAGTCCGTTGGTGAAATAAGCCAGTTCCTATTATGGTGATTATATGACCAGGAAGGAACACATTTAATAAGAAGAAAAGTGGAATTTCTTCAAAGAGCAGCTTTGGGGAGCTTCTTGGCACATTAAAACCAAGAGGAACAGAAAAACCCTTAATAATGCATGTAAGCTGCATACAGGATCAATCAAGTGATCCTACAATTTCCCCTGCAACATCGTTCTTTAATTAAGCAGTGATTGCTGAATGGCTTGAGTGAAATTGAATAGATCAGCTGGCCTCACACCTACTTGGCACTAACTATGCTCAGTTACATTTTTTTTTTAAGTTTTTGTTTAAATTTTCACAAATTGAAAAAAATAAGCTTTGCCTTCCAGCAGCAAGCAAAGTACAGCGATTAAACCCAAGCCTGAAACGTGCTCTGAGTTCCACTACGTGACTGTTAATGTGCCCCAAGGTGTGCTAGATGGTGAAGACCTTCAGCTCGAGTTCCTAAAATTCCCTGTAAACAAAAAATTTCCCCATGACTCAACTGTCAAAATATTTACGATAGCAGCTAAAGCACTGTCAGTACCGACCTCTGAAAGGGCTCCCTGTGTCCCTGCTCCATGAAGGATGTTTTGTATCCCAATAAATTTGATAAGTTGATGATATGTTGCTTTATGATATGGGGTTTCATAGCAATAAAAATGATAAACCCCACATCTTTCACCATAAATAGCAATAAATAGATGTATAGTTCGGATTCTAGTCTGAATGTGTACATTCTATTTATGGTTCTACTTTACTTTTATCAATCAATGGCTTTTTTTTCTTTAGTGGATTCCATTTTTGATAAATTGTCAAGTCTTTCAGTTGGGACTCAGAACTAAATTTCTGCATTAGATGGATAACCAAGCCCTTGAATCAACATGTTCTGGTTTATACTGAACGTTTGTAGTTCAGAAGAGGAGCACTGGCAAAACTAAGCCTGTAAAAGCACAACATTTTCAAACGTGCTTAAGCCACCTTGAGTGTAGGTCATCTCTTCCAAAAAACACCATTTCCCCCACCTGGTCAGGATTTCACTGTGAAAATGCCCAGTGAAAGAAGGAAAAGCAGGAACAGCATGTGCTTTACGCAGATGACATCTTCTGTCAGCTCAGTCTGTGAGACTGAGGACTGAAGACTCCCACCCTAGGTGTGTTACTGCTTGGGATTCTGCAAAATAAGTCATTAAAAAATTCATCTTTAGTTCCCAGTTATTTCCACTTTTTAGGCTAAAGACCTTTATGCATCATCTCTGGGAATGTATTTAGATTTTTCCTTCCTTTTAAAGCACTCAGGCACAAATGTGTGGTTATATCAGGAATACACGGAAAAGAGAAAAAGGGGCACCAAACATTTTGTTTTGGGAATGGCACGGCTGCAACTGCCCCAAACATCCAAACCTGTTGCTCCAATCTTATTTCAACTTTGTCCCAGTTCCTGTTTTGGACATTCCACCTGGGCACATCTGGTACCTTCTGTCAGCAGCTTCACCCTGCTGGGCACGTGCAGAATTCCCTTGCCTGGCAAAGGGTTAATGAGCGTCTGTGTGGGCTGGGGAAGCGTCCACTCCCATGAGGTGTGAGGGGTCTGGGATGGCTACAGAACCTTGGGGAGAGCAGCACATGGATCACGGAATCCCAGGGACTGCTGCAGCTTGGAGGAGGCCTCCCTGCTGCTGCCTCACTCACCAGGGGTGAGGCAAAGGTTGGAGCACACGACTCTCGCAGTCACTCATAAATAATCAAAACTTGCCTGGCCTAGGAAATGAAGTTCCTTCCTTACATATCTTATTCTCTTCTTTCTTTTTTTATTTTCTTTTTTGCTTTAAAGAGCCCAATTCTTTATCAGGAGAACAAGCTTGTCAACACTAAATTCTCAGATGTCAGAAAATGAAACTCTTAATGCTCATGCATAAGTCTCATTCTAAGACAGTAGAGCATTCCTCATGCAACCACTGGATTTACTATTCACCTTGTTCTAACATGCTCTTAATTTAAGATTTCAGTTTACAAAGTCTCAGTCTAAGGTTGAAATATTGTAGTTGGACCTGGTTACTGTTATTAGCCATAAAAATCAGTAAGAAGGGCTAAATGCTTTTTCATACAATACCTAAGCTGAGGAAACTTTGCCTAAGGAAAATCTGCTTCCAAGATTTAGAACATTTAAGCAATTGACCACCTTACATTTGGTACTTCATACTCCCAATGTACTGTTTTTATTAGACTGGATCAGTGTAATTTTTTTTAACCTACTATACAATTATGACTTTTATTTAAAGAATCCACTGGAATTCAGAAACACATTTCTTCAGCAAACACACATTTTTGTGAAAAAATGTAGACTTTGCCCAGGCCAAATTGATCTAACTGATAAGACCTCATGATTCAGTGACTCATTTTGCTCTCAAACAAATATTTACTAGCAGAGATAACAAAACCCCAGCATTCCAGCCTCACTGCATCCTTTCACCTTCTGCTGACAACACGAAGTGAAAGTGGTCAGCCCCAAAGCTCTCTCCAGTTTGGGGGAAGGGATGTGTGGTTTTTCCAGTCAGGACTTCAGATTCCCTGCAGTGATCCATTCATTGTCTCAGCTGCAGCAAGGTACAGGTACAGCACAAACCCCACGTTTGAGTCCTTCAGGGAAGGTCTTTAAACCCAGCTTGCTGTAAATTCTGCAGAGAATCCCATTGCAGAGTAGGAGTTGGATTTGTTGTATTTTCCGAACACTTCCATGCCTTTTTCATCTTTTCTATCCCTCCTCTCTGCTCAGGGAAAGCCTGTGAGTGGTTCATGGGCAAATTGTCCCTTACAGCCCTTGCTCAGTGGGCATTAGGCTCAGCAAAGGTTTAACCTGTGCCACATCCCACACACGCAGAGGGACAAGGGGCAAGGAAAATATTCCTATTTACTCCTCTACTGGCTACTCTGGTACCTCTCAGTTCTAAGCAATACCAGAGGTTTGCTGTAGGTGTGTAAACTCAAACCCAGCTCATGCCACTGTCCATACAGACTTTTTTTCCCCTCTCTTAAGCGTTTTTAGAGCACACATTTTCAGAACCTTCCTCTAAATTTGAATTTATAATTCAAATGACTGAAAAGTGAGGTAAGTTTTGAACTCTAAGCTCAGCAGCTCTTTTCACCGTGTCATTGTGAGCTCTCAGTGCACTTTGTTGCTGGGAATGTCAATGAGTCCAGCCAGGAGCCCAGGCTCCTTCAACAACCAAGGGACAGTGAAAGGCTCTTTAGAGGCAGCACATCCTATAGGAAATCATTTTTGGTCTTCACTGCATACTTTACACCATTAAAGGAACACAGGAAGTGTAATTCAGGCAGTGCTTAAGCAAGGCAAAGTTGACTTTTACTGCACAAGCAAGTACTTACATGACAAAGAACAGATATTCCATGCTGCCCTTTCCATGCTATTTTCCTTGCTTCAAATCTGCATAAAAAGTGAATGAAATAAACTCATTAAAAGCCCATCTTTGTGCACAAACAGGACAGCCCCACATCCAAACTAGAGCAAATGCTCTAACTCATGCCCAAAGCAAGTTTTTTCTGTCCACTGAAGCTCTTTTTAACCTTCCTGAACTAGAGAATTTACCAGAGATTAGTCCAATTCCCCCACATGGTTTTGTGTAAAACTCAGAGCAAAACATTTCTAATTATAACCTGGAAATTTAGGAGAGGGTTTTCCCCTGAATCTGTAATATCAGGACATTCCAACATTTTGTAGCCTCGTTGAGGGCACTGTGTGATTTCACACAGATGTCTGACTTTCTTACGATCTTCCCAATATTCTGGTTTCTGGTTTTCTGGTTTCAGAAACCTATCCAGCAATTCCTTCCCATGGGATGTTCCTCTTCCTTTCCCCTTTCTCCAGGTTGCCATTTAAGGGTTGGTCCCACAGCAGAGTGAATGAAGCAGTGCAGCTGGGAGCAGAACATGGCCAACACGTTTGTCACCGTCCCCGACGGGTACGGCCTTCCCGAGCCCCTCCAGTACTACGGTGAGTAAAGCAAGTTTGGTACTCTGGAAAAATGGGAAAGTGAACACCTGTGGGAATTTCTTTTTTTCCTTCATTTTAACTTATCTTTAAAGCACTTGAAAGCTCTTACCAAGCTCGTATTGAAATCTATTACTGTGTTCTCATACAGACTTTTGAGCACAATGTGATTATTCTGACAGAGCATTCCATATAACATTCCCAGTGCTGTCTCCCTTTGACTTTCACAGAGAAGACACAGGTTTTATTACAGTGTTCCGTTCCAGATACATTATAAATAGATAATGCCTGTTCTATACCTTATGTAACTATAATTGCAATAACTAATTTGATTCTGGAAGACTAAAGGCAGGACCCAAAGCCCACTAAAAGGAAAAAAACCTCCAAACTGTTTTAAAAAATCTTTCCAATTTGTTTTTATAGAGACTTTAATAATCCCAAAGGAAGAATGAAACGTGATGCCTGTTGCACAGGCTTTCTTTGGTATAGCTGTGTGTATTTAAGGGAGGCTGGATAAAATTAAAACTCAACAGACAGAAAGGCAGGAAGAAACTCTCTTTGTAATTCCGTACCTACATTTTACTGAACTAAAATCTCATAACTATAAAGACACGTGTGGGAAAATATTAAATAAAACAAGTCTCTGCTTTTTACTCCTCTGAAGTTCAACTTTAAGACTCCTGTCACAGTAATTTTTGTACTCCCTAATTTCTACACTATTTTTCTCAGACCTTTGTGCAACATTTTCAAAATGATGCCTGAGATATCTATCAGTAACAAACACTTCACTCATTAAAAAATTCACTTATGGAAGATACTTGACTGTAGGGTGGACAACTGATAAAAACAGCCCTCAAGAGTAAAATCTGAAGGCTGCTGTGCCATCAGATGACAAGTGATACTCAATTATCTACTACCACTAATCCAGTGGCATACACACGATATTGCTCAAACCATTACTGAGCCAATTTTGCTACATTTAAGATTTCACTTAAGAACATTACAGGTAGCACATTTAAATAGAATGTGTCAGATTGCCCCTTTGAAAATGTGTTACTAAAGTTACTAAATCTAGAAAACGTTTTTAAACTTTGGAGCAGCTGATGTCGAGATATTCTCCAGGCTTTTATTCCACTTTCGATTTCCCCCGGCACAGATGTTTTACCAGAGCACATCAACTACCAGCTGCAGGACCCGGATTTCCAGGCTGCCCCTTACTGCCAGTACTCAGCAGTCCCAGTTCCAGCCCTGCAGTCCCAGCCTGCCCCGTCCCCGTACGGCTCCTACAGCCTGGACCCCCCGTACAGCGACGGGCCCTGCGTCGGCAGCAGCTGCGAGCTCAGCAAAGGCCCCTTCCTGGCTCCCCACGTGGAGGACGGGGGGTACCAGGGGCTGAAGAGGCCCAGGTTAAACCACTCGGTGAGGCTGAAGGGGCAGGAGGAGCTGTGTGTGGTGTGTGGGGACAAGGCCTCGGGGTACCACTACAACGCACTGACCTGCGAGGGCTGCAAAGGTGAGCAAGGACACGGCCTCAGTGCACCCTTCCACAGCTGGAATTGAGGCAAACTGATCTGGCTGGGTTTTGAGCTGGTGTTTCTACAGTGGCTTTTAATTTGTCTAATGAACCCCTTTTCTAACACGCTTACTCCAGATTCACATTTGTATAACATTCTTTGAAGAAATGCTTTCACAGTCTGTATTTAATATCAGCACTTTAAGCATCTCATTTTTGCATTGATGACTTGCTAGAATAGTGTCAGTGTGAGCAGGTGCTGGTTTTCTCAGGAACATTTCTTAGAGATTTACTTCAGTGTTACTAATTTTACTTATTAAAATCGAATAAAAGCAAGGAGTAATTGCTTGCTAATCATATTTTAACTTGTTGGTAAAATGATCCGATCTCTGCTCCCTGTGACAAGGCACAGGACCTGAGGGAAGGGCTGGAGCTGTGCCAGGAGAGTTTAGGTTGGGTATCAGGGAAAGGTTCTTCCCCCAGAGGGTGCTGGGCACTGAAAACCTCCCCAGGGAATGGTCCTGGCTCCGAGGCTGCCAGAGCTCCAGGAGCATTTGGACAACGCTCTCAGGGACAGGGTGGGATTGTTGGAGTGTCTGTGCATGGCCAGGGGTTGGACTGGATGATCCTTGTGAGTCCCTTCCAACTCAGCATATTCTACGATTCTATTTATGGAAAACATCAATTTATATCAGTCAGAAAGAACCGGACATAACTATGTTGTTAAAAAGCAAATTTAAAATCAAGGTAATGTTTCCATTTAAAAAACCCAACCAGACCCAGAAGACACTTTTAAATTATTGTGAGATAAACCTCCTTAGACTGCTTCAGCTGTAACCTGGTCCTTGCTCCCAGGCTTCTTCCGGCGCAGCATCACCAAGAACGCCGTGTACCGCTGCAAGAGCGGGGGGCACTGCGAGATGGACATGTACATGAGGAGGAAGTGCCAGGAGTGCCGCCTCAAGAAGTGCAAAGCTGTGGGAATGCTGGCAGAATGTAAGTGCTCCTTCCTGCTGGATTCTTTACTAATCACCACGGATAAAACCTTTTCCAAAGTCAATCCCTTCCCAGTGATACTGGTCTAAACCTCATTTGGCTGTAGGAAAATTAACTTTGGAGGCTGTGGCACCTGTAGCATCTTGGTGTGCAGAAGCCAGCAATGCTTGGGAAGTATCCCCTCACCTTAAGAGAACTGTTGTTCAAAGACAGTACAAGGAAGAAACAGAAAGTACTAACAAGAGAAGATAAATATCCTGAGCCTTGTCAGGACAGCAGTGAGCAGATCAGATGAGCTTTAGGGTTTGGGGGAAAAATTAAGTAAAAATGGCACGATGGGCTTTGATGAAAAGTTCTGATGCCTGTGTGTCACAGAGCCACAAGGACAAAGATGACTGCAGACCCTCAGGCCTTTGGTGGCTACTGAACATCAGCTCACCTGACAAGTAACACATGGCCACATTCTCTAGGAAACATAGTTCATTACAGGTGACAGCTGCTGTGATGCAAGACTGGAGTTATCTCTAACAAAAGTGATGATTTCAAACTGTAATTAATTGAAAATACAATCACTGATGGCCACTTCACACCTCACAGGTTTGTTGACTGAAGTCCAGTGCAAGTCAAAGCGACTCAGGAAGAATTTCAAGCAGAAAAGCAGTTTCCTTTGCAACATAAAGCTGGAAGATGAGGGACTGAATAGTAAGCAAGTATCATCTACAACAAGATCTGGAAAAGTGGGATATTTTTCTATTTAAAATATCTCTTTTTATCACTTATTCTTACCCCAAGTCATTGTCACTTGATTGGTTTATTTTTTTAACAGATCCCAGAGAAGATGGAACTTACTCCAGGAGAACATCAGCTTCTTGACCACATTGTAGCAGCACACCAAAAATACACAATTCCCCTTGAGGAAGCCAAGAAGTTTGTAGGTATCCAGCACACCCAGCCTGCATTGCTAAATTAATGTTGTTGTGTATCTTGGCTATATCCAATGTCCAAATGCTCTTTCGTGCAGCTACAGGAAACTGCAAGTCCTGAGGAAAGTTTTCTCCGTCTGTCTGAGACAGCTGTTGTCCATGTCCAAGTGTTGGTGGATTTCACAAAAAGACTCCCAGGTAAGTTTCTTCCTTTGGGGAATGTTAGAGGAACCAAACCAAACTGATGGCATGAACCCAAGAAAAACACAGGCCTAAAGAAAAGGCTTTAAACTGATTATTTGTACTTCTAACTTGCCACTTACGTGTCATGAGGACAACCTAGAAGCTTTGAGTACAAAACTTCGCTATGATTAGACATCTTCTCCATTTCTGCCATGGAGTAGAGACATTTTCTGGAAGCACGTGGACCTCAAAATACCACCTTGAGGGAATTACTATCACACCACATTCTCTGAATCCAGTTGAATTTGCAATTTATCATAATCATCAAAGGAAAAAACAGATGTTCCTTCAAAGGAAAAGGCAGCACAGAAGGGATTTACCAGGTGTTCCTATTCATATTTTCCTTTCATAAAGAACAAGGGAACATGCAATTAAATTCACTGCATTTCAGTGTAAAGTTGACAAAGTAACATTTGACAGGGAGGGTGATAATTTTTCTTTGTAAAACTCACTGATAAAGGTCAATCACCACATCTAAAGCAGGTATTTGATGTAATTTAGCATCACTGCGGGACAGAGCTGAAGGAAGGGGTGAACTGTCTGTTTTCTTGTGTCATATATCCTGCTTTGATCAGGTTTAAGAAAAAATCACTAAAGTTTCTTTGCTCTTGAATTACAAGTGCAGACAGTGAGCTTGTCAAAAGATGAACACAATTTCTAAGAAGAAAATAATACAATGAATGGAGTATCTACAGTCACTAAACAATGTAGCAAATTTATTGGGTATTAGGCCACATATTTATCAGACATTAGGAAGAAGGTTTTGATAACATCTTGCTTAGTCCCAAAATTTTTACTTGTATCTTCCTGTGACTCTTTTAACACTGAAAACGACCCCCTCCCATTTTTTTTCACCCTTTTTAATTGTCTAACCTGCAAACTGGCAAGAAAGATTCCAAGTCTTTGGCACATGCATCATTTAACTGTGGCTCCTCCTTTCCAGTAAAGGCATTTATTTAAAAAATACAATTTTTTGCCATCATGTTGGGGGCTTAAAGGCAGCCTCAGCCTTTCTTGATTCTGACCATGCACCTCTCCCTGCAGGGTTTGAGAGTTTAGCCAGTGAGGACCAGATTGCTCTGCTGAAAGGGTCCACAGTGGAGGCGATGTTCTTGAGATCAGCCCAAATTTACAACCAAAGAATGAGCGAGTGCCAGCCATCCACCAGTGAAAGTACGTTTGAAATACCTGACTTGCATCATTGTGGGGTGGGTGGATAATATCAGCTCTATTAATTACATATTATATATTGAGTCAAATTTAACACAATAGACCTTGACCAACAATAACGCAATCGAAGAACTTGGCGCCAGATGTCAAAAAGGATTTTATACCTGCCTGGATCTGGGAAAAATCATGCATTTTCAGCAATGATACAGACAAATATTTAAGATCACTTTAAGCTTGACTGGGAACTGTCATCTGCCTTGTTCCAGGTCATGTAAGACTTTCTGATCACGGGACATGTTGTCATGTTCAAAACCTTGATAAAAACAATATTTACTCCATGGAAATGTGTCATAATGAAGAGAGGCCAACTTCTACTACTACCACAGGTAACAGAGGTCTCAGAATTGAAATACTGTGAGTCTTTTGCTTTACTGGCCCTATTTTTAGTAGACTGAGCTACACTGTCCCTATGGCCACTGCTCCAGCTCCTTTCCTCTCTTCTTCCTCTCCTCTCCCTTTCCTTCTCCTCTCCCTCTCCCTTAAGCTGCTCTGGTATTACATCTTCAGGTATTACACACTGGCATTACATCCTCATGGCAGGAAGAGGTGTGTTATATCCCAGGATAAAGCCTTGAGTTATATATGCATTCAAAGCTCCACAGTACAGCTGCCATACAACTTTTGTTATTATTTTAGCAATTAACATTGTTTTCATAAAGTTTGTTGACTGTTTCATTCAATGGAACAGCCGGGAGCCTTAAAAGATTCACTGAATCACTGAATCATAGAACAGGTGAGGTTGGAAGGGACCACAGTGGGTCACCTGGTCCCACCTCCCTGCTCCAGAAGGGTCATCGCAGAGCACATGGCACAGGATTATTTCCAGATAGGTCTGGAATATCTCCAGTGAGGGAAACCACAAACTCTCTGGGCAATCTGTTGCCTCACAGGAAAGAAGTTCCTCCTGTTCAGGTGGAACTTCCTGGGATCAGTTCCTGCCTGTTCCTCTGGTGCCATTGCTGGACCCCCGGAGCAGAGCCCGGGCCCTGCTCGGAGCCCTCCCTGCAGCCAGGGACACCCAGGCCTGAGGGCCCCTCTCGGCTGGGGCTCCTCTCGAGGCTGAGCAGCCCCAGCTCCCTCAGCCTTTCACAGAATAAAGGAATCAGCTTGGAAAAGACCTCTGAGATCATGGAGTCCAACCATTCACCATTTCCTCGTAAGAGAGATGCCCCAGTCCCCTCATGACCTCCACAGCCTCGGCTGGACCCGCTCCAGAGCTCCATGTCCCTTGTCCTGGGGTGCCCAGAACTGGACACAGTGATCCAGATGGATCCAGGGAGGGTCACCTCACACCCTTCAGGCAAAGATGATTCGCAATTGTTTCTGCACTGAAATAACATCCTCATTAATCTGCACGTTTTGGGGTTTTTTTAACCAAAAAATACTGGTTTTTTCCATTTT
>VZTH01001459.1:49303-70863 GCA_013397815.1 Aleadryas rufinucha
GCAGCAGCTGATGAGTTCTCATCATCAAAACCTTCCACTCTGGTCACAGTCTATAAAGCAAACTACAAAACACCAGTGGTTTGAAACAGAACTGTGAAGTACAAAGCAAGTGAGTTCCAAAGCATTACCAATTTTGGTAATTTTGAAAATTGCAGGCAGTTGATTTATTAATTAAAAATCGTATTTTCACATTAGCTGCAATTTTTTTTTCTTCTGGATTTTATAATCCTTCTTTACAAATCTACCCATAGGAAACTAACTCTGAAGTTTGTGCAGGGGTTTAACAAATGCCCAGATGATGATTTTAATTTGTCATTCAGTCCCTGTACTGTGGCAAAATCACCGATTCAGGTAAAACTAAAATAAATGTTACCTTGTACATGCCTTAAAATTTTTTAATATTGTTGAGGTTTAATATTCATGAGTAGCCTAACAGTTTCATAGCTGTAAATGTGCAATGCAGTTTCACTGTTAGTTTTTTAAAAAATATGTTGATCAAAATCTCTTCATAATTCAGATATCATTTCACAGCAAGTAAAACTTTGCTCTGAAGCAGATGAAGAAGTCATCTACGCATCAGCTCTGCTTATCTAAATTCTTAGGGCCTCTTAATTTGTTCACAAACGGTGCCTAAAGCATTATTCAGTGGATATTTCAAGGCTAAATAAGTCGCCAAAGGGGAATAATAATGTTCTGTTTCCTGTTTACGGCTGAATCACTTAGAGGAGATATTTGTGATTCAGGGAACATGCTTAGAGACAAACCTTTACAAATTATGGTTATTCCAAGTTTGTTAGTTGGTTTTTTCCTTTTTTTTTTTTTCCTTTTTAAGTGCCTAGGAAGTCTCTAACTTTTAATCAGAATAAGATTTAGGCACTTAAATATCTTTGTGAAACATTCTGAATAGTCTGTTGAAAGGCAGAAGGATTGAAGTCGAAGTATTCTTTGGAAAAATGAAGTAGATTATCCCACTTGCACTGTCTGGCTTTATTTTATTTATAAACAATGAATTTAATGGAGTGGTTTCCTCAAGAATTTGATTCTTCTCACAGTGTCTTCACCTCCATTTTTCTGCTTCAGTACAATTCAGCAAAGCTCATTTTTTTCAGTAGCTTCTGTGCTTCCCGGATACAAAATGCTGTTTGCTGCCACAAAATGGAACTCATTTCTTGCCGTTCTCCTACTGATTCTTGTATCCCTGAGAACTAAACTTCTTTTAATCCTGGCAGCTCTTAAAGTACAGTCAGGACTGCAGCAATATCGTGATGCTGCCAAACCGAGGGGAGTGTTGGGGGACATCACACCTGAACCATGGTGCCCTGCGGGCTCCTGTGCTGCCCTCACCTGCCCAGAGCACTGACCCAGCCCTGCCTGTCCAACACTCTCAGGATGCTGGTTTTGGTGGAGTGCAGTTATCCATACCTTTAATACATCTCTGGTGATGGCTGAAGACAGGGGGGGATTTTTCACTTGTGTTTATTTCCTGCTTGTCCTGCAGTGTCTGTTCATGCAGACACAGCAGGTGCACAAAGATTTAAACTTCGGTTCCTAATCATGTACATAAGCTTGTGTCATCTTCTCTGGAAAAGAATTTACTCTTGTGATGTTTCTAGGAGATAAATATGTCTTTATAACATTAATAATTAAATAGCATTTGACATTAAATTGTGGAACTTGTTTTAATAGAGTATAGAAACAATGAACAAATTGTACTCAAAACTCTGCAAAGAGACTGAGAAGATCAAGCAGTGGAAACTGACTGTGGAATCAGAACTAAACCAGAAAGAAAGTGCAAGAAAATAGAAAGGTTATTGAAGCACAGCAAAAAGCCATTCAAGAACTGCAGGCCAGTATTGTACAATATACATTGAACAGATGAAGTAAAGTGCTTCCTGATTTAGCATGACAATATTATTAATACAATTAAATATTACATAATGTTGCATGTTGATTTTTGCATTGAGAAAATGATTATTCTGAGCAAGGGTATGCAGCTGTCCTGTGTGAATGTGGGGATGAAGAACATACCTGCAAGTGTTTCAGTTGCTGGTAAATTATTGTTTGTTATTCTGCCTTTCCTGCAAAACATGACTCAGCATGGAATACCAGATAAAGCAGACTTCTGTCATCTGATGAACAAAATTACTTTCCATGCGAGATTTGAGAAACAAAAGTGTATTTCTGGTATATTTTTCAATAATTATGTGGTTTTCTATTTGTTCCCTTTGAAATTACTTTGAAAATGAAAAACCTGGTTTAAAACTGGAAGATGAGATATGTGAAAATAGAG
Source organism: Aleadryas rufinucha (assembly GCA_013397815.1). NCBI lineage: Eukaryota > Metazoa > Chordata > Aves > Passeriformes > Aleadryas > Aleadryas rufinucha. The sequence goes on from VZTH01001459.1 coordinate 51,594, forward strand.
ATCTCTTTCAAGAGTAAGTAATACAGACAAATTTTTTTTGTGTGAAACAGTTTTTGTGCTGAGAACTGTGCTGGTGTGAGCAGGTACATTTAGCTGTTAAATTGGAAAGGTCATTACATTGTTAATGCTCAGGTCCACAAAGTTTGAGCATTCCTGTGACACATGTTAGGGGGTTTTTCTCTCTTTGAGAAGCACCACTTTGAGATACCTGTGTAATCTGCTTAAGGAAACCTGTAGTCACTTCACAGAGAAGGCCAGCAAATGTAAATGCTCTTTAATTCTGCTTTTAACTCTGTTGGAATTTGTTTTTTGATTTTGGAGAACTTTTTCATGACTTGATCAATATTTGGCTAGGATCAACCTCCTTATCTAACTTGAATGTCTGCTTATCATACACAGGGACAAATGAAAATAGAATCTGTCCTTTTTCTACACTTCATCATCATATTATTCTCATTCTGTTAGATTTCAGCTCTGACCATAAAGAGTGATGAAAAAGATGATACAGTAGAAGACATCAAGGCTCAGCTGCAGGACTCACAAAATAAGTTTGCTGACTTAATAGAATCAAAAAGTAAGAGTTCACTTGGCTATAGTAAAAAGTAATTGTTTATAGAGGTATAGAAAACAGGATTGTGATAATTTTACTGTTACTAGTCAGCAACAGAATTTTGGGGCATTGCAGGCCTTATTTTTGTCTGGAACAGAAGCTGCTGATGTGGGACCAGGACTGGCAGGGTAGTTTTTAGGACGATGTTCCAATCCCTGTTATTACCCAGTACTCAGAGTTAAGTTCTATACTGTGTAATACTGAGAGAATCAGCAAGAGTCTCACACTTTGTGGTAGCTGAGTAAGGAGAGGCCTTTCCCCAGCAACGGAGCCCAAAATCCCTCTCTTTGCTGATTTCTTTGTTGTTAAATGCACAGTACCTTGTAGTGACCGTGTTGGTTGGTACCTACTCTGTCATGAATGCAGTTCTAGAACGGTGACAAAACTTGATGCAATTTACAAGTGTTTCCACCCAGACCTCAAGCTTATTTTGACTACTTGAGAAAACTCACATGTTGTATCTTAGTTGAGCAAGAAGAATGTAACCACTGCCAGAATTTAAAACTCCAGTACAGGGAACACATGTACAGGCACTTCCAGGGACATGGAATTGCCACTCAACACTACTGAAAGTCATTTCCCAGTGGTGTTTACAAATCTGTGTTGTATAAAGCTGCAAGAGCAGAGTGTGCAAAACAGAATGTGGAGAATAAGAACAAATGTGAAGAAATCTCACTGTTAGGACTCACCCAGGAGTGACAAGTTGACTACCAGGAGTGTCTTGGAGAGGAAGAGTTCCTGAGGAAAAACAGCCTTCCCTTTTCTTTCCTTACAGCCATTTTCATTTTTAGTTGGAATCTGAGAGTGGCTTCCCTGTGGGGAGGCATTCACTGGCAGGTCTTGGCTGTCACACCTGGAGCAGAATTTTACCTTTAGCAATATTATGATCCTGGGTTGGAATCTGTTCATCCTTGACAACACTGCAGAAGGCTTCTGGATTGTCTTTGGTGGTGGTTTGTTGTTTGTTTTTTTGTTTAGCTTTGCCCTCAGCACAGTGATTGTGTATCTCAGACTAACAGAAATATCTAGCACTTTCCAAAGAAATGAAACCAAATCCAAAGGGCTCTATCGTCTGAGCCAAACAGCAAATAGGATTATGAAGTATTTTCAGACCATAAATGGAGATTGCTGGCATATGATATTCAACAAAGAGATTTGCTGTTTTAATCTGTGGTTGATAAGAAATGCTGCAGCTAATCCTAGGAAAGAAAGAGAAGAGCAGTCTGTGAATCTATAAATTTCAGAGATGAGAGCTGTGTTTTGGGCTGTTACAGTGACTGGCAATAGGCAGATTAGCTTTGAAAATTCAGCAGCTACAGGGTGTTTAAATGCAAAACCTGGCAAAACCACTTGTTTCTATGGCAGCATATCAGGATCTTATTTCCTTTTATCAGTGGAGGGCTGCAACAGGATGGGGTTGGAAATAATTCCTCTACCAGAATACTCATCTTTCAGAATCTGATTGCTTTTGTCTGTTTTTCATCAGCAGAGCTTCCAATTCTTGGTTGTTTGCAAGTGTGGACATGTTTTTACTTTACTATCTACAGTTCCATATTTCATGGAAATAAGAGTGGCCCTGCTCTGTAAATAACCTGCTCACGAGATCACAAAGTTTTCTTTGTGTTGTACCACTACCAGGGGCAGGGTGAGTAGGAATAATGTCTGATAACTTCTCATTGTTCCTACTTTTATTTTAGGCATTGGTCAGTGATGGAGAACCCTATTAAATTACTGTTATATATGAGCTTCTGGTATGCACTGAATTTCTGTAGCCCATTACAGAGACTCCTGGGGAATGAACCCAAGGCTTTTATAATTACTAAATTCTATTTACAGATACTACTTGAAACACTTCCTGTAGAACATCAGCACACCATCATTCACTTAATGAAAGCGTAAAATCACTGATGTCAGGGAATGGATTGGTTTAGTTAACAGAAAGGTTAAAGATAAATAATTAACAGTGTAACTGGCTGTTCCAGAACAGGGCTGCAAAGCTGGGCTATAAAAGCACATTAAAAATTTCTATCACTGAGTCTCTGCAGGTCAGCAGGAGGGCAACCAAAGAAATGGATCCACAAGCATCAGACTATGGATGATGGATTTCAGGAAACTGTATGGAAGAAGCCTCAGGCACTCACAGATTGTGACACTGGACTTTGTTGTCCTGCTGGTCTTTTGTCTTTCTGCTCCCTGTAGCTCGTGGGATCTCACTCCCATCACAGAGGTCAGTGGTGAATGACCATGGTCATAGCCAGAAGGACAATCCAGGAGGCTTTTTACCAGCTTGGTAGTTTGTGTAAATTACTGAAGATATGTGAATATCACCCTGGTGCTCTTTAGATGGGCAGGATAATGGTGCCAGCAAGGCAGAGGCAGCAGCCAAGAGGTTCTGTGACCATATCAGCATGGGGCTGAGTTGATAAGCAGCAGTCACATTGGTCCCAAGCTCCACTCAGACTAATTTATTGCCCTTCCAGATCAATGAGTTTTCATTCTTAATACCTGGTCAGGTATTTCTCTAGTGCACTGCAGTGTGTTCAGAGGCTAGGCAGAAACATTGCAGTGAATAAAAGCACTGCTGAGATTATACTGACTGCTCCAGTGGTTGGTAATTCCCAGCATTCAGTATCCACCACACTGGGCTCTGCCTGACAGCCCTAAACCTTCCTGACAGGGGGGCTCTGGACAGATGGAACCAAAGACATTGCATCTGTGCAATTGCCTTAACAACCAAATTTGTAATCACTGCAAACAATGAAATTGGGTTTGTGTGGCATGACCTATTTTATGTAACATTAGTAATTATGTTTTCATCCGTTAATTCTTTATTGCTCAAATCCTGTATCAATTTTCTGTTATTTTACCTGGCTGGTGGAGAGTTACCTGGGTCAACACTCCCTCCTTAAATATTGCCATAGTATTAACACTTTCTTTTAATGTTTTGAAATTTCCTCAGTATTCCAGACTTGTTGAAATGAGCGTTAGTTAACTAATCATGTTGAGTTTAAAATATTTATTCCTTATATGATTTATTTAATAATTTTTGTTGTGTGCTTTTCAGTCACTATGTTTTCAAAAGCACAAGTACTTGCTAAAGCCTTTGCACTTACTCTGCATCAACAGCTTGTCTTCATCTTGTAATGTTCCCTGACTTCATTATTGGCCTCTGGCCTGGCAGAAGTGTATATCCTACTCTCCAGCTTCCTGTACAAGTTTTCTGCATTTTCTCGCCTCTAACAGTTATTGTTGCTGGTTTTCTCTATTTTTATTGCTATAGTTTTTGTTGTTGCAGTCTCTTTTTCATCTTCATTATGACTTTAAAGCATTGTTATAATTTTCTACTGATGTTTGCAGACATTTCCCTAAATCTTGTTAAAGCAAATTCTTAAACCTTTTTTTTTTTTTTTCCCTAATCTCAACCCCCCCCTCCTTACACCCGTTTTTCTCAACTCAGAGAAATTGGCACTTTGAGGCAGCAAAGAGTACGTGTCCTCACACTCTGACCTGTTCTCTCCTCTGTTCTTATAGGGGGTGTTGAGACACTTTAAACCTGGCTGTGGGGGTCTCCAGGGTGCACAAATCCAGCTCCAATTGCCTAAAGCTGTGAATTCTTTAGAGGAAAGAATCAGCTGTGCATGCAAGGGTCACATGTGATATTTTTGCTTTAGGAATGCTGGTTTTTATTTCTTACTTTGAGCACTTTTTGTCCTCTCCAGGTTTTAGTTTTATGAATTGTGTTCTTTTCCTTTCAGGTTCTTTGTGTCCTTTGAAATACACTTTGTATTTTGCAAGAATAAACATTCTTTACTTTGATAAAAGCTTTAAACAACCAAGCCCCTACATGTATATGTAGTGTGGATGTGTATGTACAGTGTGTATACATACACGTAGACATTATCTATGTGTGGGTTGTGTAGTGTATACTGAGAGAACTTGAGTGTTTGCATTTCAAATAGAGCAGAAAAATACCGAGCTAAATAACATACAGGAGTAGTAGCAAAGTGAGTGTTACACTCCTGTTGCTAAGTGAGATGGACAGATGTTACACAGAGTACAAATAATACTCTGCTCATGTCTCTAAGCCAGAAAGAGGTTTAAATAGAATTAAATTTTATATTTAATTCCCAAAGAAATTATATGGTATAAATTAACCCAGAATTAAAGGTTCCATGAAAACAGAAAGCATTTGGCTAGTCTTAATAGAACAAAACCTCTATTACCTTGTCCAAAAATTGCTTGAAAAATTAGCCCAGGACCGAGACCTGTGTGCAGCAGTCTGAAACCACAGGAAAAGGAAACACTCTTCTTCAGGAATTAGCTGAACACCAATTGGGACCAACTGGATCACTCCTCCAACAGCTCAAAGTGATCACATTTACAACCTCAAACTCATGTTTTCTATATTTCTTATGGCTATGTAAATCAGGAATGTGGTTGACCTGCATAAGACATCCATCAGATCAAATTCCAAATGGGAGTTATGTGATTGCCGAGAAGGGCACGTGTTCCCACAGCTGCAGGCAGGGAGCTCAGGGAAGGGCTGACAGAGAATAGTGGCATTGTCGACCTGTTCTCCTTCTTGCTCCTCCAAATGTGAGTGTTTCTCCCCCATCTGGGGACATTGTTTCATTGGTATTGATGCAGTATTTTGTTACTTACTGTGCTGTGAGGAGTGGTTTTGTAAAAGTGTTTTCCCTATCAATTAGTACTGAGTGAATTGTTTTGTAGAAGTTTTTTCCCTATCAATTAGTACTGAGTGAATTGCTGGTTACTTCAGTATTTGCTGAGTAGATTCCAGGCCAGACAATTTCAGAGTGTGTTTTGCTTGAGCAGGTAAGCCAGGCTATGCCTGAGCAGGCTGCAGAGCAGTTGGTTTGATTTCAGATTTGTTGCTTCATGGGCACTGCATAGACTTAGAGAATCCCAGAATGGTTTGAGTTGGAAGGAACCGTAAAGCTCATCCCATCCCACCCCTTGCCGTGGGCAGGGACACCTTCCACTGGACCAGGCTGCTCCAGCCTGCAACAGTTCCAGGGATGGGACAGCCACAGCTCCTCTGGGCAACCTGTGCCAGCATTTCCCAGCTGTGTCTGCCTGGGAAGGAGCAAACAGTGAACCAGACCTTGTTAAACCTTACCAAAACACAGGTATAAAACTCATCATCTGTGATTATGGAGAACTCCATATCTATGCCAGCCCTCCTGCCATGGTCTTGCTGTCCTATGGAGCGATTAAATCAATCAATAATAACAACTTTTTTAAAAGCACTGGTTAGTTTTAAAGCCTGAGGAGAGAATGACTGTTAATATAATTAGATTTCCAGCTCCAGTTTCCAGGTTAGGATATTATGGACACGTTTGTTCCCATCACATTTGCTTTGTGGTTCAGTATGAATTTTCAATAGATGACTTTGTGATAAGAAAGCAGCAATTCAGATGCAATTATATAAACAGTAAGATAATGGAATTAGCCTGGAGAGTATAAAGCACACACAGAGCTTGTGCTGGGTCACTGCCTCTCCCAGCTCAAGGCAGAATCAGGTTCCTGTAATAGGGAAGAATTCTGCTGACAAGAGGTTGGTCTTTCCAGACTGGTGTTGTTGCAGCTACAGGGTAAACCAGCCTGTGTAATGGATGGCTTTGCTATGGGAAACTGGCAGCTGGAAGAGACTCGAGGGCGATGTCCAGATGTTGGTAGACACTGTCATTTAAAGTTTGTCATTTGGAGGCTCTAGAGTAGTTCCTGAAATTGTCTTGGAGCTAATCAAGGCTTTGTTCTTGGGATCCCCCCCGCAGGTCTGAGAAATGAGGTCAGCACAAGACAGATAAAGCAGGATTCATTGAGTTGAACTCTTTGCTGATGTTCTTTATTGTAATTTGCTTGAATCTATTATTTAATTCTTGGCAGCGTTCCCATCTCATCATACCTCTAAGCCACTGGAAATTGAAAAATCCAGTTTTATGCCTGATATGCACAGCCTTGTCTTTTTCTCTCTTTAACATTTTATAAGATGCCTTCTTTAGAAAATTATTTTAAAACAGTGAGATTGTTTTAATATCTCTGGTTGATTCTAGAGCTCATGTTCTTTTACATGTCACACTTTCAAATCTTTCAGCTCCTGTTATTTGTTCTGAGTCAGGATTTTATCACTCATTAGTGAGAAGTTCCATGTAATATGCTTCAGTGGGGGGAAAGTGAATTTGTTCTATATTGTTAATGGCCTCTTTGTCCATGTTGTCTGTTTAATGGTCAGTTATTTCAGTAAGGTCTGAGATTGGAAAGAAATTGTCAGGCTGTAGCTAGAAACGTTAAAATTACTCCTAGTCTGTGACTGTCCTGGCTGTTCGTGTTGAATGCTGAGAAGGCACTTCCCACTTTACTTGTGGTTTGCTCTGTTTGTTTGTTGTTCCCCATCCAGCATGAGTCCCTTCTTTGTGATGTCTCTGCTCTTTGGCCTGACTTTCGGACAAACAGCGTCACTCTGCGCTCCTTCCGAGTACACCATCCACGTGGAGAAGCGGGAGTGTGCCTATTGCCTGGCCATCAACACCACCATCTGTGCTGGATTCTGCATGACTCGGGTACGAAGCACTGCTCTGCTCTAGGCAGATGTTTCTGTAACAGCCACCGCTGCAAACCAAGGGTCTGTTCTCCCAGGAAATAGTGTGTAAATGATTTAATTCTAATAGAGTTTATCACAGACAGAAAAACTGCACTGTCACCATGTTTTCATGTTAGCATTTTGCAAAGGTATGGATGAAAAATGCCAAGCCTCTGGAATTATGGAATTGACACCACTGGTGGCACAGCAGAGACCTGACTGCTGCTGCCACTGCAGAGCCTCTGTGGGCAGTTTGTGAGGGTAGGACGGAACAGGTGAGGGGCAGATTATATTGGGTCACTCTTAATTAATGTAAATAACTTAGGTAACTTCTGCTCCCACTGCTGCTGTCTCGGCTGGCTGTGGGGACAACTCTGCAGCAGCCACACCACTGCACACAACTTCACTGTTGAACACAGCATTTTGAGTTCCAGCTTGGGCAGCAGGGAGCCAGAAGAGATCACAAAGCACAGGGAACCCTCTGAGCCAAGTGGATTAGTTAAACCATAAAAACGAGGTGAATGTGTCTGTGTGGGGAGGGAGCCCCGGTCGCAATCAGAGCTCTGAACTGAGTAGTGCCAGAGCCTGGCTCAGTGTATGAGTTTTGGTCTCTGCACTTCACAGGACATTCTGACACACGCGTGCTTCAGTGAAACAACACATTGCTCTTCTCTTTGTAGGACAGCAATGGCAAGAAGCTGCTTCTCAAGAGTGCTCTGTCCCAGAACGTGTGCACGTACAAAGAGATGCTGTACCAGACAGCGCTGATCCCGGGCTGCCCTCACCACACCATCTCCTACTACTCCTACCCCGTGGCTGTGAGCTGCAAATGTGGCAAGTGCAACACTGACTACAGTGACTGTGTCCGTGAGAGGGTCAGGACAAACTATTGCACTAAGCCACAGAAGTTCTGTAACAAGTAAAGCTTTCAATGGAATGCGGGTGAAATGTACTGCTCTGCTCACACCTGAACAGAAATAAAAGTGTATTTCATGTTTGTTTTGCAAACTGGTGTGCACAAAGATTTATTCTGAAGGTGTATCATTAGTTGCTTCAATTAATTGGGTATTCTGAGACAGGCAGAAAAGAACCGTAAAGGCTGCATGTTTGTATTTAGAACCCACATAAATTTACTTGACACGACTGTGTGAATGTATCAGCCTTTGCTCATAAATCCCAGATATTTTGTGAACAGATGCTCAGAGATTCAATATATTGACATATTTCAGAATTTAATACTGATTTATTTCAGAGTTCACATATTTCACTTGATGTATTTCAGAGTTAAAAAAGAGGCCACACACACTCTTGGTATTAAACTTTGTAAATAGATTTTTAACACATACTTACAGCCTTCAAATTAACAACAGTATTTTTCCACCTGTGTAATATCAGTTTAGACACTGTAGACCTGTGTCCTCCCCACTGCCGGGCTGCTCCCGCGGCAGATGCTCAGAGAAGCACACACCCGAACGCATTCACATGTAGAGCCCGGGGAAGGGGAAGGAGGGAGAATGAGAAGGGGCCCGCGCTGTCCCCGGGCCCTCGTGGGGGGAGCCGCGGGGCTGCGGCGGCACCGCCCGGCCCGCAGGGGGCGCTGTGGTGAGGGCGCTGAGGGGCAGCCCCGGGCACGGCCCCGCCTTTACCGGCCCCGCGCCCGCTGCGGCCGCCGCCGCTCCCCCGCGGAAAAGCGCCGCGGGCAGCATTGAAGGGGGGTTCTGCCCCTTTGCCCCGCTCAGGTGAGACCCCACCTGCAGAGCTGCCTGCAGCCCTGGGGCCCAGCACAGGAAGGACGTAGAGCTGCTGGAGCCAGTCCACAGTAGGCACCAGGATTATCAGAGGGATGGAACAGCTCTGCTGTGAGGAAAGGCTGGGAAATTGGGATTGTCCAGCCTGGAGAAGAGGAACTTCGGGATGACCGTACTGTGGCCTTCCAGTACCTGAAGGCAGACTACAAGGAAGACAGGACAAGGGCGAAGGGCTTCACACAGACAGTAGGTTTAGATTGGATAATAGGAAGAAATTGCTCCCTGTGAGGGTGTTGAGGCCCTGGCACAGGTTTCCCAGAGAAGCTGGACCCCTGGAAATGTCCAAAGCCAGGCTGGACGGGGCTTGGAGCGAGGCGAGACAGTGGAAGGTGTCCCTGCCCATGGCAGCGAGGAATGGGAGGGGCTTTAACGTCCCTTCCCGCCCAAACCATTCTGGGACTGTGGCACCGCCCCGCCCGCAGAGCAGCAGCCAATGGGGAGCGAGCACCGCCCCTGTCCCGCCCACAGTGGGCGGGGTCTCCCCGGCACGCGGGTGCCTGAGGGGAGTTCCGGCGGTGCTGGGTTCGGATCCTGACGGGTCCCGGTCTCGGTCCCGGTCCTGGTCCTGTCCCTGTCCCGGTTCCCAGTTCTCTGCCCTGCCTGCCTCGCTGGCCGAGGGCTGCTCCGTCACCTGGAGCCCACCCGGTGTCCTGGAAGCAGCAGGTGAGGCGGAGACAGCCCCGGGGTGCCCTCAGGGCCTGGGCGGGGCTCTGGCCGCGCGGATCGAGTTCTCTCCGGGAGTCGTTTATTCCAGGTTATTTTTATTAGGAAGTTGTTTCAAATTCAAGATACAAAGCCGATAAAACGCCACTTCGGATCACATCATAGGGAAGTGAAAGCTAATTTCAGCCACAGAGTTAAGTTTGTTTTCTCTCAAAGCAAGAGGTAATTCTGCCACAGACTTGGCAGCATGAACCGAAACACCAGTTCTGACCAAAATCAGAATTTATGCTCTACCATACACGTTGTCCTAGAAGTGGTTTGTGTTTTGGAGAACCTCGTGGCTGGAGCACCAATAGAGAGGAAAAAGATTGAAAAGCTTTATTTATGTACATTTTCTATGAACAGCATCCAATGCTGTTAATCCATAGCCTGCAAAGGCTGTACAATACAGCATTTGAGGGCTTAAGACAACTCAATTTCTTTTTCAAGACACATGAAACGTGTTTTGTTATAAAACTATCAGTATCACGACAAGTGAAATACGACTGACTCTTCATTGTAGGGATGTCACAGGGCTGAGCTTCATCAGCTGCTGTTCTCTGAGAGGTACCAAAACTGGCTGAGGTTTCCCTGTGACAAAGGAAGCTCCCACTGAAATCAGTTACTTAGAAAAATTAGACAAGGGAAATGTGAATAAGGGATGTTTAGAGACACCATAAGGGTATCAACAACTTACATCTTTATGCTTTAGAACAAACTGTTTGACAGGAGAACAAGAAAACGTGTTTGATGTGCTTTCAGAATTACCACCTGGAGGGATCTGATCTTTTGTCACCTTCCTCTGACACAGGTGCCAGGGACAGGATAAATGGGTATTTTTGCTGCCTTATGTGGCAGTAACTTTTTCAATGAGTTAAAAAATACCTTCAGTTACTAAGATGCAGAGAAAACCAATTATATTATACACCTCACAACAGAAGGAAACTACAAAAGACCTTTATCCCTGGATTCTGTTAAAGGCACTAGTAGATGAATAACATGTTGATTTCCAGCTTAATTTATACCAATAACTTAGAGAACTAAACCAGTAACGGGTATTGTCCTGTTCCTGGTATGCAGTGCAAGTATCCCCTAGACCTAAATAACAGTAACCCTAGAGCTTATGCAGGAATGCTCAGAAAATTAATGCCCTGTTTAGAGGAAGAAAAAAACAAATCACAAACCCAAAACACTTCAGCAGAAAGTTTGGTGGTTCGAGTCTGAATTTACAGAAGGTTTTTTTGTACCACTTTTTCCTGTTTTCCTAAGGCACTGGGGTGGTTTTGTACTTCTGGGGGAGTGGAGGGCTGGGGAAGCAACAGCAGGTTCTGTAAGCTGCCTTGGTATTCAGTGCATCTCAAAGCAGGAGTGGGCATCTTCCAACTTACTCAAGAAATAATAAATAAAGAGATAAACTCTGGTCCTGTCATTACATTCTGGTGCTACAAAATTGAGGAATGAAACCCAATTATGTGTAGACATGTTTAAAATGAATAGAATACTGTCATTATGAGGAGGAATGTAACAGAAGGAAATTGCTTTATTTGCAATCAGTTTTATCCCTGTAGGGCAACAATCTTGGAACCTGAACCACTGGCTGTGGTGCTATTTTTACTGATTTTCCTGGAAAACTGGCTAGCTCTGAGTGGTAAAAACTACACTCTACAAGAGTTTCTTCTTTCTGCCAGTGCTACCCTGGGACAACACACCCCAGCTGGGAACTACCCCCTCATCTCTTCAGCAGAACCATTGTAGGGACAGTCTCAGGTACACCTGGGAGCCAGGAAATTGCTTTGCTGGCTGCTGTGTTAAACTAATTTCTAAGTTTCAGCCTGAGACCCTCATGGGTTTGCTGCCACTGCCATTCTCCCAGCTGAGCCTTTCTTAGGAGCAAGCAGCAGATCAGGGCCCTGTTTCCTGTTCTGGTTCTTGCAGAATGAGGTCCCAGGCCCTGTTTTTAATTAACATCTATTGCTAATCAGCTGTGACAAAGTGACAGGAGCCTGACTCTTTCCTGGTGTGTGATCTCATGTGTCCCTGCCAGCCTAAAGCTCAGCCTGGGCACGGCTCAGTCGGCAGTGCCTGCCATGCCCAGCTCTTAGTGCAGTGCCACAGCTCGTGATTGGAAAAGAGAAATCCATGTAAAAGACAGCAAGATGTGTCAACTAAACCAGATATTTGGAGCAGCAGCACTACCCCAAATCCTGAAGTGACAGAAAACTGGTGGGAGTTTGAGTTTCTTTGGGGAATAAGAGATAAATAATAGATAACAGGTGGTATATCCCACACAAACATGTGCACTAGAATGCACATATTTCCTGAAATCCCATTTTGTTCCACTGTGTTTCAGTGGAACAAAGACCCCATGACTTGTAACTTCCAAGGCCTCTTAGACACTGGACTATTGCAATGTGTAGTTTAACTGAACTTCTCCCCATCATGTATGGGAGCCATGTGAACTGGTGATCACCAGATCTGCTGCTATGAGGGTATAGTTAGCAAGAAGCTGTTCTCTGAAATGGTGAATTATCTCAAGTAAGCCAAAAATTAATAGATCCTGAGCCTTTGATGTAATTTATTTTTCTGGGGACAACCTTTCTCTCTTGTAGGCTGATTCGAAAGGAACATTCTCTTATGAATAAATAAGACAAATAGAAAAATTAAAATATAGAAACAAACTATGTAAACGCAAGCCCTGAGGTATTTCAAGCACACAGTGTAATTTTTATACCTGACATGCCATCTAAAGGTGCCAGTAAGGAAACTTACTTCATGGCTCTGTAAAAATGTCCCATCTTTCTTTCCTGCCTTCTACCCCCAGGAAAGGGCGAGAGGTTGAGGTAAGAGCCCTGTGGAAGCTGTGATAGTCACAGAAGCAGAAACTGAGGATATTAAAGTGCTGTGTGTCTTTTTCTGACCACTTTCACTCTTCATTTGGCTTCCACAGGCCAGTTAGATTCTCCAGAGATCTGACAAAGGGGCTGCTTTTCTGGACCTAGGCTCCACTCCTGCACCAGTTTGTAGCCACAGTGAGGCTTTTGGGACAAAGGGGCTGCTGAATGTGGATTTTAGTGGCCCCTTGAACTCACAGTTGGGTTTTTTGGTGTATCTCAGCTTAGCTTGGGAAGCTTAAGCACACTTTGCACTGCAGTTGGTCCCAAATGACTGCCTGGTCTTGGCAGCTTCCCACCTCTTTCCCCCTCTTTCTTTAGCCTGGATCTCCTTGGACGTGTTTTCTCCCCCAGAGCTTTCTGCATTTGCATGAAGGGTCCAGTCCTACCAAAAATAAATACCCAGTCTCTGCATGACAGTGAAGTCAGTGGGTCTACTCACATGAATTCAGGTTTGCTGGAGCAGGCCCTTAGGCATTAATTATTTTTTGAATAAAGTCCAATTTTATTAGTTCTACTCTGTTTGGGCTTTGGAAAATAAAGTCACAAAATGGATCCTAGGTCTTACTTTTTTACAAAGGCATTTGTTCCTCTGCTAATTCTTGGCAAACAGGGGCTCAGTGTGAGAGGGTTCCAAGCACTGTGTCCCTGTGGGATGTGCACATCCTGCACAGGGACACTCTGGATGCACACACAACATGTTCCATTTGCACATACTCACCTAGACAAGGTACTGCACATCCAGGGACCTGCTCACATCCACATGTATTTGTAAGGAGAGAGATGCATGTGCTTACACAAAGTCTATACATGTGTAAACTCTTAATTGTACATATACAAACATTAAAAATCAAATTAGTCTTAGATGCACCTTTGCTTTTTTTCATTAAAAAGGACATTTTAAACCCCTTTTTTTGTTCACTTCAGTTTTACTGTAACTAATACAATTCACCTGATCACCTAATGGGATATGTTCCTCTCAGTATGTTAAAACACTGATTAAAATGCATTACAATTATTAAATTGGGTAGAAGAGCACTTCTTGTAAGCTTAGTCTGGAACTCCTGGGGCACAGTTGTGCAGTGACAGTTTTAGATCATTTCTCTCATGTTACGGATCGTACAGCACAGAACCATGCTGAATATCATGCCAAAGATCTAGAAGAGAAGGGATGTGATTTAGGGATCCACTTACAAAACAGTTACAAAACAATTTGCATATCAGAACAATCTGAAGGTCCCTATGGCAGAGTAGTGACTGCTTCCACCTACAAACCCCAAAGATCAGGCAATAAACATGGCAGAGGTTTCCCTGATTTTATCTGCTCACACTGGTTTCACTGTTCTTTGTTCTAAATGTCCAGGCAAGCACAACTGCCCCAAATATTAATGTTATTAACATCAATTTGAGTCACATAATAGCTGTGACTATTGGTGGTATCCTAGTATGGCACCAGAAGGTTGCGTGTTTCAGAATGCTTCTACATGGAATATTACACACACTTGAGTAAGAGCAGAGGGTGATTCCAGAGCCCCTGGAACTGGTGCTGAGCTCTTAATAGTTTCTGTGCTCACATTAAATGTAAAGCCCCACTGGTGTCAGGGAACTTGCTACCTAGAGGGAATGATAAAAGCAGAGAGCAGTGGCTGTTGCCAGAGGCTCTGCTTTCTTGCTGCAGGTTGATTCTCCTGAGCAGCTCCCTCCTGAGGCTGCACTGCTAAGGGTGGGAGATGGGCAGTTACAGCACTGGGTTCATGTCCCCTCCCCACACATCTCCCTAAGGATGGGCACAGCTGAGCTCTCACAGCCCAGCCAGTGGCAGAAACAAGCACAGAAAATCGTGCAGGTGGCATTTCTGCTGCTTAAGAGGTTGTGGTCACTTCACGACCTTCACTGTGTCTGAGGTGGGGATCCAAGGGGAGATGATCCCGGTTCTGGTGTGTCCTTGATGTTATTGAACTCTGTCCCACCCCATTGCCTGGCTGTATTTCTGAGTCCCTTCATGTTTCATACAAACCCCAGGATTGTTTAATCCACACACCATGGTTTCTGTTACCTGCAGAAACCCTTCAGCTGCTTTTCAGTGTCCACAGAAATCTGTGAACGTCCTGCTCTTCCCAGCAGCTAAAGGAGTGTTTCTTTACTAATACTGTGGCTCCTCATGCTGCTGGTGTCTGAGTCTGAGGGAAGTCATGGTGCAGACATGCTGGAAAAGGCTTTGTGCTAAAGCCTGGTGAGCCCCAGCCTGCCAGTCCTGCTGTGTCCTTGGGACAGGGTGACATCTATTGGTCACAGCTCTAGTGAGTACTCTCTATTCCTCATGAAAACTAGGGAATGTATCCTAAAGAATTTAAAGCATCAGCCTGCAGTTGTTTTGGAATACATTAAATGCTGCTGCAGCCTTTTGCTTTTCAGTTTGGTTCATGTGCAGTCTGCTTTCCTACTCTTACAACAAAAGATTACTGTTACTTTGGACCCTGTCTAAGGACACAAAACGAACTTGTGAAGCACAGTCACACAGCTCTGCTTGCACTGGTGGGGGCAATTCCTAGGGAGAAGACACACTGGAAGCGATAAGAATTGAGGAATCTCACCAGTTGTTGCAAATTACCTTCCACAAAGCTTTGAATAAGGGACAGGGTACTGGGCTCAAGGAGAGATTTGAGAACACGGATTTACTCACTGTGATGCTAGCAATTGCAATTCCAACAATTCCAACTAAGTGCAGGTTAGTATCAATTACATTCTGAATTTCAACCAGGCAGTTCTGTTAAAAACAAAATTAAAACATTTTTTTAATGCCTGGAAATCTGTATTTCAATCAATTCTGTCAGCTCTTCTTACTGAACAACAGATAAACACGAAAATATTAGTGCAGTCACTGTCCTAATTCCTGCATCTGAACATTGGGTTTTATTGGATAATTTTCCCAGCATCTTCCTTTTTCTAGTGAGGCATCTGTACCTCTTGCCTGGAGAGGCTGACACATGCAAGTAATTTCCTTACACTCAGTTTTCCCTAAATTTAAACTACTTTATATAACAGGCCATGCTAAATCAGGAGGTTTGGTGCTTCATTTTGACATTGTACTCACAAGCAGATTCCAAAAAAGACAGAAATTACAGAAATATCTTTCTTAACACCAACAAAGTTTCTAGTCAGGAGGCTCCATGCATGACTAAGGTGGGCACTTGCCAAAATTCGGCCTCCATGGGGAATTTGGGGTCCTGTTCTGTTACCTCCTTCTCCCTTTTCCTTTCAGATGATGTAATATTGTCTCCGCTGCCATGAGATGCCACAAACAGGCGTCACAACTGAGGGCAATTTGACTTCCAGCTTCATTCTGCCTCCACTCTGCTCCATCCCATAAGGAATTTCATGCTGGAATTTGCAAGGTAAAAAGGAACTTCTTCCTTTCTTTTACTTACAGAGTGTCTCCAATTTTACTAAAGAACTGGCATGAAAAAGTGATTAGAACAAGCAGGACAGAGGACACTTGCCTTTGGCAACTGGATGTTCTCTGGACAGGGTAATCCCGTTTGTTGTTCCACATTACCTTTACCACAGCACTGGAGCTGAATGAGAGAGAGATGAAGGATCAAAGAGGGGAAGACCACAGACTGTTTCATACTGAAAGTCAGTTATTACTTTCATACTGAAAGTGAGACAGTAAATAAGTAAGCAAAGAATCTGTACAGATCAAGTAATAACCTTATTCTCTATATTTAAACTGTTGCTTCTGGTAGAGTTCCAACTGCGTGGGACAGAATTCTCAAAAATTAGTTTCAATTGTCTGAGGCCACAGCAAACAGCCACATTTGTATTAACAACAATGTCCAGAGGGGATTTTTATTACAGTATTTCATAACAAAGCAAACAAGTGGATTTGGGAAAAGCAGATCCCTGGCTTACAAGAAAACAGGAGTTGTTAAAGGGAGAATGCAGAAAGTTCAAATATCACATACAGAATTATGGGCAGTGCACAAAAGCTACAACAGAGAATGCTGGAATTTCATTTCTGACACAACATCGTGCTGGCTTTGGAGACAGTAATAAATCAGAGTTTCAGAGGGTTTGTTTTTCCTGTTTGCCTATCTCCCACAAAATGCTTGGAATTCCTCTTTGGGTCAGAAATAAGAGCTATGGGAGAAGGACAAAAGGGTCTGAGGTTGTGAAATGTTTGTTCTAAAGAACGTGGGAATTGCTGTAAGGAGCAACAAAGCTTGGGCTTGCTCTCCATGGGAGGCAGTGTAGATCCAGGATGGACACAAATAGGATTCAAGAAGTCACAGGTTGTAACTCTGATTCAGACATTCACTTTTTGGGTGGCCTGAACTGTGTCACACATGTGCTTTTGGTCTTTCACCTACATGGTTCAACCAGTGACAGGATCTGCCACACTGTAGGTCCTGGGACACAGGTCACGTTTTCTCTGACAGATGCAGAGGGATGCAGACATCTCTCCCTCTCTCTGCAATTGCAAATATTTATCTGTGGATTTCAATACCCAGAAGGGCCATAATAGTAATTTCTTCTGCACACAAAGACAAGAGGCATCAGAAATTTCAAAGCCTGGCTAATTGCACTTTCAAATGTAGAGATCCAAAAACCAGAATTCTGACAGAGCCCTCAGGAAACTCTCAGGGTTATGAGCCTCTGACTTGATTTTATGTACATTCAGTTCTATTTTTCCATACCTCAGAGGGAGGAATTTTGGATTCTGATGGGTAATGTGACAGTGGAGCAGTGGAGTGAGGTGTTAAGGTGGAGGAGTACTCACAGCCACGTGGTAGCGATAGATGGTACTGTTGACCTTCCCCACTGGGTTTTTCATGTAGTCCTCATAAGCATCGTTATAGATTTTCTGGGCTTCCTGTATTGCCTGCAGAAATCAGACTTTCTCAGTGAGTTGCAAATCAATCTTCCCCCCAATCCAAGACTTTCACCTTGTGTCCTCAGCCTCCACGGCAAAAAGTTGTGCCTGGTGAACAGGTATGATGCCTCAAAAGCCAGGAGGGTTTGTGGCCTGATGGCATTCAGAGGGTCAGAATGTTCACAGGCTATTCTGTGCTTTGGCTAAACACTTTAAGTTGGGGAAGTTCAGTCCTGAATTTGTGTGCCCTTTTCCCAGGAAATACCCTCTTTTCATACAGTTCCCCTTGATGTTCCTTTAAGGCTGAACCACACCTCCACTTTTTCTTGAACAGAGGAGGCCAAAACTGCATCCTATTCCAAACCTGTGCTAACACAAGCTCTCATTGGCTCCCGATAAGAATGTCAGAGAGTCTTCCAGGGAAAAGTCTCCCTGAAAGTTTTCCTATGGAAGAGCCAGGTCAGTGGGCACTGGAATCTGTAACTACCCCGTTATTACATTAGAGGCTGTTTGCTACTTACCACTTTCTTGCCTATGAAGGCAAATACTCCAGCAGTGACCTCACCTGCAAATATCACCAACAGGCAAGCAAAGAACTGCGGAAGGAGAGAATCTCTCGTGAGTGTAGCTTGTTCATGTGGGCTGTCAGCCAGCCCCTTGTCCTCCCCAGGCCTCAAAACCCCACCCCAAACCAAAGCTACTGAGGAGGCCAAGGCAGATTTCTTGTCATATTCAAACAAAGGGGAAATGGCAAAGATGTGGCTCAGAGGGAGCTTCAGGAAAATCAGAGGGTAATTCCAGGGAATACATCACAAAGGACAAGCAAGGGCACCTCTGCATGTATGCCAGCTCTGCAGTAGCATGGTGGCTACTGAGTCCAGAGAAACTGGATGAGCCAATGAAAGGTGGTAAGACCTTTCAGGTGTTGGACTGTAAAGATCTTTCCATTAATGACACCAAGCACTGAATGCTTTGGATGGTTTTCCTGCACAGCCCAGGCCCTGGAAACGTTTTACTCACTGTTCCAATTAAGCACTGGGACTCCCGCGCTGCTCCACAGCACCCGAAAAATCCGACTGCCGCCATGATGGCCCCTGCTCCCACCAGCACATAGAGCCCTGTGGAAAATCAGAGCCAGGCAACAATTTGAGAAGGCTTCTCTCCCCAAAGCCTGCTCTCTATTTCATCAACCCCACCCATTTACGGCCAACAAAGTCTCTGGCTCTCACAAAGCTGGTTACACAGAAAAGGTTCTCTGATCACAGGAGGAGAGCAATGCTTTCTTCAGAATTCTTGGGAAATTAAATAAGACAATTTGAGATTAGCTCAGCTGGTTAGAGCATGGTGCTAAAAACACCAGCTTTGCAGATTTGATTCCTGGATGGGCCATTCACTTAAAAGTTGGACCTGATGATCCTTGCTGGTCCATCCCTTCCAACTCAGAATATTCTGTGATGAGAATCTGTGACTTCCACCCTCCAAGTTTCCTGTCCCAGGGACAGCTCAGTGCAGGAAGAACAAACCCATCCAGAACCCCCTTAACACCTCTGTAATTAACAATGTAAGGCAAGAAAACCCCAACACAGCTAGAGGGCTTATTTCTGGGAAACCTGGGGTTGGAAATGTGCTGTACTGCTCTGCAAGGGGGGAACTTAAAGGAACATGGGAGATGGCAGCATAGCCCCATACAGATCTAGGACCTCAGCTGTAACCTGACACCTAGAAATGCTCATATTCCACAGGTTTTTTGGTTTTGTTGTTGTTGGGTTTTTGTTGTTGTTG
>VZTH01001459.1:70902-86557 GCA_013397815.1 Aleadryas rufinucha
TTTTTTTTTTTTTTTTTTTTTGTATGGGCTTTATCTAGGCTAAAAGGAAATCAGAGCACAGAGTTTTTCTTTCCTCACTTGTGAATGTACATTTTTTGACCTGTGCTTAGGCAACACACGGGTTCCTGTGGGGGTCAGCTCCCACCACACCACAACCACTGGGGCTGTGCCTTGGCTCTGGTACCATGTTGCTGTAATTCTAGTCCTTGCCCTGTGCAGGACACGCAGAAATCTGCCGTGCCAAGCCACTGCTGGGGAAAAGAGCTTCATTTTCCTTCTCCTCGTGTCCTCCGTGGTGAAGGGACAGTGGAGCTGCAGGCAGAGTGCACTAGAGGGCACAGTGAGCCTTGCTCCCAGCCTGGACTACCCAAGCCTCCAATGAGAACCTTCAGTGTGCTCAGTTACTAGTGTAAACATTATTATAAAATCCGACCTAGGGTTAGCAGAGCTGCTGGAATTTGCTGTTAGCAGGCCTTGTGTAACTTAGACTAGAAAATCCTACAGATGGCAGTTTGCAATTGCTAGGAAAATGTCAAAACAATCAATGTTTGAATGTAGAGCTTCCATCCAGCTACTCTGCCTCACTGATGCAGCCTGCTCGGGGAAGGCAAACTCCTGCCTGCTGCCCATTCACTGCCACATCACTCTCCAGTCCCTGTATCTATCCCAGTTATTGTGATCCTTCTCCTCCCCTCCCTCCTTCTGCCCCAGTTCCTGATGAGAAATACATTCTGCTAAATAGCAATAAAACAATTATAGGTAATATGGCTTTGCCCTACTAATTGTAGTATCCGTGGTGCTGGGAGATGCTTTGTGCTGACTGTGTTGGCAGTTCTTATTCCATGTTTTCTGGATTTTTAATACTCAGCCACTTGTGACTTATTAGGACTGAGCATTCTTCAGGCTGATACTTGTACACATATTCACAGCACTGGTTTTTACTGATGTACAAAGATATTTATGGCTCGGGGAGAAAGGTCAGCCAGCCCTCGTGGAAGATGAATTAGAAAAGATAAAAACCCCCTCTCTCAGGTGCAGAACCTGGTGCTCAACAGCCAAACACCAACACTGCCATTTCTTGGGATCTCCATGGTAACAAACACAGTGCAATTACAAAGATGTTTCCTGGACGTTTTCTGTGTGTCACTCCCCGCTCCCGTCCCTGTAATCACTTATCAGGCCACTTGGCAAAGATAAATTTGAGTAAGGAGACAGGAAAGGAGTCTTCCCATTTCTTTTTGTTATTTGCAGCTAGGAAAGACAAAGCTCGGTGAGCCTCGGGGGTGAGACCACTTTCAGGAATTTGGATTTGCATTTGTCAGAGAAACAGCCTGAGCATTTCACTCGCATGACTCAGAGCTAAACCACTACCTCAATCAGAACTTCCCTTTTAAGGCGTGTTACAGGAAGAACGCACCACTCACTAAACAAAGCCGAACCCCACAGCTGAGCCAGCCAGGAGTTTAAATCCACCTTCTTCCATCTTCTGCTCAGGAGAGTTCATCCCACTTTGTCCTTTCTCAGCCTGGGACTACCACTTGCTGATACCCAGCTATTTCTAGATGGAAAATAATGTTGACACTTAAAATTTCCACAAAAATAAAGATATTTTTACTTTTCTGCTATATATACACACATGTAATCTTTCACACAGGAATGAAACTTGTGATTTTGGGGTTGTCCTGAGGCCAGGACTTGGCCTCGATGATCCTTGTGAATCCCTTCCAACTCAGAATATTCCATGAGATACATGAAGAGTAGCTTGAAAAAAATTTAGAGGGGCCAAGTTACCTCTCAGCTTGCACTGAGAGGTTTCCCAGCACCCACATCCAGGGATGCTCAGTGGAAGATGACTTCCAGGAAGGATATCTGTCGGAGACTGAAATGTTACAATTTATGGCTTATCATGAAGGACTTTGGCCTATTATAGCAAAACTGTGTTACAAAAGCTGCAGAGAAGCCCACCACGCCCTGACTGAGGCCCTACGCTGCTCACTCCTTGAGATAAGATAAAGGGACTCAGCTCAGGTCTGGGGCTACATTCACAGAGGGATCAAGCCCAGCACCTTCGGGGTGGAGACCGCAGCCCCGGGGCTATCAGCTGCCAGGCTCGCACAGACCCTCGCACCCAAGGGTGGGGGGAGGAGAGGCTTTGGGTGTGTGGTGAAAAGCCTCCGGTCCGAGGCAGTGAACACCCATCCTCCGCTGTGCCGGGGAACTCCGCTGAGGGAGCCTTCACCCCGGGAGAAGCCGCATCCACGTGAAGGACACAGGGGATGTCATGGCCCGGCAAAGGCCCCCCCAAAGGGGTCCCCAGACCCTGCACCAGGGCACTGCACAGGATGTACCACATCCACAGTGTTTCGATGGACAATGTCAAACCCGGCCCCCCTCAGGAGGCACCGGGCTGTTACCACCTGGCCCAAAACGTTTAGTAATCCACTGGATTCTCTACTTTTCGGCGGCAGCAGCGGGAAACCCTCACCACGAAGAAGAGCAGATCGACGGGAGCAATGAGACGTCGTTGGGACCCCCGGAAGGGTGATATGCTTCTGTCACTCTCTGTCTGTCACACCCTCCCCCTCCCCTTTTTTTCTATTTCTTCCTGTTATCTTTCTTTCTCTTTGCCTCTTTTGCTATTAAATATATCCATTTTTTGGCACGAACATCTACCCTCGTTTGGTTTTAATCATGTTTTTTGGGTATATTTCGAACCTTTCTGGGTTCGATCTGTTTTATTCACAGACTTAGTTTTCTTTGCTCTTCTGTGTTTAAACCGGTTCATAACAATATCAAAGCAGTAGATGCAGAATTATCCTGGATGGTGTAAGACAAGGATCTGGTATTTCTTTTCCTAGTGGGCTGTACACAGCAATGTAGGCATGATCACCTCAAATTCTTGATAAGATTAGACTTAAATTTTAAGTGAGACTCTCCAGAGAGTTTAAAAGCAACGGGTGGCGATGTCTGGCACACAGCCCTTGGATCCAAGCCTTACCTAAAGCCATCAAGCAGTGCTGTCAGGGTCAGCAGTGCAAATCCAGACATTTGGTGGTGTTAAAAGTTAATATCACACCCTGCCTTGCAATAATATCCAGTGTCAGAAGTACCTCAGCTTCACTAAAACCCATTCCTTCCCAAAAAGCAGGATGGAAAGCCTTAATCAGCTTCTATTCATCAGCACTTCCATTGTAAAATACAAAGCCTTGGCACAGCCTCCAACTTGGCATCTACAGCACAGCAGGGAAGCAAAAGGAAGTTTATAGCCACAAAATGGAACAGGTTTGAGAGCTACAAACTGACACAAAAAATGCACCACAAAGCTCAACATGGCAAAAAGAAGTGTGTGAGTCAGGTCAGGATAGAGAGCTTGTTTTGGTGAGTGGAAAATGATGAGAGACTGTCCAGCTGCAGCTTTTTGTGCAACAAAAGGAAAAAAGTACAAGGTAGAAAGGAAGCAAAGGTTTGTGGCCTTTGTGAAAATTTTCCTCTCACCTCTTGTTGCCTCTGTTAATTTCCTGCAATTCTGGCACTTCTACCTGTGTGTGCTAATGAAGAGGAGAGAAGGTTTGACACCTAAACTGAGAGCAGGGAATGCAGAGAGCCAGAACGCTGCTGTGGCATTGAGGAGGGCCAAACGGGCCCTACTGACAGGGGTCTGCCATCTGTGATTGCCCACCCTTGGAACATTTATTCCACCTGCATTCAGGACCCACAGACAGGTCACTCTCAGCCCCTAAATGCAAAGGGATGAAGAGGCACATTCCAAAGATTAAAATCCATGTGCAAATCTGACAGAAAATTGCTTGCTTTCGGCAGACACACCAGTGCACTGATTACTGAGGGGGTTCTGGAGGAAATAGGGGCTTCTTTGTAACCACAAGAGGATGAAAAACAACGTGTCACAGGACTGGGGATTTTTGGACAGAGCCTATTCTCTTCATCTTTTTTTTGTGAGGAAATATTGAGGTTTTGGGGTGGTGCTTTGCTTGTTTTGCTGTGCTGACACACCCCCACACACAGCTTTTTATAGGTGTGAAGAGAAATGAAGACTTCTCCTTTTAGCAGTGAGTCAAGTGAGAGAACACCTGATAACAAATTGATTTCCCTTCTGGCTGTAACGTAGTGAGTGTAAGAGGGGGAAACCCCTTCTTCTGCCATTGTTTTGTTTTACAAAGACAAATTTGGAAAGCCATAAAGTGGCAGCTTTTCTGCATATTTGATTTTTTGATTCATCCCATGGGGAAAATCATTATTTCCTGAAAGGAAATTGTTAAATGGGGGTATTCCCTGTGAAAATTCCAACAGGAGGGATTCCCATTTTCTAGCAGACTCTGCTTTGCAATTACAAGGGGAATTAAAATGCTATCTGGCACTTTCCTGTGGCTCCCAGTAGTGAAGAATGGCAAATCCACAACTCAGCAGATCTCTGGATCAGCCTCAGTGCTCATGGCACAGAGTTCTTCCCTAAGATACTGTTTCCTCTGGATATAAGGACTCATCCTTTCTTGGGCTGTACTTGGAGACAGCAGATCTGCAAGTGTGAAAAAGCACCTTAAAAACGATCAAGGGATTCTGTGTGTTATTCCTGAGTGAACAAAACCTGAGTGATTAGCAATGATACGGAATTCCATCACTTTAGATCAGATAGGAGAGAAGGATGGAATTTTACCGGCTGAAATACATCTTTATGTATATCAAGAGTGAGGGAAGGATCAGCCTGGGCTGGAAGAGGTCTCATTTCAGACTCTGGAAGAGAACCCACTCCCAGAGCTGCTTTTGTTTGTTTGTTTGTTTTTCCCCAAGTCTTGCTGAAGGTTTGAGGCACAAATCCCTGCCTGGAGCCTACTGCAAAGAGCAGGAGCAGACAAACACACCCTGTCTCTGTCTGGCTTTATTTCACATGGGTTTCTTGTTTACCTGGCTGCTATGGGCACTTTCCATTTGAAATAATTCTCCTTTTTTTTTTCCTCTCTTTTGGGCTGAGTAAATAACACTGAACAAACCCCCAACTGTTCCTACTCCACGGAGAGAACAAGCAGCTCTGTTCTGGGGCTGAGGGACCCAGCGGCAGCGATGGCAGAGCCCGGGACCCAGACAGGGCTTGAAGGGATTTTCCTGGGGTTGTGTGTTCCTTGCAGCCCCGGGGCAGATGTCCTCCTCCACAGAAGGACTGGGGCTCTCCAGCCCTTAGGAGAGCACCAAGGAACCTCTTGGAAAATATGAGAAACACACGTAGGAGTTGGAAAAAAACGGCCAGACGGGGACAGTTGTGTGTGTGGCACCAAACACAGCTCCTGAAACAGGCTTGTTACGAGAAATTTCCATTGTATATTTATTTATAAAATACATTTACAGAACTGGAAAAAAACTGCAGAGGCCTCTAAAGTAAGATGAATTTCTGGAGAAGTGGAACATACCCTTAATTTGAGCATAATGGATGCATATGATTAAGTGTCTTGTGTGAATTCAGCGGGGATTTTGTCGTTAATCTTCCTGGAACCACAAAAGCCTTACAGGCATCAGCCAGTTTGGAGGCTTCTGCTGATGCACAAATCCTGAATTTCAGTTTAAAAGCAGCCTCACTGTAATGTAACATCCCAGTCCAGTTCCTCCCTTTCCCACAGAACACCAGCTTTTATTACATATCTTGCTCACATGCATCCCAGAACCCTAAATAATTATGGCCCAAGTTCACTCAAGCTGAAGTGTGTTCCCAAAGCTGTTCCCAAAGGCTCTGACAGTGTCTGCCACCCCCACAAACTGCTCTGAACTCAGGTGTCACCAACACACCTTTGCCAGCTGGAGCTGTTCTACCCTGGCTGAACTTCGCAGAACCCCGTGGCAATGGATTCTGCAATTTAATGATGTGAATAGTGTGGAAAAACTTCTTCATATGGGAGCTGTTCAGCACACTATGGTCATAACCATGTCAAATGTCTTGGTACTTTTTCTAGTTTTGTTGCACCCTTTTTGACTAGAACCACAGAGCATTCAGGACATCGAGTGCACTGGAAATGTACACAATGACATTAAGATTTTTCAACTGGATTCCCATTTCCTTTCTTCATAATTCCTGACATTTATATGCCTGTTTGACTGCAGTAAGCAAAGCACTTTGTTGTCAAGAGCAACTGATAGTGAGTCTAAGATCATGTTCATGTGTGGTTGTAGCTAATTTAAAGTCTGTCAGTGTTTATACTGCTTACATTATCTGCTACCCCTTGCATCTCTTAGTTGATACTTATTTCTTCTGCCTTTGCATTACTCAGTCATTTGGTATTCTGAAATCCTCTCGTGATTCTCTGCAATCCTCTCAAGATTAGGACACTGGATAATCCTGTGTGTGCATGAGCCAGCTCAATCCAAACCCTCCTGAAGATGTTTTTGAACTGACACAACCCAAAAAGGACCCGGAGGGCTTTTGGGTTGCTGCTTTGGTTTTTTCCAGCAGACAAAACACTTTCCTCTTAATGGTTTCAGAGTGGATAGTCCAAATGTATTTACAGCTCTGTCGGAGTGAAACACAGCACAGGACATTTCCCTTATGGGAGTTATAATGGGTTATACTGTTTTGGTTGTTATGTAGAAGCTCCTTCAGAGCATGTAGAGCTCCTTTTTAAAGAGACTGTGTATGATAGAGGAGCCTGAGAACCCTGGAGTGTGGTGTGCTGCTCCAGCAGGAGGAATCATGGAATGGTTTGGGTTGGAAGGATCCTTAAAGATGATGTAGTTCCAGCTCCCTGTCATGGGACACCTTCCACTATCCCAGGTTGCTCCAAGCCCCATCCAGCCTGGCCTTGGACACTTCCAGGGATGGGGCAGCCACATCCTGGGGGCATCCAGGGATGGGAAACACCTTGATGCCTCTTTACTTCCTGCAGGACCAGTGGCAGGTTTATCCCCAGTCACCTGCAGGTGGCTCTTCCCAGAGAACTCCAGGTGTTGGTGTGGTGAGCTCTGGGCTGGCCATGGGCAGCCTGACCAGAACCAGGGACACCTGGAGCCTGGGCACTCCCTGAGAGGGGCTCAGGGCACCCTGGACACTCGGTGCTGCCAGGGCTCAGCAGTCACAGCAGTGCCAGCAGTGGGCAGGAACCAGCGTGGCTTCCAGCTGCCTCGAGGGAGGAGAAGGAAATGGGGTAACTGTGGGGTGGGACTGGCTGGCTTTTACACAACTACAGCAGGGAGAGAAGGGTGGGAGAAGTCACCCAGGAGGACAATTTAATGGGCAAAAAGCATAAAGTGCATTATCATGCTTAAGTGATTAAAGAAAAAAAGGCCTCCTGAACCTCAGCATTTTGCAAATATACAGCAATCACCCTGAAGCAGATGGACAGATTGTTCCACTAGGCTAAATCAGCTTGTTTGGTCAGAATTGCCTTTGTTCTTGCCTTTATTCTGTCGGGGAATACTGACTCTGAGGAACTGCTGCAAGGTTTTATGATCCAGAACAGAGACTGAGGACTTTAGAACAACTTTCATTTTGAGTAAGGTTTTTTCAGGGGGTGGTAGTGGTGGTGTCATATTTTTAAAGCCAATTTCCAGTGCAGCAGCTTCCGTTTTCCACTCAGGGCCACTATCAGCCTTTTCTAAACCACTCTTCCTGAGTGGCAGAAAAACAGAGCTGAACACAAGATGATAGGAAGAAAGACAAATTCATTGCTTAAGTCTCAAGTACAGACTAAAAACCTCTCCAATTCATGATGGCAGGATCATTTAATGCTCTTCTGGTGGTATCACATCTCTACACAAGGGCTGCTTTGCCAACAGCTCTCATTTGAAAGGCTGGTAGAGCTCGAGAGGTTGTGGATTTAGGAGAGAAAATCCTGTTGACTAAGGGTATAGTGCTTGACTCCAAAATAGATGAATAGAACTAGAACAAAGTGAGGCACAGGAGCAGAGAACTGCAGTTCACATGGATGTAACTCCAGCCAACTCCTGTTTGTATGGGCATCCACTACTATGGAGAAAAACTACTAATATCCTTCAGCTCCAGACATGACTTCATACCCTAAGGCACGCTCCATCTAACTGTACCTTTCAAAGCCAGCAGCATCACTCCTGCTCTCACAGACCCCAAGAAAAAGCCACAATCACCCTAAAACTTTTGTCCACAGCTGTTTTGGCCCTGTTGGGTGCCTGGACCACAGATTGGATCATGGGACTGAAACAAAGAGAACAGAACAGAGCAGGAGGGTTGTGAGCTCTGGCTGTGCATGAGGAGCAGCATTTCAGGGCTGAGAAAGAGCCACCCAGACTGATTTGTTTGCATTCACCAGGTTTTGTTACCATTCCTGAGGGGGCTTGTTGAGTACATACACTTCACTTTTATTGTTGCTGGCAGGGATGGGACCCTCTGCACTTCATTTCTGAGGAGTACAGAGAGTTTGTCCTGCTTGTTGCCCTTTGTCCACCAAAAGCAGAGATGGAAGAATGGGGGTCTGGAACTGACCCTTGAAACATCCCCATGTCAGTTTTTACTTCACAAATGCTCCACTTGCACTCAGCAGCACTTGGTCTGTACTACTGTGCTTTAGGTATTCTGAAAATGAAGAAGAGCACTACCACAAGGAATTAATTAAGGACCAATTAATTGTGAGACAGCAATGTTGACACCTTGGGTTCCCACAAGCATCTTATTTCCTTCTGAGTGTCGCAGACTTTCCTGCCCAGTATAAAATTTGCCAGTCTTGGTACAGGAGTCTCCATAAGGATGAGCAATCTGAGGGAATTCCCTGGATTCTACAGATCTTTTCTCCATTTGATCACTGCAGTGTCACAGACAACTCAGATAAAAAGGTATCTGCCAGCTATAGGCCTTTACTGAAATTATCTTTTTTTCTTTCATTTTTTCTCTGTCAAGTGCAACTAAGAGAGGGATCTATGAACTCTACCAGAGCTCAGCTGCAGCCAAACAAGGAAGCTACAGTTTTGCTTCACCACTTGAAGTACAGGCACAAAAACTGTACTGTGAGATAGAGTAACATAAAAATATTGTCCCGCTGTAGCGGGAACTCCAAAAGCTGGGGAGCTGCAGGGAGAGGGTGTCCAGTTTTAGGAGCATGCTCCAGTGTAAGATACATCTGGTAAAATGGTCGGAGACTGCGTGGGTCAAAGAATTCCAGTTCCAACTTTTGCTGTTGTAGGTTTTTCACTGCAAACTGCAGTGGGGAATATGGATCACCAAACACAAAACCACAAGCAGCAGAAAGCTAAGAAGACATATGTGCTTGCCCACAGCACTGCTGCCTGGAAGCTGTTCTCCAACCAACAAAAACAGCTCAGTGGCTGGAAAAGATGAACAGGCCTGGTTGCCAAGTCATGGCCCGAACTATTCCAGGGGCAGAAAAGACAGCTGGACTGCTGGTAAAGAACAGGGCTATTTAAGGAGACTCACTCTGGCCTAATGGAAAATGCAAGGATAGAATTATCAATTATTTTACACTAACCCAACATTCTGGATCCAGGAAAAAAACCATCACAAGGAAGCAGAAGAGAGAAGCTGGTTAGATTCGGCTGGCAGCTCAGTCCAGGTACAGAAAGAGCAGAATGTGCTGCTCTTTAGAAGGAAGAAAATGAACTGTTTTTCAGAAGATGGTAATTCTGGAGTGTTTCAGCCTACAAAGCAAACTCCAAATGCACCTGCACTGTTGTTCCAAGCACTGACACAAAGTTGATGTGATCACAGGGCCTTGGGTTATCACAAGGAGCCACAAAAGCCATCAGTGGAACAGAGATAAAGAAATTATTTTTGGATGTATAGCTATATGCTTATATTTTAAGTCATACTGCTGATCTGCTTTCTCTTTCAGCCCTCAGGGCAGCTGCTCCTGGTGTGCTGCACAGTGTTCCATATTAAGAATTCCTATGCAAAACCCTGGCTGTCACCCAGAAAGCATGTTAGAGAGCAAACACACAGAGCCAAATAAACAACAGTCCCAGAGACTCTGAGAAAGGCCCAATACACAACTGCCAAGGGGGACTCCGAGCTGAAATCTCCTGGAGAGGGAAAGCTCTTCAGCACGGCCTTCAAATGCAGCTTTGTCTGCTGCAAACCCCACTGTAACTGAACTTCTCACTGTCCTTTTACCACGGCCTTGGTCCCAGACTGTTGGCAGCCTCAGCACGGCTGTGCCATCAGGAGTCACAACAGCATTTAGCAGGATGTGTAATGAGGGAGGGAGGGCAGCAGAAAACTCTGGTTTTCTTTCACAGGAATGCTCTGTTCAGTGCCTACTACAAAAAAGGGCAAAACCTTTGCTTTAGAATTCAGTCCAAAGTGCAAGTTTAAAAGAATTCAGAATGTCTCTGTGCCCTGTTCCTCAGCACTTCCTCTCATAGTTACATATTTCAACAGGCAGCTCTATAAATATGTGTGGCAGCCCAAGAGCTGAATGCCATGGTATCTGATGAAACTTTTACAGGAACGTTCCCCAGGACTTCCTAAAATTAACAACTTTGAACAACTTTTGTAATTTCTACTCAGGGAAGAAGCAGACTACATCTTTGGAGATTTAAATACACATGCACCAAAGAATATCTTGTTTACACTGTGTGTTCCAGGCTGTACTGTGAAGTTGTGGTGCTTAGTCACAGCACAGGATGTAGGATTTTTTAGCTTCCAACAAACCAACAGCACTTGATTTTGAAGGCCAGAACATCCTTCTGTCTTGTTTGCTCTCCTGGGACAAACATAAGTGGATGAGGCAGGGAAGCATTCCAATCTACAGCACAGGGAATTCAGCAGGTATAAACTGGATCTGGAAGTGAAGTTGGTGATCTAATACGCTGCCGTCATAGCAGCTCAGATGTAAGAGAAAGAGTAAATCATACTTCCTGGCTCTCTGTGTCAGTGGAGGTGCTGCAGGGTATTTTACAATAACCCTCAGGTCCCAAACAACGTTTTCATCTGAATGGTTTTATTCAGCCTCACAAAATCCCACGGAAACATTGCTGGACATAACATTCTCCCCATCTATTCCCACGGCTGCACAGCCAGTTCTGTGCCTCTAGCCTGGCTGCAAACGTTAAAGAAACCTGGGCCTGGAGCTGTGGTGGATCTGAGTCAAAGTCTCCACTGAGAGAACTGGGGTATTTAAAGTACCTGCACAATCTTGGAGTGATGGGCAACTGCTGCAGGACACCTCAGGTCAGCTCCCAGTCCTTTCACCCTGTCAGAGTGGCTTGATAGGGCAGGACTGGGTATTCACTCACACTTGGCATTTGTAGATGGCAAAAATGTTTGCACCAGTGGGATTTTTATTGGGTCCATCTCCAGGGCTGAAGTATTAAACAGAAAAAAATCTGACTTGTCTGGTGTAAAGGTATGTTACAGTTGCCAGTGACAGAGAATTGCAGTTGCTGGCAGTCCCAGACAGCTGCTATTTAATGGTGTCTATAGATACAAAACACAGGTGGCATTTCCAGAAAACCGGCCTGGAAATCCTAGGGAGAAAAAAGTTATCTTAAATGCTAAAATTAGACGTGACTAGTCCCAATTCTGTGGGAACAGGAACTAGCTGACTCCTGCCCAGGTTGGACAAACAGTTCCTGAGATGACACTACACCAGGTAGTTTCACTTGTCAGCTGTGGAAGGATTTGTTCTGACACTTCAGTCCCACTGAGGCCTCCACAGGGAGAACTGGTGAGCAGAGTTTTGCTGCTGTCCTGGTTCTTGGAACATTCTGATGGGACACTTGTTTTGTTGGCTGACAGCTGCACAGAAAACTCTGGAGGGATATATTGGTGAGCCCCACAAGTCTCTGACCTGTCTCACCTTCTATTCTGAGAGTATTAGCACAATTCACTTAGGATACGTGGGGACTGGATCAAATCCAGGAGAAGAGATTAGTTAGGTCTAAGGAAGTGGATGCCAAGCAGAGAAAGGTCAAAAGCCATCACACACACGGCACACAGCACCAGAATGTCCAGTTTGTGTAGGTCAGCCCACGAATTGTTGACCTTCCTATAAGTCAATGCATAAGGTGTGTCACCTGCCCCAGGATTAAATCAAGGCTGGAGGCTGCTGCCCTCCCAAGCACTGTTAACTTACCCATGAAGAAAAGTTCGGGGGACTTTTTGTCTGTAGCGAACTCTGCCATGGGACCACCAAAGCGCAGCCACAGCCCGCAGGCAATGACAGCCAGTCCCGCCAGCTGCAACACAAACAGAGCAGTCAGGGCTGCAGTGACAAATGGCTGGAGAGCATCACAGAGGTGTCTTGGCACCTTCTGCTTTCTTGAAATCCCACAGCTCAGAATTGCCATGTCAGAAAATTCATGCAGCACTTGCTAGGGTCTGATAACAACAAATTCTTATTACAGTGCAATGTACTTCTTTCTTTCAGCTCTTCAGTGTAGTGGTGCTTCTGAACTTACTAGCAACTCTCAAACCTTGTCAGTCATTTAATCATCAAAACTTGGCCTGAATTGCCGTGAAAAATGGAGTGGGGCAGGGGACACCCACCAAAACTAGGAGGTACAGGGATTGTTCCAGGGTAGATATCTTGGATCACAGAAATTACAAACCAGTAATAGATGCTGTCAAATGCAAGGAAAAATTCTCTTTAATATGAACAGGACTAGGTCACAAAGGAGTGTCACAGCATGTTGTTTGAGGGGAAGGATCTACAGTCAGAGGTCTCAGCCTCACCACATGCTAGACAGATCGTTAGCTTGCCAGGCAATGCTGTGTGCCCTGTCAGAGAGCTCCAGCATCCCACAGGATCAGTGCTGTGTGCCCTGTCAGAGAGCTCCAGCATCCCACAGGATCAGTGCTGTGTGCCCTGTCAGAGAGCTCCAGCATCCCACAGGATCAGTGCTGTGTGCCCTGTCAGAGAGCTCCAGCATCCCACAGGATCAGTGCTGTGTGCCCTGTCAGAGAGCTCCAGCATCCCGCAGGATCAGTGCTGTGTGCCCTGCAGGCAGTTCCAGCATCCCTCAGGATCAGTGCTGTGTGCCCTGCAGGCAGCTCCAGCATCCCACAGGATCAGTGCTGTGTGTCCTGCAGGCAGTTCCAGCATCCCTCAGGACCAGGCACAGGGTCCTGCTGCTGTCCAGGCCCAGAGCCTCAGTCTGTGGCACCTGCACAACCTGGACAAGGCTCACAAACACCTGCTGCTTCCCATGTGTGTGCCAGCCTGGCACAGTGCTCCTCTAACCTGTCCTGCATTCCCTGGCCCTTGATCCATTGGCATGGCTCCACCAGCCGAGAGCAGGCAATTGTACAGCTGGAGAGCTCGGGATCATGGCTTTCCTCACAGATGTGTCCTAGCAGAGGGTGAGGGTCCCCTGCCACCCTGACACAGCATGGGGACCTCCCTGCTGGCAGCCTTGGGCTGCCAGGGCCTCTCCAGGCTGTGGAGTGCCCCTGGCAGTTTGAGATGAATGTCCCAGTCAGCTGAGGAGATGGTTCCTTCCATCTCAGCGAAAAGGCAGATAACAAAACACAGTACTTGTCACTTTGAGAAACAAATAACACAAAGCTTTGTCCTTCTGCTGCCTTGCAGCTGCAGCTGGGCAGCATCACTCTGCCCCTCCAGCTCGAGCACAGCAGCACTGTGTCCCCGGAGCACGCAGCGCTGTCACCAAGAGGGAACAGCCTTTGGTTTAACTGTGCTTCAAGCATAAAGGAGACAAAAGCCCAAAACTGCTTGGTCCGGAGAGGCTGAACAGGATGACTTTGTGACTTCTTTTAAAAAGACCCCAGTGAATCAGAAGGAAAGAAAAAGACATTTAAGACGATAACATTGCTGATTGTTTTCTGGAAAGCTGAAGGGAGAACAGAGCATGAGGGAAAGTGAGAGAAGAGAAAGCGTGAATTCAGCTGGGGTATGGAACTGTGAGACTATTGAAAAGGTGCAATGAGGGGAGAATGGACACAGCGTTCCCTGAATCTCTTGAGGGTGATGCGAGGACTTTGTCTTAGGATGAACTTGTAGCAGCTGTTGGCTCCCTATTTGAAATGACATTAGTAAAAAGCACCGTGAGATGCTGTGAAATGTTCTGCTCAATGCACTGCACTGGGGGAACTTCTCAGAGCCTCCTCCTGCAGCCGCGTGGTTGCCGGGGAAATGGTCGCGACTTTAAATGATCAGTTTAGACAGATGCTGTCTCTGCTCAGCAATGTCATCTTACACCAAGCCGCTGCTTCCCCAGGCAGAGCTGTATCTCCGTCGGAGCGAGCAGAAGCCGGGATCGCTGGCAGGGCGCTCCCGCAGCCTCAGCTGGGGCAGCCGATCCCNGGCGCCGTGCCCGGGGGTTCCTGCGGCCGCGGCTGCCCGGGCGGGGCACGGGCACGGGCGGGGCGGGCCCCCCGTTTGCCCCGGGCACTCCGTGAAATCCCTCTCGGCGTCCCGTGTGTCTCTATACGACGCTCAGCTCTTGCAGATGCTGCCCACAAAATTACAGGCAGGATCAAGAATGTGATGTCGTTAAAATTGTCTTGGTTCATATTCATAGCTAAGAGCCCCTAAAGTTCCTTTTCCAATCACTAATTTGTTCTCTAATTTGACCCAAAATGCTGACTCTGCTGTCAAAATCTTACAGCTTTCTCCTCTTATGATTTTTTTTCAGCTGCTCCTTCGAGGTCTCCAAGAACTCTGAATCCAAAGTTGCCTGTGGGGCTTTGACAGGGGAGCACGAGGTAAAGTTGTGTCTCTGGAAAAGTGGGGTTTCTACATTAAACATTTCCTCTCCATATTTAATGAACAAAACACTTATTTCCTATTTATTTTAGTTTGTGCTCTATTCATAACTGTAGAGTTTTACCTCTTCAGATTATTTTCACGTTTTGAATCAATTTTCCCTGAGGTGTGTGTGGAAACCATGCAAAAATGCGTGGGAAAAGATGTTTGCTGTTGTTATTTCGAATTACACTCATCTAATGACGAAGTAACACCAAAGGATGTTGGAGATGGTTTCCTTTCTCACTCACTTTGCTCTTCATTTTCAGTTTTGTTAAAGCCTGGCCACATTTTGGAAAAATAATCCCAAACAGTTTATTTGAATTGGAATGACAGAGTTTAATTAAGAATCTCTTATTCCATTTGCAATGAAATACACTTTATTGGTTTAGGGATTTTTGTTTGTTTTTTTTTTAGAAACATTGAATCTACCATATGACTCAGAGTAAAACCCCACAATTTCCCTTATTTGCTTCCGTGACACTCTGCTAGATGGTGTTGATCTACCAGGTCCAATGTATTCCTTCTAAAATAACAAAAGCATGAATGCATTTGAATAATCAAAATAACTTCATGACAATGAGATGTATCAAACAGTAGCAAAAGACTTCATTATCCCCTGATACAGTTGAAGCAGCAGAAAAATGAGGGAGTGGTTTTGCCTTGGATTATGATGGCAACATAAATAGTTTTTTGAAAAGTCTTTTATTAGGCTTCTCTATTTCTCTAGCAATTTTCATGCTGATTTTCTCTAAAAGTGTAGGAATGGAGCATTCAGCCTTCATAAGTAGTATGTCTCCTTCCCACGTAATTCTTGTGATGAATAAATCCCAAGGTGCTGCTTTCCAGCACGTGGTTCTTGGCATCTCTAGGAGGCACTTCATAGCTTCCTCCTGCACTGCCCGGGGGGTCACACAGATTCGGGTGCCCGGGGGTTACAACCGGTTTGGGGCCACGGGGGGTCAGGC
>VZTH01001459.1:86788-162462 GCA_013397815.1 Aleadryas rufinucha
GGGTGCCCGGGGGACAGGGGTTACATGAGGCTGGCAGAAAGTCACTGGTGGGGCTCTGCAGGGCTCGGTTTTAGGGCCAGTGTGCTGCAGTGTCTTCAAAAACAACTCGGATCAGGACTCGAAGGGACACTGAGAAATTGTGCTGACAACACTAAACTGGGAAGAGCTGTTGACTCCCTTGGAGGCAGAGAGATCTTGATAAGTGTGAAGGCTGGGCAGTCACCAACCATGTGGAGTTCAACAAGAGCAGGTGCTGAATTCTGCACCTGAAGAGTTGCAGAACCTGGTAACCCTGGATGTAAGAACAGACTGGGGAATGAGACTCTGGAAATCAGTGCATGGAAAGGCACCTGGAGGTCCTGTCAATGGCAAGTTGGATCTGACCCTGTGTGTCCTGGAGCCAGGAGGGACATCCCTGTCCTGGGGGGCACCAGGCCCAGCATCACAGGCTGGGTGAGGGAGGGATTGTCCCGCTCTGCTCTGGGCTGGGGCAGCCTCACCTCCACTCCTGGGAGCAGTTTGGGGTGCCACAATAAGAGGATATAAAGGTGTTGGAGAGCGTCCAAAGGAGGGACACGAGGATGGTGAAGGGTCTCGAGGGGCCACACGAGGAGAGGCTGAGGGCGCTTGGTTTGTTCAGCCTGAACGAGCCTGAGGTGAGAGCTCATCGGGGGCTGCAGGGCAGCACAGGGACAGCTCCGAGCTCTGTGAGCAGGGACAGGACCCCAGGGAAGGGCAGAGTCAGGCTGGAGATCAGGGAAAGGTTCTTCCCCCAGAGGGTGCTGGGCACTGCCCAGGCTCCCCAGGGAATGGGTACGGCCCCGAGGCTGCCAGAGCTCCAGGAGCGTTTGGACACGGCTCCCAGGGATGCCCAGGGTGGCATTGTTGGGGTGTCTGTGCAGGGCAGGGGTTGATGATCCCTGCGGGTCCCAGGATATTGCTCAGTTCCATGAGGATCCCGCGGCTCCCCCTCGCTCCCTCACGGCCCGTCCGTGCCGCGGGCGGCAGCGCCCCCTGCTGGCCCGGCTCTGCCCCGCCGCGCCGAGCGCCCTCGGTCGCCTCCGCTCTCCCCTTGCCCCGTCAGCGGCCCGGCAGCCCCGGGCTCGCTGTAACGACAGCTCCGATTGCCAGGCTTTCGACTGATCGAGGGGCTTTTGAGGAGAAGCACAGTGGGGATCAATGTTTTCATTTCGTAGGCCATTCAGAACAAATCAATATCGTTAAGGAAAGGAGCGAGGCATATTTTCATCAGGATTATCAAGTTGTGAAGGAGGCATTTGCTAGGTAGGCAATTCACAGTATTATTCCATGAGTTGCTCACGTTAGTCCTGTTTGCTGGGAAAAGTGAGATTTCCATCTTGAACATGTCCAGCTGCAAAATCCATGGATTTTATTGCTTCTTATATTAAAGACCCTTCTGTTATCAAAACGTCCTTTCCCCCCGAGGTTCTTAGATGAAACAAGCATGTGGATACTTGTAACAGGCAAATTTCTTTGCCAAGTCGGGCGATTTCTTTGCAGTTAGATTTATAATTATGCAGATCCTGGGGCAAAGACTATTTGGTTTTGGTTATTTTCTGATTGCAGACCGTGCTAGGAAACTTTTCAGGGAAGTGTTATCCAACTGTAGCACTAGGTGTTCAGATACTGCTAAACACATGGAATTACTCGTACGTGTAGTGACAGATGGATAAGAAACTGTCCTTGCTAGAGCAAGTGCTGTTTAATTTCAATTACTAGAAGAAAGCCTGAGTTATTATTCCCATAAATATCATCCTGACTTGAGAATTAAAATATTTAAAAATGTATTTGGGTGAGGGAGGGGATGAATTTTACCATTCTCCTTCCAGTTCTGACCTACCCTTCCTATGTTTTTCAGTCTTCCAAATGGTTCTCTGGTAAGAGAGAACTCTTTCAGATACCAGCAGAGCACAATATTCTTTCTTCTTTCCAGTGTTTGACTGTTTCCTAAGTGGTTTACAATTCCAGTTTTATGCTTTATGAACAGCAAAACTCCAATGAGTGTTTCTTAGCTCTGCAGAGGATTGTTCAGATTTCACAGAATTATAGAACAAAATTATAGAATGGTTTGGGTTGGAATGGACCTTAAAGCCCAGCCAGTTCCACCCCTGCCATGGGCAGGGACACCTTCCACTATCCCAGGTTGCTCCAAGCCCCGTCCAACCTGGCCTTGGACACTTCCAGGGATCCAGGGGCAGCCACAGCTTCTCTGGGCACCCTGTGCCAGGGCCTCCCCATCCTCACAGGGAAGGATTTATCCCCAATATCCCATCTAACCCTGCCCTCTGGCAGTTTAAAGCCATTCCCCCTTGTCCTATCTGCTTCCTGTTTCTCAGCTGTTTCTACACATGATAAGCTCAAATTCCCTGTTCAGGGTCCAAAATAGCCCTTCAGAGAAACATCAGCCAGGGAATGAGGAGGAGCTTCCTTCATAAAAATAATCTTATTCCCTGACTTAAATATTTCGTTTACATGGAACTACAACTGATTTTAAATTCCAAGCAAACAGCCCCAAACCCATACTGGACTCCCATTTTTCCAGGGACAATGAAACTTGCATCATACCTTTGGCATCTGTGTTGCTGTTTCCATTTGCACTGAGTAATTGCCGGAATTCTGGGCCTGGCAACACTGTCTCTGTCTCTGAATGCAGCTCAGGAATCGCTCCCTGGAATACAAAGGAGGTCAGAAGGGACTGTACTTCTCCAAGTGTCTGGGCAAATCGTCTGCCCCTTTGTTTCCTTCCATGCTTTTAAATTTGTTTTCGATATATTTACTTGCTTTGCATCAGGCTCTTGCATGCTGGCTCAGTCTGCAAAGCTCATTTGGGGCTGTTGAGAACTGGTTGGGTGCCCTGACAACTGCACTGGCCTGGTTTTCTCTGTTCAGGAGTGTTCAGAATTTGCTGTGCTTCAAATCCCAGCCCGTCTCTGAAAGCTGCTTCTCAGAAAACATACTGCAAGGGTGTAAAATCCCAGAATCCTGTAAACTACTTAATTTCTATAGCAAGCATGATCAGAATATTATTTCTTGCATCACCCTTTAAAGGCCAAAGTGAGAAGGAAGATAGAAGAATATCAAGTTTTCTTTTGTGTTGTGTTCTAACAAGCCTTTCCCAGTCCCAGCTTGGCATTGTAAGTCCCCGCCCAGCTCTCCACTAAATAAATGAGAGGGATTAATCCAATTACCTGTTATATTCTCTCTTTGCAGATTCCTTCTGCTCTTGTGCCTGGTTTCTCTCTACTCAGGTAGATGTGAGCTGCACAATCCCACTTGGATTCAGTAGAACTCTTCCTGCTGAGTCCCTCTGCAAGGTGCAGGTGAGTGGTCCCTGACACTCACCCAGATGATCATCATGTGTGTGATTTTGGTGGGCAGGAACAGAGGGTGATCTAGTTTGCAGGCTCTTGTAACAGCCACAGCCTGCACAGCCTCTTAGATGTGAGTGTTCCCACTAAATCCTCCCTTGCCAAGGGAAAGAAGCTTCCATATCATAGTTCAGCCTCTCTGCCCTGCTCAGGTGAGACCCCACCTGCAGAGCTGCCTCCAGCCCTGGGGCCCAGCACAGGAAGGACCTGGAGCTGCTGGAGAGAGTCCAGAGGAGGCACCAGGATGATCAAGGGATGGAGCAGCTCTGCTGTGAGGAAAGGCTGGGAGAGCTGGGATTGCTCAGGCTGGAGAAGAGAAGATTTGGGGTGACCTTATTGTGGCCTTCCAGGAGCTGAAGGGCTGGACAAGAAAGATGGAGAGAGACAAGGTCCTGGAGGGACAGGACAAGGGGAAAGGGCTTCCCACTGCCAGAGGGCAGGCCCTGGCACAGGTTTCCCAGCAAAGCTGTGGCTGCTCTATCCCTGGAAGTGTCCAAGGCCAGGTTGGATGGAGCTTGGAGCAACCTGGGATAGTGGAAGGTGTTCCTGCCCATGGCAGGGGTGGGACTGGAGGAGCTTTAAGGTCCATTTCAACCCAAACCATTCTGGGATTCTGTGGTGCAGGAAGAGCTGGAGTTGGTGTCTGTGGGAAGAGCCCCTTTCACACATTTTTGCCATAGCAACATCCCATTCTCAGCAGTGGAGTTTCCTTGACCAAAACACAGAACTGCCAGAGAGGAACTTTGGTCCCTGGTTAATGTTGCCTCTGGCCATGAAGTAGACTTTGAAAAAGCAAGTTTAGTTGTTTCTGCTCCCCATCAAGCAGTAGCACATTCTGGGCAGTTGACGTTGATTTATCCATGAACCATCTCTGATATAAAATGTAATGAATGCTCATGAAATGTTTTAATTTGGCATCATTTCCCTGGATGGCTTAGAAAAGTAAGAAGATGCTTTGTTTCCCAGGAAACCTGGCCTAGAAGATAATAACATGATCTGTCAAACTGCGAAAAACACTAAGGAAAACCAGGTTATCAAAACTGTTGCTCAAGTTTAATTAGAAGGAATTCTTCTGCTATGTGTGATGGCTGAGGGCTTTTTGAGCTAATCTGGCTGTTTGGGTCAGCTTGGAAAATGAGGTATGGAACTGATTCCATGATGAGTCACAGGGGGTCTGGGACAGCTGGACAGGGATTAATTCATTTTGCCCAGGCCAAAGAATCTCTGCTGTGGATTACAGTGGGAGCAGTTCCCAGGAGAAGGGGGTCCCTCCTTGCACATGGAAATTTCTCCTGTATTTACAGCCAGGGAGAAGGACTGACATTCTAATCCTCATTCTTACAGACTGAACACCTCGAGGTACTGCCTGGTCTGAGTGCCCAATGACAAAGGAAAAAGCATTTTTTCCAGAACTTTTGTGTGTTCATTGCCTCTGGGCTTGGGAGGCTTCCACAGATCCAGGGGACACGTATCACAACCAGTGTGGAGTGGAGATTTTCTGCAGAGATTGGGCCACTGGAGTGATCTCAGAACTGTAAATTCTTGAGTCTTGTCCTAGCTCAGCCCTGTGGTTTACTCCCATATAATCTGTTCTCTTTAGGGAATTAAAATCTAATACATATAAAAGGGTCTAAGAGTGACTTATTTCATAGTGCTCTGGGACTGTTTATTACAGAAAGCCTATTAAAAAGCTCTGCTAATCTCTGAGCTGTATTCCATCATCTTTTCCAACCTTACTGATTCTGTGAGCTAGAGGAGAGTGTGCAGCTCTGCCCTTAGCCTGGAAAGTAGCAGAAACCCAGGGTGCTGTACAGAGCTCCAAACACTGCCAGCCATTCCAGGAATACCCCTGGGGCTATCCCCTGGGGGCACGTGGAATTTCATGCAGTCAGCACAGAGGTCCCAAAGGCCCTGACTCACAATCTGCATCACAGGAGGGAGCAAGCTGTTGCTGCTGCTGCTGCTGTCTTGACTTGAAAATTGTTTGAGCCAAGTAGGAAAAGGAAACTGCTCCAAAGGGCAGTGGAAAAAAAGAAAGTTACTCAAATTCAAAGCTTATGCCTCAGGATCAAGGAAGTTTACTAGACAGGTTTTAAACTGCACATTTCTGTGGTCCTTCAAAAATGCATCACGGCTGGAATGTGAAATCAGAGAAGTGAGTGGTGAAACGTGCCACGTCCTCTCTGCTTTCACTTGTCTGCCATCGGGGACTGGGCTGATTTGTAACACCATGAGAAATACCAGTTCCACCAGTGAGGTCTGGGAGTCGGGTCAGCTCCTGGGGCGGGAGGGATGCACTGCTGGGTGTGCTCTCTCCAGCAGAGCCTGGCTGCAGTTCAGAGCTGCCTCCAGCTGGCAGGAGATGAAGATTTCACTGACAGCAGGGGCTGAGTGGCACTTGCAGGGTTTGCATCTCGTTGTGATGATGGAGGGGGTACCCAGCAGACAGCAGAAATCCTTCAAGAGAAGTGTCTGCTTCCACAAAACCGCTTTAAGCTGGGAATTGATGGAGGTTTAGGCATTTTTTCAAGTTTTAGTATAAGGACAGCAGCAGCAGATGATGTATGAACTGTAGCAGGTGCTCAGTATCACAGAGAAATACTCCCTGAAACTCAAGGCAAAGGGAAATCTGAATGTTTATGGCCTTTAAGGATATAAATTTGTTTGTTGGTTAAACAGACGAAAACAAGGGAACTGAAGAAGCCTAGTAAGCCCATTTATTTTCCTATTCCTCTGAATATTGATGGCTTTCCATCAAGAAAGGCAGCTTTTAAAGCAAACAGACAAATAATACTATGGAGTTAAAAAGCTCCATCATTATTAACATTTGGTTATTGTTATATCTGGGCACCACCATGCTGCCTGCTCTACCCTTACTATGAAATGCGATTTTCTCTTGGCACAGAAAATCTCTGCCTGTGTTGTATCAGAAGAATATTTGGACACAGCATTCAGTTATCTGAGGGAAGTTTTGGTTTGTGTTCAAAGGAATCATCAGTCCAACATGTTTATCATAAATGATTTTGTTAATTTTTTGGGGAAGATTTCTCTGCCATTTAATCTGTCCTGCAGGCTACAGGATGGCAATGGCTCCACTTGAGTTAGACTGGCAGCAGCAGTGTCTTCCTCCTCCTCCTCCTCCTCCTCCTCACTCCAGGAGTAAATTTCTTTTCTGGGCTGCACCTTGAATTCAGTGGTTTTAACTCAGTTCCATCACAGGCACCATCAGTGTTGGGGGAACTTTGGGGCCCAGAGCCTCAGCACTGATGAAACGTAAAATGTTCCCTGCAGGATGAGCTCCTGCTCAGGACAGAGGCTCAGTCAATGACTGAGGAGTCCAATGAGCTTTTCTGAATTTTACCCCCAGTTACTCCATTGCAAGGACAAAACAGAAGGGGAAGGTCTGAAATGAGCTTTGTTGTGAGAATGGCTGCTTCTCAAATAAACAGAAACACTGCTGAGTTTTCCATCTTCCATGGAAATTTGCTAGAAAGCAGAGGAACTGAGGAGAGGAGGAACTTTTAAAAATGTTGTATCCAAAGCTATTCTTGTGCTATTTATACAAAGCCTTTGCATCTGTAACTGCATGTTAGGTACAAAATGTCCTTCCAGAGCAAATGTACTCAGACTAATTCAGACATATTTGGCAACTCATAAAGGTGTTTAACTGTTTGTGGATCTGGGTAGAAAAGTCAAGTATTTTTGATTTTAAGACTGAAATCAGGTCCTAGTAGTGACTGATGTTTATCTCAAGAACCTGCTGCTAAGACCAAAATGTCTACTTTCATGCTAAGTCAAATCAACCCATGTGTAAAATCACTATTTATTGCATGTTAACTACAGAAAACTTCACTGAGTTTTATAATCCTTCTCCCCTTCCCCAATTCCTATTAACCCCTGTAAGAAACACTCATCAGGACTGTTAAAATATTTGCAGTGTGGAAAAATATTTGCAGGTGTGGAAAGGAAAATCAGGGCAGTATGAGGACATAATTCCTGTTTCACAAGGATTCCTATTTCAATCATGATAGAATCTCATTTTCTGTCCCATTCACACGAGTGCTGCTTTTCTGCTTCTGGCTGGAACATTTGAAGGAAATATATTGATGTGATCATGGTGTGATACTGTTTGGGTACAAGAAGAGAAAATTTCCATCGGGGAGGGCCGATCTGAGCACAGCTGCTGCTGCTGCTTGGAAACTCGCCAGTGTTTTAAATAGACTTCTACATTTTCCCAGGTCTAAGAAATAATAGAAAGGGCTGTTAAGAGTGGAGTAGGATTAAGTGTTTAGGAAAAATTGGGGGAAAGGTATTGGAGTTTTCGTGCCTGGCTGTGAAGTGCAGAGGAGAATTGGAGAGACCCATTTCCAGTGCTCCCATCTGTGTAACCACGAGCCAAGGGACAGGACTCCTCCTTTGAAATCATCCCACAGCTCAGCCTGTCCTTATTTCCATTATTCTCCTCCAAATTCTCTTTTTCTGATCTTCTTAAAACAAACATCACTGGATTCCAGCAGGCCAGTAGTAGGAATGTGCTCCTCCTATTCCTGCCCTTACATTCCCAAGCTGATTCCTTTAGTGTTCACTGGCAGCTGCCCATAGAGTGGACAGGCCATTGGTACTACCAGAACATACATTTATTTCTCTGGCATTTCTTTCAAGTCAGCTCTGAGAATTTCACTACTCTGCAAGATGTCTGAAACAATATCAGTCCCCAGCCTGTGCTCTTCCCATTTCCACCTTCAGCCTGGAAAAAACAAACCCATTTGGTGCCTGAGTCTGTTCGCTCACATGGTGTGCACACGACTGGAGCTAAATCAGAATTAGCTAAAACAGGAAGCTTATTTCAAAGCCTGTGCAGCCCAGCCAGGAAAGCTTCCAGAAACATGTGCTCCGAGATGATCTCAGCACGTTCATTATTCAGCCTGTGAATAGCTTTAAAAGGGCCAAATTTCTTCGGCTTGAATCAGCTAGGAAAGTAATTCAAATGGAGCAGTAAGAATCGCTTGAGCAGTTCAGGAAATGTTTGTTGGAGCCACCAAAAATGCAGGAGGAAGAAAAATAAGAACGACTTTGATAAATATGTATTAAAAGTTTGGGCTTGTAAGAAACTGGTGAAGTAAATAGAAGTACCGTATTTTTTTTTGTAGAATGGCGATGCTCTAAACCCTGTTATATCAAGAGAAACAATCCAACAACAGCAACACTCCACAAGCAGATATAATGGTCATGAAAATATCAGACATGTTGAGTAAATTTTGCTGTTTTGGGGATAAAGTGCAAGTAGCCATAACTATCACTCAGCAATTTTATAAAAAAATCACAATTACCATTAATTTTGCAGTCAACCTGTTTTTCACAGTGGCTTAAGTAATGAAATTCTGTGGATCTATAGAAATGCTTCAAACCAAAGACAAACCCTCTCATGCAGTACCAAAAAATAGAGAAAAGCATGGACTGGATGTTCTGAAACCACACTAGAGGGCACTTGAGCTGCTTCTTCTTGAGTAGCTAAAGGTCAGAGTAGTAGGATGCTTATCCAAGAGCAGCAGTGGACTGACTTGAACATG
The DNA here is from genome assembly GCA_013397815.1 of Aleadryas rufinucha. NCBI lineage: Eukaryota > Metazoa > Chordata > Aves > Passeriformes > Aleadryas > Aleadryas rufinucha. The sequence continues at coordinate 95,748 of VZTH01001459.1, forward strand.
GATTTATCAGGATTTATCAGTATTAGGTTGGTAGAACAATCAGTGATTTCCCCTAACAGCCTAATGGGGAGAGAATAGGGGTGAATTTCCAGGTCTAAATTTTGCTTGTAGGTACTGTAAACAGTTAGGAGGAAATAATGTAAAAATTGCTGATTGACTGCAATAGTGTTTTGTCTTTGTACATGCATCAACCACAGAAATGTGGGATACTTTGGGAGTTTCAAAGAAAATCTAGTCTCAAACAGAGCAATGTCTGGAGAGCTGAGCTGCTTTTTGCTCCCACTGTAATGGTCTTGCTCCTGTCCTCTCCCCATTTGCAGTGTGATGCCCTAAAATGATTGATTTTGTGGGAATGGAACCAACAGCACCTGACAGCCTTTCTGTAAAGCATCCATAATAAATACTGAAGACTTGGAAGGTAGTGCAGACCCCACTGCTTATAACCCACTTTCAGAGGTTTGGTTAAAAAAAAGAAAATATGTTGAACTGGTTTCCAATGTGGAAAACACCCACAGAAGTTTGAGCTGGAGAAAAGGAGGCTCAGGGGGGCCCTTGTGGCTCTGCACAAATCCCTGACAGGAGGGGGCAGCCAGGGGGGATCGGGCTCTGCTCCCAGGGAACAGGGACAGGACAAGGGGAAGTGGCCTCAGGCTGTGCCTGGGGAGGTTTAGATCGGATATTGGGGAAAAATTTTTCACTGAAAGAGTGACCAGACACTGGCACAGCTGCCCAGGGCAGTGGAGGAATCACCATCCTTGGAAGTGTTCAAAAGTCGTGTGGATGTGGCACCTGGGGACATGGGTCAGTGGTGAACACAGCAGTGCTGGGGGAGCAGCTGGACCTGATAATCTTAAAAGGCTTTTCCAGATGAATGATTCCATGATTCTCTGATCTCTCAGGGATCGAGGCCTCCCTGCCTTTGGTGCTGGGCTCCACATTTCGAGGTCCTGGAGCCCAGCCCTGGCAGAGCAGCTCCTGGGCACCTTCTCTGCCTGTGCAGAGCCCTGTGGGCTCAGGAGCTGCTGCACAGCACCACTGACAATTCATTTCCTGACAATTCGTGACCATAATGTGTTTGTAAAACAAACTCTGCTCGAGAATTGGCTGTCTCTGCAGCAGGAGGCACTTGAGTGGCTGAGTTTCAAACAATTCTCCTTTTGCCCTGACAGCCACAACCAAACTCCAGCTCTCAGCAGCTTCACTCAGTCATCACTGATAGAAAGCTACGAGCTGCAATTAAATTTCTGGGCAATTTACAGACTTTCTGGTAAGTCAGGTTTCTTATGAAGGACATGGACTCTTTGTATGTACTGTGGGCACCCATTTTTTGTGGATCACACTCCCCCAGTCACAGGGAATTGCTGGCCAGTTTTGTGACCTTTCTGCCTCTCATCTTTCCCCTTCCTGTGCCCTTGCAAGACCCCACCTGCAGCAACCCTTAAAATAAGTTGAATTGCTGTCCTACCACTTGTGGCTTTCAGAACGTGTTTCCTCATGAATATCCAGGCACAGTGGGAGTTTTCCTGCTCCCAGCAGTGAGGTAGGACACGTTTGTTGACAGGCTGACACGTGCAGCACGTCCTTGCAGCAAGGACAAGCTGTGTGTAGAGGGAAAAGCCTTGTGAGAGCTGGCTGAGGGCTGCTGGACAAGCCCTCACAGGATCCAGGAGCCACCTCAGACCTCTCTGCATTCCATTCAAATGCCAGGTGTGCTCTTTTGATCTGGCTCCAGGAGCAAGGAGGCACGGAGAGAGGCAGGAGCACCTCCATCCGTGTTCCCAGGGATGAGGAGACGGGGAGGATGTCCGGTGGCAGATGCTGGTTTTGCTTCTTTGGAGCAGTATTGGGTTATGCTTGGAACCTGTTAATGACATTAATGCAAAAACTGAGTGGGATAGAGTGGATGGAGACACAGATCTGGTTTTTACTACTGACATACTGATCTAATCTTTCCATGCTTTCCATGCATATCCTAGATATTTATGGCATAAGAACACACCACTAGAAACACTGAGCACCCAAATCCTCCAATTTTTATCACTTTTGTAAAGCTCCTCTTTGAAGTATCTTGAAGGGAATTTTTTGCAGTTTAGTTATAATCAGGCTATAGAGCACATGGGTAATAAAAGGAGTTATTCTGTAGTAACCTCCTGAATGGTGACAGTGCTGTGTACAAGGGAACTTGTCTGTCTAGAAGGAGCATATCCTTTAAAACTGAATAGATTTTTATCTCCCTAGGAGGAGATTTCTGCGCCTGGAATAAGAAGAAATTCCCTTCCTTCTGCTGAGTGGAGGTTTTGCAAATATATTTTGTTGTTGTTGGGTTTTTAAATTAATTTTATGTTGGTTTTTTTTTAAGCAAATACAATGACTTGAAGTGTTTGGTGAACTCCCTCCTTCCTGAGTGTTTTTGGGTGGAACAGAGAACAGAAATAAAAGTTTAGTGACATTCTGAGGCTAATGATTTTGTTCTTTAGCTTAAATTAGATTGTTTCCATGACAATCCTTCAGTTAATTGCACTTAAGCCACTTAATACCAGTTTCTTTTGGGCTTCCTGTGCTGCTGCATGTGTGGCCTGACAGGAGGTTTCTTAGCAAAACAGCTGAAATTGCATCAGACAGGACTCAGAACATGGAAAGGAAAAGAGAAGTGAGGAAGAAGAACAGAACAATGGACAATGAGTGTGAGTCTGACCCAAACTGCTGGGATGCACATGGGGCTGGAGGAGGATTTAGGCAGAAAGGAAGGAACGAGAGCAAAAACTCCCCTGGGTTTAAAGCATAGGAGCCCCTCCAGTTGCTGAGGTCAAACATGGAGGAGATGACTACACTGAGATTTAGGATGTCTGGAACTGTCAACTTTCCAATTAAATTACAAAACAGTGCTCTGACCATGGAAAAACAGGCAGGAAGAAAGTCTGTGGGATGCTTTATGACTTGATTTGGACAAGAGGTAAATTTAAAAAATAGTGCATGGGCAGAGTTGGCAACAGATCTGGACTCAGAATTTTACCTGTCACTGAAAAAGCAGCATTTCAGATTTTAGATATGGAGTTGTTTCTCTGAGCTGTGTGGCTGAAGAAAACAAGATAAATGTGAGTAAATCTCTGTAAGAAGTTTCTGAGAAGTCAGTCTTTTTCCTTGGATGTTTTTGGTAAAATAACCTGCAGCAGTTCCTTGTGCTCCTTAGTGCCTTTCAGGTGAAGCTGGGTGATGATGTGTTGGCCAATATTTTCTTTTACATGACCTGGATAAGGTAATGGGAGCTCTGTCAGGAATTTATGAATGAAAACAAAGCTGTAAAATGCTGCCAGAATGGGGGAGGACACAACTAGAATTATAAATGACAGACTGGGGAAAACCTCTGAAAGAGTAGCTGTAACTTAATCATAGCATAGAAGATCATGGATTTGTGTAGGAATAATCACCACCACAGGGGCAGCATTGGGAGCAAATGGCCAGGTAAGGCCTGCAGTGAGGAATTTGGGAGATGCTGTGAGCTGAGCAGAAAATGCTGCAGGGAAGGAGGCAACCCCTGGTTAATGTGGACAGGTCCCAGTTTGTGGGTGACCACGACAAGCAGCACTCACAGCCCCTGTGGGGTTCTGCTCCCCAGGAAAGGTGGGGACCACTAGGGGACAACCCAGACCAACTTTCAGCTCTCTGATCCCTCTTGGAGCTGTAAACATGAGATCATTCCAGGATATCTCCTGCATATGTCCTACATATGTCTCAAGTCTTTACTGTGAACTCTGCAAATACTGCAGAGAGTAATATAAAAGCACAGCCCAGATGAGGTGGTATCAGAATGTAGGAAAAAAAGCTTAGAATGTAGGGGAAAAAATCCAAGTGACAAAAGCTGGATGAATCTGGAAAATTGCTCCTTCATGGCTTTGTGATTAGAATCCTGCTTTCTGTCTTTCTTTGGCTGTCCTCTTTGATTGCTCAGAAATGTGGGCAGTCTGAACCCATTTCCCTGATTCGTAGTCAGCAGCTGAATGTCTTTCTTCCAGCTCTCCCCTGCCCTTGCAGGCCAGGTGGGTAACTTCTCATGGATGCTTGTGGAGGATGGTGATTCAGGATGCCTTGGAAATTTACTGGTGCAGTTCAAAAGCTGTTGGAAATCACAGGATTTCTGGTGCCTCTGATGCTGGCCTTCTTTTGTGACTTTCACAGGTCCTTGAGAATGAAGCACTTCTGCTGGAATTGAGGTGGTGTGGGAGGGTCACCGTTCCCAAATCACCCTTTTGTCTTTCCACGNTTGCTTATTATTGACATTTTAAATTATTTTTTTTTCTGAGCAGTAACTTCAGTGTCAGTTTTTGGTGGCTGCAGTGAATTCTGGGCTGAGTTCAGCTATCAGGGGACTCTTGGTCCATTTAAACATTTAAATGTGTATTGAGTCCTGTCTGATAAACCTGGCAATTTGCAGCTTCCCTATCAATGCCACTTCGCGTAGCAAATATTTTTCAATCAGTATCATCTGTCTTGCAGGTTTTGCTTCTTCCAGGATAACAAACCCCTCCTCTGTTTGCAAGAGTTTTTGCTCTTTCCAAGAGTTGCAAACTATTTACTGAGGATACAGCCCCAGTAAAAGGAACCATACGGCTGAATTAAGATCCTCCAAGGAGGAATATGGCTGGAAGCAGCTCAGGTCTCTGCACTGAGCTGTTAAAGCTGAGCTTCCAAGTTTCTAATCAAAAGCTGAAACCAGATGGAAGTAAAATGTGAGGAATAATATGAAAAATATGTCGCTGAGAAGATCAAATGGAAGAAAGAAAATGAAAATGTTCTCAATTGACTGCAGGGTTCCTTCAGAAGCAGCTTTGGAGGAGTCACCTCATTCATCCTACACCTTTATTTTGTCCCTAGGTGCACCCAGGTGAAGCCAAGTGGAGCCTGTGGAGCTGGGGCTTTGCCACAGTGCTCGTGCCAGCACTGAAGAGCTCAGGTTTTCTGTGTTACTAAATCAGATTTAGGAACCTAATGGGTTTTCTGTGCTCTCCAAAGGCTCTCCCTGCAGTATCCAGCTGAAAGGACAATAATTGAAGGTGTCTGCTCTGCAGGTAAAACTGTTCTCATTTCTTTATGTGAGGCAGTATGATGGCTTTCTCTGAAAAGCAGGATTTAGAAGGACCTGAAACCTCCTGATCTGAAGATCCAACAATTTCAGAAGGAGATGGGAAAATAAATAATTAAATCTCTCTGACAAGCAAGATGTGTCCTTATTCAGAGAACAGGAATACCATTCTTTCCTTCTTTGGGGAATACATGAACAGAAAAATGAACCCAGAGACAATAACATAAGAGTGTTGTCAAAGTATTCCAAAAAATAACTGAGACTTGTGCAGATGCCAAGTCTAACTTTGGCTGATTCTCTTTTTTAGGAATGTTGTAGAGCAATTTTCTGAATTCTATTAATATAACAAGCAAACAGACTTTGGATGCTCTGGATCTACGTTGTGGGAAGTAAAGGTGATTTCTTGGAGATTTTATAGAGGCCAAGAGCCTGTGTGCTCTTGAAATATTAACTTAAATATTACTTATAAATTAAAAGATGGTTAAAAGTTTAGGGAAGGGAAAGAGGGACACAAGGCCTATGGAATTGCTGGTAATGGTACAGGATATGTGCAGCCCATGATGAGGGATGATTACAGTGATAAATTCTGTATATTCCAGCCATGCAGGGAGGATGGAGAGGGGTGGTCTGTCAATGGCTCTGAGTTAATAACTTTCTGTAGCACTTTGCCTCCTGCTACAGCAGCTTTGTTTGAATCTACATTGCTGTGTCCTTCTACAAAATTCAGATGAGACTGAACTCTTTCCACCACTGAAGTGCATTTGTCATTCCCAGATGTGGTTTCCCAGACTCCTGGTAACACTGGTGTGTCCTCAAGCACTGTTTGGGTGGTGAGGTCCAATACAGGAGGCTGAAATGTTCATTTGATTCCTTGCTCATTCCCAGCTCCCTCAGTGTCCTACATTTGTAAAGGAAGAGGATAAATAGAGGCATAGATACTTTTAGAGTAATACCAAAATCCTGTTTAGGTGCTAAAAGCAGCTGGTTTTGACAAGGTTGAGAAGGTTTTTGGGTTTGCTGCTGTTGGCTCAGGCATCCTCTATTTCTTATCTCTGGGGTTTTTTCCTATTTTCTTTTCCCACCCTGATAAAATGAACCAAGAGCCTTGAAGTTTTCTCCCTCTTTCAGGGACCATTCTGTCCCAAAGGCACCACAATTCCCAGGCTGAGAGCAGTGGGCTCAGCTTTCCTCTGTTACTGCCCCAAAACACCCCTCAGATGGAGCCTGAGCCTCTGTCTGCAGTGTCAGAGTCGTCATAGAGGGGCACCACCACGTTCTGCTGCTTCCATCACACTGGGAAAATAAATAAAAGAAATTTCACTTTGACCTCTGGCTTAGAAAGGAAGGCAATTTAGACACTAAGAATAAACATAAAATGGGGGATGCACAGTTGAAGCACTACCAAGGCTGCATATTCTGTTTATCTTTTGCTGTTGATTAGACTCTGCTTGACAAAGGATCTTCTGTGCCTTCACAGCAAAGATGTGAATGAAAGTAACAGGAATTTAACAATAACAATGAATTGGTTCTTGCAATGTTACCTGTCATCAGTGGCAGACAAGAAGCTGTCTCCAGATGATTTCAATTTCTCACATCTTCTATCTTCTAAACAGCTTTAGGTAATATTCCAGCCATCAAAGAGGGTAAAAAAAGCTGAATAACGGTGTCACCTGAGTTAGGAAATGTATTCCTAAGCATGCTGTCACAATATGACTGCAGGAATGCAGGTTTAATGAACTTCTAACAATCTGTGTGTCAGATTTACAGGCATAATTCACTATTTCGGTGTCGTGTGGATGTGTGCATAAAGTACTCAGAGCAGCCTGCTGGAGCAGTGAGGAGCAAAAATTGATAAAACTCACTTGAAGGGGCTAAAAAGGCAAGGCTGTGCAGGTTGAACAGTCTTCATTCAAAGTGAAGGCAAAGGCAAAAATGCCTTTGAGAGTAGAAATGTTTTGAATGAGAAGCATTACAACGCCACGGCCTTAAGTGGACTCTGCAAACTGAACGAGTCCAAACAACTGTCATAGAAGAAGAAAGGGGAAACCAGTAGGAAGGAAAAAAAAAAACCCAAGCAACTGTTAGGAAATATTGCTCCAAAGTAGTTGATGAGGAGAAATGAGTAGGGGCTTAAGGTTTTAAGGCCTCAGAGGCTGGTTAAGCTCTGGCTGCTGCAGCACAGTGGAGGTGCTAAGACCATTTTCCTGCTTCCAATTTCATGCTGCATTTGCACTTTCCAACTCTCAGTTCTGATGTGCTTATCTCTCTTGGTGGATCACTGAATGAGGAGTAGTCCTTAGCTAAATATTTCCTAAAGACTCTTGAAACCTAAAATCTAGTGGGTCAGGAAGGGTGTTGAAGAGAGGGTTGAGTGATACCTTCCTTTTCTGATCTCTCCATGTCTCTCCTTCTTCTTTCTGGTTTCCATTCCGGGATGTTTGGGTAATATGAGCTGAACCAAATGGTTGGTGTTAGAGATCATAGAATTCCAAAGTGGTTTGGGTTGGGAGGGACCTTAAAGCTCATCCAGTTCCAACCCCAACACCTTCCACTATCCCAGGATGCTCCAGCCCGGCCTTGGACCCGTCCAGGAATGGACCAGCCACAGCTTCTGTGGGCAGCCTGTGCCAGGGCCTCCCCACCCTCCCAGGGCAGAACATGAACGTGCCTTCACCTTTGCTGGATGCTCCAATTTTGTTCTCCCTATGAACAGGCAAAGCACTCCAAGACACCTCCCTGTAGCAGGGCATTTCTCCAGGCCTGGCTGTAACCTTGCCTTCTGTCCTAGACCACAGGCACATCTCTCAGGAGTGTTCTTTGGTGCAGGACTTTGTCTAAACATTTTCCCACTGGATCTAATCCAGTCTGGGATCGCAACTGTCGTGAGAATGCAACAAATCATTCTGGGAAGTATCTAATTTTGCCCCTATTGGTCAAAGCAATGTTTATGCACAGCCAGAGCCACAGGACAGAGGAGAGGGTACTCTTGAACCCTGTTAGAAATGTGTACTAAAAAAATACCAGAGCTCCCAAGTTTTTGTATGAGTAAATGGCAAAACTACTGTTTCCTAGTTTGAACAACCCCTGATTTGAACATCATTGGAAAAGAGCCAGGAAAGCAACTGGAGTCAGCCCAGAAATGTTTTTTATCCTTGTGGCTGCCTTATTTAACCAAATAAACAAACAAACAAACAAAACCACTCAATAAACCAACAAAAAAGCCTTTTCAAAGATGCACTTTTTCTTTGAAAGAGTATTTGAGGGCTTTACAATGATGCTTGAGATGTGGTACCTACACAGAGACTGCCAGGGAAATGTAAAACATAAAATAAATGCCATAAGTGCATGTGGTTTTGCTCATTTTCAGTCCTGCCTCAAATAAATAATTGAATAAATAAAACATTGTTCAGTTCCTCTATAGGAACTTCGTCACATTTCCAAGGTGTCTGGAAAAGCCCAGCCTTGCAGAGAGGTCTCTTCAGCAGTTTTCCAGTGGAGGGGATCACAGAGCTCTCACACATCCAGGGCAAATGGCCAAGGAATGGATTACTTCCATGGGTTGCTCTGAATCCTCTGGAGGGGTGGGTTTACCTCCAGCCCTAACTCATGCTTGAGTTAAAAACAGAGCATTTAATATGTACCTGAGGGAAGGATCTGAGGCAGCTGGGTGACAGAGGCTGTGTCAGGGAAGAGGGAAGCAGCCTGGCAGCAGCACTGGTGCTGTTGCAGCCTGTTCTGCAGGAGCTCTGCAGGGTAAAATGTGTTTGTTCCCCCAGCCACCACTGCATCATAAGCACTGAAACTGGCTGGGGTGCTCCTGCCTCCAGCTGCCATTTCACTGTAGGGTATTGACAGGGAAGATCCTTTGGGAAGGAATAAAACTTGGTTTGAAGGCTCAGATTGAGGGAGTGCACCCACCCTGTGCGTGGTCACCTGCTTGGGGGGAGTCACAGCATCTCCTGGGTGACAATCTGAGGAACAAATGAAGGTTTATGGCATGAGGTGCAAAGCAAGTAAGTAAAATATATTGTGAAAAATAGGAGAAATAGAATGAGAACTGCTGCTGTTGAGGAGCATTTTAAAAATAATATTAATAAGCAAGATCCTGAGCACAAAAAAAAAAAAAGTCCATGAAAATAAAAGAGAAATGAGAATGGGATGGAGAAAATTGGCTAAACCAAAACAGAAACTGGGCGATGCTGAGAAAGTGACAGTGTGAAATGTTTGTTGAATCACCTTTGATGCTCAAACACAAGATCCTGTTACAACTGGTTAACACAAACCCGGGGCTGATTGATGGATGGGAAGATAAGTGCTGTATGCTCTGTCTGAAGAATGATGGGTTGTTATGAACATTAAGAATAAACTATTACAATCATTATTCAGCCCAGTGATGAAGGAGCCAGAGCAGATCCAGTTTGCAAAAATCTCATTTATTAATTTGATTCTCCCTGTTTGGCCTCACATGGCTTTGATGTTCCAAAGTTGGGGTTTAAGCTTTGCTGCAGATGACAGCTGTATTGGGAGTTATTAATCACCAAATGAATCATCTGTTCATTCACATTAGACAATGTCTAAGCAGTTTGATAAAGCCAAAGGTGATCTGAGTTTAGGGAAGATGAGATAAATAATGTTTTTTTTCAGTTTGTCCCAAATCCATTGTAGATAAGATAATCTGTATCTTAAATTCTCCAAATAAATGTCTGGTTATTTTTAAACAAATCAGAAAATTAGGATCTGTAGTGTCTTTAACACATTGGTGAAATAGAAGCAATTTAGTATTCCAAGTGGAAATTTGAAGAAAGTTTTTGGGTTGGTTATACTTGAGCTGCTGGGGACCCCATCTTCTGATTTCAGAAGGAAAAATCTCTTGATGTAAATTAATTGGATGGTTTTAAATTGACAGAGAGTAGGTTTAGATCAGATGTTAAGGAGAAATTCCTCCCTGTGAGGGTGGTGAGGGGCTGGAATGGATTTCCCAGAGAAGCTGTGGATGCCCCTGCATCTCTGGGAGTGTCCAAGGCCAGGTTGGACGGGGCTTGGAGCAACCTGGGACAGTGGAAGGTGTCCCTGCCCATGGCAGGGGTGGAATGGGACAGGCCTTAAAGGCCCTTCCAACCCAAACCATTGCATGATTCCATGATTATATGGAAATGGAGCATTTGTCAGCCATGCTGAGCTTATACAGGATCTGCTACACCTGGAATGTGTGGCCTTAATTTTCACAGCTCCACTCTCATCCCTGTGCTGGGTGTGGAAATTACAATCAGGGTAACTGATTCCACTCAGGACACAGCAGAAAGCCTTTAACTTCTCCCAAAGCTTTATTGCCACAGTTCTCCTGGCTCTGAGCTCTCTCTTACTGCAGCAGCAAGGAAGAAGCATGAAAAGTGCAACAGAAGGTTGTCAGGAGCAAGTAAACCAAATGTTTGGGGTTTTTTCTCTTTCCTACGTCAGCAATTAGTCACTAATTATATCAGTCCTTTCAGTGCATAATGAGCTGCATTCTGTGTAGGTCACTGTGCTGATGTGGCCAGGGTGGAGCAAGAAGATGCCGTGAGTTAGACGTGGCTTGTCTGCATCAGCTCCTGGCCTTGTGGCAGAAAGGTTTCCTGCAGTTCAGTGACAGAGCTGTGTGTAGCAGTTCTGCCCCTGTGGCTGGCAGAAAACGCTGCAGGAGCTGCCTGTTGGGGATGCTGGTGGTGCCTGGCTGCTCTGATTTGTGTGGGCTCACAGCTTGCTGCAGTCACACAGCTGAGGAGTTGTTTGCTTCGGCCTAACAATAACCCTGGCCAAGTTTGTTGTCTTTGGCTTCAGGGATCTGCTTTGGGAGTGCAATTTGAAAGGGAACTTCAAGAACTCTTGACTTCCTAGAACGAGAGAACTGGGCTTCCATCATTCCCCAGTAAACAGTCCCAGTTTAGAACAGCACTTTCCCATTAGCTACTGCTTTTCCTGTGCTACTAATCATCTAAATTTATGGATATGATTCCAAAATCTCTTTTTTGCTCTCCTTGTCTATTCTGATTTATAGTCTTAGGAAGTTAATGGAGGACTAGGGACTTTTCACACAATTTTCCATTCTGGTCACCTTCACTTCTTCATTTTAGCTCATTACAGCTGTTGTGATTCAGAATATTTTTAACACAGCCTCCAGCTTTACTCTTTGCTGAACAATATTTGTGGCTAAAAACTTCTTATAATTGTTGTCAGTGACATAAAAGCTGTTAAAAATTTGTGCAAAATCTGTCTGCTTGGTTTTTTCCTACCTTAATAGGAAAATGTTTTCCATGACTTTCTGAAAAGTAGTCTGGACCTTGTGTGAGAAAACAAACTAAAAACTTGGGTTTTAAATTTATAGGTTTGATATAGTGGACATTGTCTGGCAAATTGAACAACTCTTTTGTTATTTCCCTGTTGAGCAGCTCCTTCCTATGTCCAGCATGTTCCACCCCACTTAAAATGTCAACTCATGGTGTCTAAAGGCTTGGAATGCACATGCTTTTAGAAATTTGGGTTCCAGTCTCTGTAAAGAGCCTAGAACCAAAGCAATCCTTTGCAGCTGGTGACATGAACACTTTTCCCTTCCCCTTTGTCACCGTGCATCATCAATCCAAAAAGAAAAGGAATAGAGCTTGAATGTTACTGCAACAGATCGAACTGAATTTTGGAGTGAGTGCTCAGTTTAGCTCCTAAAACCGACAAGTCCTGTTCTAATTAGAACCTGTAATAAAAGGCTTGTTATTTATTGCTTAATAGACCTGTCACCAGGGGATTGGGGTTGTGCATACTCCTTCCTTCCTGCCACAGCTTAACTTGTTCTCAGACTTGGACTCAGTGCAGTAGAACTGGAATGTAACCAAATCAAATGATTCAAGAGGAAAAAGGGAAACGGAACAAAATCCCCAGAGGACACATCTGATCAGTAACAACAGCAGATGTGTTTTCCACAGAGGTGCCACGAGCATCTGCGCCGTGTTCATCTGAGGCTGAAGGTGTCACCTGGGCTGAGGTTACTGCAGAGCTTCCCAGCTGGGTGAGTCACTCCTGCACCCATCACGAGTTGGATCACAACCCCGAGGGCGAGATCTTGCTAAATGCCTGACAGGGACCACTGTGTGTGCTGGATTATGGAAATAGAGGTGATAAAAAAAGAGGCAATCCATGAGTCAGTGTGCTCAGTACAGGCTTGCCTTTTCCAGGCAGAAGGAGCCTTCACACAGGCGCCGGAGCTGAGCACCGCTTTGCAGAGTAGGTCTGCTGGGGTTTGTGCTGGAACTGACTGGCAATATTCTATTTAAAAGCCATGTGTGCCTAAGCAATGCTTCAAAAGAAAAAGCCATTTGCATTTAAAGCAGAAATCCATTTCACTGACTTAGACATGAGTAGTTTTGTTTTTTTTCCTTTTGGTGTAAAGCAAGAAAAATTTGTCCTCCAGAACAGTTTGTCAGAAACACAACAGAATAACCTCCTACTCCATCCCAGCCACTTTAATTGTCAGGTCGTAGTGTCCCCATCATTCAGACAGCAAAGATGCACAGCAAAACTTGGCAGCTTCATTGTTCTTCTTCGTGTCTTGGAGAGTTTAGGGAAACCCTCCAAAAGCTATGAATTTCTGATTCCACTGGGAAGTATTTGGTGTTTGAAATCTGGAAGGACAAGAAGGAAAACTCAAAGAGCACAGAGGAAGTGCTAACTTGATTTTTGAAGTAAAGACAATTATTGCAGGAACAGTTATCACTGTGAGGATAAGGACTAAATATTTTATCTGGTAATTTGAAGCCAGTGCCTGGGTTCTGCTGTAAAACTGGGCATACAGGAAAGAAGTGACCCTCAGATCCTCTTTAACACCAACCAAACCAAACCCATCAATTTTTCTAATGAGATACTGGTCCTGTCAGGATTCCCTTCTTCTGTCTAAAACCAATGGATGCTGTCTCCTGCCCAGATTAGAAGCTAGATAATTCTGTCTTGTATTTTCTTAGTTTCAGCCCTGTGCCAGGTATTCTGCTGGACTGTTTTCTCTGTGTATTAAGCTGCTGTATAGTGGTTATTCCATATTTTGTTCTGCTTCAGGCTACATTCAGTGTTCCTTAGATTTTGTTAATTCCTTTTCACTTCCTAAAGCAGGAAGGGTTGAGGGGTGATACTGAAGTGTCAATGTACAATCCTTGATGGTTTTAGTGACCAAGGGATTCAGGATTGTCAGGCCCAATGATTTATATCACACTGGAGATGCCAAATCAGAACATTTGCAGGCACAGAGACACCGACTTCTCCAGAGCAGAGAATTCCTCAGGAAAACAGACTGACAAAAGTGAAAACACACACACAGTGACTCCAAACCCTGCAAGTAAATTCCCCGAGTGGTTGTAATTGCTCTTCAAAGGTGCTGCTTACTAAGGAAGAGCTGGTAAGGGTGTGGCTGCTCTTCCATCTCGTGCTGGAACAAGGGATTAGAAAGTGGAGCAGCAGTGTCATGTAAGGGGTGAAAGGAAACTGGGAGAAAGCACGACTGTTATGTAAACCATCTCTTGTCTGTCAGTGTCAACATTTCCTGTCTGTATTGGAGCTGAAGTGAAAATAATCACCCAGGCCCGACAAAGTGCAGCCTGGTTGCAGGTGTAGGCGTTGGAATGGGCTTTCTGGCATTCCAGGCTCTTGGCACCCACTCAGCAGCAGGAATGACTGAGTAACCTGTGGGGTTTCAGACGTGTTGTTGCCACCCTCCCGCACCCCCCATGAAAAAAAGCCCCACCAAACTAATAACAGCAGTGGTGAGAGGATGAGTCCCATGCTGGGTGATGGAAACTGATTATGATCCATCTCTCTAGAGATTGATCTGTTTTCCTCCAGGCAAAATTTAACCTTCACTCCTTAGTCAGACCCGCTGAGCAGGAGTGAAATTGTGGGTGTCAGGCGTGTGGCATTAGGCGAAAGGTGAAACCAAATTGATCTGATTTGCTTTTTAAATGTAAGGATCTTGCTTTTCTTTCCTCAGATTCTAAAGAGAATTTCAGGTTCTTGTAGTAGTGACTATGCAATTCTCCCAATAAAACTGCTTCATAGCAGTCCCTCTAGTTGATCTTACTTTAGATGAAGCAGCTTTACTTTTTCTTAGCCATAAATGCTTTCAATCCTTATATTTAGAAGTAGGGCTTTAAGAAGAAACGAAGACACTCCCTCTTTAGGGAAGCAGTTGGTTATTATGCTTATCTATATAATTAAAACTGGCAGACTTCTTAAACAGTTGGAAGAGAACTCAGCACACAGTGAGTAGCACTTGTTTCTAAAGCAGAGGAAGAGCTGAGGGCGCCAGAGGAACTCTTGGAAAATGCAGAGAGCTGTGAGTGAGCAGTTAATGCTGAACAAAGCTGGCCTGTAGAGATCCTTCCTCCCAGGTGTTTCAGTTATTGTCACCTTACACAAAAAGCTGAGCAGGGCATCAGGCCCATCCTCCATGCTGAACTACAGTCTTGACTCATCATACAGATTCCAGTGCAGCTATTACAAGTGAAAGTAACTTATCCCAGTATGGATGGTCCTGTTGATGCCTTATCTTGGTCTTAAAATCCAGAGCCAGACACAGAGGGNTCACTTCTTGGATTCAGCAGAAACAAAGCAAATGAAGCTGATTTTGGTGCCTTTGGCAGCATTTCAGCAGCGTGAATTGAGCTGGGATGTCACCTGGCCCTTCTGTCCCTCACCCCTTCTCTTGCAGTTGTGGGCTAGGTTTGATCACCTGAGATTTCTCTCAGAACCCAGGAAGTTCTTGCTGAGCAGTTAAATCCTGGAATTGTTTTCTTCTTTCCTTAAAGTGACATCAACAAACAGATTTCCCCCCCTGCCCTGCTGTGTGGCCTCTTGGTGTGATCTGTAATTGCCATCGCTCTGTGGAAGGGATGGCAGCTCCCAAGATTGCTTTAATTATCATGGAATATCAGAATGGTTTGGGCTGGAAGGACCCTTTATGATCATTTTGTTCCACCCCCTGCCATGGGCAGGGACACCTTCCACTATCCCAGGGTGCTCCAAGCCCTGTCCAGGCTGGCCTTGGACACTGCCAGGGATCCAGGGGCAGCCACAGCTTCTCTGGGCACCCTGTGCCAGGGCCTCACCAACCTCACAGGGAACAATTCCTTCCCAACATCCCATCTAAATTTACCCTCCTTCAGTTTAAAGCCATTCCCCCACTATCACCAAGCGTCCTTGTCAAAAGGACAGCTTTCCCAAGGAAGAAAGGCATCACTTTCAGGGCTTTTGAAGGAATGCCAGGTCTTACACATGTTTGGAATTACCAAAGGCATGCAGAAGACACTTTCAATTGCAATTCTCTTATGTCAGTGGTAAAGTAATGTCAGTCTCCATAGGCCTGGGAGTCCTGAATGAGCAGCAGCTCCATTTGTCTTTAGTCCCACTGTGTCAGGTATGGAAAGCAGTGGTACAGTAATTTGTTACTGTGCTCCATGGCTTTAAGGCTGCTGAGGAGCACAGGTGGAAGCCCGCTGCAGTTCCATGTTTTCCTTTGCCTCAGAACACTGTGTGTCACTGATGTCCCTCCATCCCTCCTGTGATGGTGACAGGAGGTGGCTGCCCCTGCTCCCGGGTTCTGCTGCCGTGTCAGGGCATCTGGTCCCTCTGGGACTGCACTCAAAGCACCCTTAGCCTTCCTTGCCTCCCCCTGCTCCAGAACAAGTTGTTATTTGGAGGATCAGGACAGTCAGGAGCCCGCCTCCTCCTCGACCTCTCAGATAAGTGATTACTCATGAAAATATTGCAAATATGTTGTTCTGGAGAGAGCCAAACTCGCGCTGGGACGTTGCTGCCCCACACCACAGAAACTTATCAGAGGGGGCTGAAAACTGGCAGAGCAGTGATGGTCACTGGTGTCTGTGCCTTCCACGTCACACAGGCTGGCACTGTCCCAGCAAGCTCCTCTTGCCTGGCTTGGGCAAATTCCACTGGCACTGTTTTACCCCAGCACGTTTTCTCTGGAGATTTGCTGCCCTGCTGTGCTGCTTACGTGGAGGAAGCAAATGTCAGCTCTGCTTTTTGCATTAAAGCAAGAACTGTACAGGCGGGAAGGCGAGGGTGCCTGTGCCCTCTAGGATTTGGAAGGGACCATGCTGAAAAACCTTGATGGTATTTGTTTTGAAACAGTTTCTGCAATGGAGAACAGCTGCTCTTCCAAGGGAAACAGCGAGGGGATCTGCAGCTTTTGGAGTGTGCAGTGAAACGCCCAGCACAGGCCTGGGGCTCCGCCGGGTGTTTCTGGAGGTCGATGTCCCCAACATGCAGAAATCTTGAGCACAGGGTTATTTTGGGTCCTTGCTAAAACACAGCCTCAGTGATTTTTTTAATATTTATTTTTTGATTTTATTTTGTCATGCATGAAAAGATTTGCTCCTATGGCAGGTCCCCATTACCAGAATACTGGCTTGAGAAAATTATCAAATTTGGATTATAAGGCACATGAACTTTTATGATTTATATAAGTATATTGACATTTGAAATCCCATCACTCTAATATAGCTGTGAAGTAATGAGCTGTAAAATACCATTTTAACACAAAAATACATACTTTGAGATTCTCTTCTTGTGCAGAAAAATGTTCCAAAATAATTCAGAATGGATTATTTTTGCAATTAAAATACTTTGGCAATTTTAAAATAGGCACTAAAGGTCATACTTAGAAATTGATCTGGCAACAATGAAGAACTAGTATTTCTACCAGGACTTCACTAAAATGATTAATTATATATGATTAATACCTTTATGGGTAATTAGTAACACTAGAAGCAGTTTTGAAAGTTCTGTTTTGGTCTCTTGGTATTTGGACAAAAAAATTTCAATTGAAAATAAACCTACAATAAACTGACAGCTTTTCTGAGAGAAATTTTCTTGTAGAAGGGAGGAATATGTGTGAAAACTGTGTGGAAAATGTTTTCTTTTTGCTGAAAGCTTGTTCAACGGCCCCGTGAACACTTCAGAGTTGTAGAGGTGAATTAAAGGTGAGTTAAAGACCTCTGCCAGTAAATAACTTAAAAAAAACACCAAGGGTTTTCCAAAAGAGTTTAATAAATAATGAGGTTCTTTCTGTACTGTATAAACTATAAATATACCATGCAGTCCTTTATAACTTAAAATAATTTACAGACTGAGGTAGGGGGGTCGGAGGGTGCGGGCGCGGGCTCAGGGCCTCGCTGCCTTCCTGCTGAGCACGCAGACGCAGGCGGTGTCGATGCGGATGAACCTCCAGGCCGCCTGCTTGCCCTCCATGGTCAGGGCCTTGACGAAGGTGTGGGTGGTGGTGCAGTACGAGTTCCAGTGCTTGGCGTCGATGCCGCGGCACCCGCCCGACACCGGCTTGGGGTCCCTGCACTTGGTCTCGAAAAAGTACTGCTTAAAGACGTTGTTGTTGATGTTGACCTCGCCCAGCACCGTCACCTCCTTGCCCTTGATGTCGGTGGCCGTGGTTTTGTCCCCGACCCACATGCTGACGCTGTCGCACACCGAGAACTCCCCGCGGTGCAGCACGGGGTGCGTGCTCCTCCTGCTCCTGGCAGTCCTGTTGAGAGCCCCCGCGCCGCTGAGAAATCCCAAATTCCGCCCCTGCCCGGCCACCGGCGGGGGCTGCGTGCTGAACAGCACCCGGGGAGAGCGGAAACGCCGCTTCCTGAAAATGCTGGGGTCCACGGTGATGTTTACAGCTTCTCTCCTACCGAGGCTCCACGTGGCGTGGCCGCGGGATGTCTGCGGGGCTGCCTGGGCAGAGTGGTGTCGGTCGCTCCGGGTATTGAGCAGGGAGTGTTCTGCAGGATACTCCAGTGGAGCATTGTCCTCTGACTTGGGAGCTGCCTGTGTGCCGATCAAAAAAGCTACAATCAGAGTGTAGAACAGCATGGGCATTACGTTATGACCTAGAACGAGAGAGAAAGGCACTGTTACTGCGAGCCGGGCGGGCACAAACCGCTGCCGTTCTGGCCGTAAATTTATCAGATACCCGGGATAATACGGATTTCATCAGGTATTCATGTGGGTGCCAGATGTTGTTCTTCCGGAAGAGCTCATTCAGACAGCATCAATGTTCTTAATAAAGCGAGAACATTAGAAAATAATAGCTAGATTATTATTAATTCCTCTGGTATTTGTTGTTAGAGCACTGTTTATGAAGCACTTGTTTGGTGTTATTAATGTGGAGACCATATGGCGACAGCATGTTCCCAGGAGTCAGATCTCTAGTGAGTTTTGCAGCAACCTTTTTGGCCAGGGCCGGTCTCTTGGCTGCAGAGGAGTGAAAGTAGAAGCAGTCCCTTGGCTAAAACAGCTGTCCATTCCCTCAGCTTGTGTGCAGAGGTGTCCTTGGGGCTACAGTGGGGGCCACCAAGCCACTACCTCGTGCCATTGTCACACCCTCAGCAGCCACACTCACCTGCCACGTGGCCAGGCCCCACTGCTGGCTGGCTCAGCAGCCTCCAGCAGCTGCCAGCTCTCCCACCTGCCCTTTCAGGACACACCACATCACTGATTTAGGGCAGATAAAGCCCAGGCTCCCTCCTCGAAGAGCTCAGGTATCAGTGTCACAAGGGCAGATGGGATTTTTCCACATTCAAGGGCAAATATGGGAGCACTGTGGGTGCCAAGCTACTTCTGCATTGGCATCTTAGACACAGCAAAGCTAAAGCCATTGTGGCCAAAGTACTGGGAATTCTGGACAGGGAAGCACCTGATTTTTTTCAGAATGCCACAAGCAAGAACTCCCCAAAAGTCCCTGCAGAGCAGATGCAGTGCCAGTGCTGGTCCTCCTTCGATCCAGAGGATGTGCACATCTGTTTGGGTGTGGAAAAGTGCGAGCCAAATGTCTAAACCTTTGCTAAGACCCATTTCATGCTGGCAGAGCAGCAGCAGTAATACCTCGTTGGGCAACTACCATGTGCTGACTAATTCAGCCACATGTTGGGAACGGGAGACATTCAGAAACGCTCTGGAATTGCAGTGAAGGGCAGACATTGTATTTCCTCTGTAAAGACTTAATAAGCAGAGACAGGGTATAAACAGAAAAGCCCGGGTGAGGCTCCTCCCCGTCTCTTTGCCTTGTTTTCCTGACATGTCTCAGCTGGCCCCGAGCTCTGCCCGGCCGGCCAGCAGGCAGGGAGCCCCAAAGCCACTGGACAAACAGGGTTTTGTACCAGAGGAATCGGGCTCTGCAGTTCCACTGTGATTTCCCAGCATGTCTTAATGTTTTTTTCTGGGTGTGGGTCAATTATGGTTGCAGTTCCCCCTCTCTGTGGAGCTTTCTCAGATTAGAATCCCAAGCAGCGCTAAAGGACTCAGGCAGGGTGCTCTGCCAGAGGATAATCCTGTGGAAAATGCAGAGCAACCCTAAGATGTCCCATAGGATCTCGTGTGTCTTATCTCGGACAGGAGCTGAAATGACATAAACAGCAGGGTTTGTGCAGGGCTGAGCAAACATTTAGGAAACCAGCAGGAGATGCCAAGTGAAGGTAGTGAGTGAGGAGGGTGGGGAAGCAGAGCCTGCACGGAGGGGAGGAAGGGAGAGAAAGGCCAAAAGCCACGTGAGCACTTGTCTGTGCAACTGTTGGGCTGGAGGCACTGGGGACAAGATGATGACGAGGAGAGTCAAATGTTTGTCACAGAGCAAGTCCTTACTGTTCCAAAGCCACTTTAATTTGCTTAAAGCAAGGCTGAGGGTTGCTGCTTTCCCACGTGCTGCTCGTGCTGGAGCACTCGTCATCCTCTGTATAAGGAAACAGAGCTGGGTGTAGCTCAGAGCTTGGCTGTGCACCCTCCAGAGAGTAACCCCTTGTTCTACAACCAAATTAAAGTCAGATGGTTCATTACATCTCTCAAGAGTTAGCTTTCCCGACAGAAATGTTAATGGAAAAGGTTTGCAGAACAAAATCCAGGCACAATTTAGCCATGCCAATAG
Source organism: Aleadryas rufinucha (assembly GCA_013397815.1). NCBI lineage: Eukaryota > Metazoa > Chordata > Aves > Passeriformes > Aleadryas > Aleadryas rufinucha. The sequence goes on from VZTH01001459.1 coordinate 115,778, forward strand.
CAGCCTCAATGTATTGTGTTTAAGCATAAACCCTTTTTTTATTATTTCCTTCTATAGGAAAGAGATGCTGCAATGTCAGCACTGAGCTGGTTCTGGTTTTGTGCTATACAAGATTTGCTGCTCTAAAATGCAGCTACATTTACCTCCCTTCTCTGGGTTTCTTGTGTTGCACGTGCTGAGATTTTTGCTTTAAGGCCATTAACACAAAAGCAGAAAGACCTTGCCTGCTTGCCTTTTTTCTTTAATTGCCTTGTATTTCCTCTCCTTGAGGTAAATCATTCTGTGGAGTGTGGCCCAAACACAGACAGAACATATTTGGGATGCGTGGTAACTTTTGTGGAGATTCAAAATGGAATCTTTTTATCAGTTATTGAGTTAGTGGAGAATGGAAAGTGGCACATTAAAAAAGTGAACAAGACTTGATGACAACACAGGCAGGAGAAGTTAACATTAAAGAATAGGTGTGCTTTGGGCTGTGAGGGTTGTGAACTCTTTTGCTGGCACATAGAGGTATTTTACAGGCTATTTTGGGGAGTATGGAGTGTCCCTGCTCATGGCAGGGGGTTGGAACAAGATGAGCTTTAAGGTCCCTTCCAACCCAAACCACTTTGGGATTCTATGATTCTCTATCTAAACTTTGTCACATAATTAGTTTTTAGACCCTCTCATGGTGCTTTCTGGAGATGTTCACAGTGGATGCCACGTGCAGCCACCTGAACTCGCAGGGGATGTGCAGCTGCCAGGTCAGTGCTGGTGGTCCATGGATGTCTGATGGGGACCCTGGCCACAAAGGTTATCACAGGCATTTTCAGGCATTTTAGTGCCAAAATTACACCACCTGTACTAACCCCAACAAAGGTTATCACAGGCATTTTAGTGCCAAAATTACACCACCTGTACTAACCCCAACAAAGGTTATCACAGGCATTTTAGTGCCAAAATTACACCACCTGTACTAACCCCAACAAAGGTTATCACAGGCATTTTAGTGCCAAAATTACACCACCTGTACTAACCCCACTTCTATGTTGGTCAAGTGTCATTTAAGCCCTTCCTGTGGTGTGGCTGCTGTGTGAGCCTGGCCACGGGTAGTTCAGGCTGCTGTGGGCAGTGAGTGCTGCCTTACCTCTGAGTGGACTGCACAAAGAACTGCTCCCCCAGCAAGGTCCTTATTTCATCCAGAGCTGAGCCGGGCTGGGCTGCACCTTGCCATGGGGCCCTGCTGCTCCTGCCAGCTGCGTGTGCCGTGGGTCACTAGGGGCAGAAGGGTTTGTTTCAATAATTAGCCAGCAAATCAGTGTTTTCAGTACCATTCCCCCCTTGGCAGCCACACAGGGACAAACCCCCTTGGTTTTCTGAGCTGTGCCTTTTCCCTGTCACAGCACCAAGCTTGTCTAAAGCAGTTCCAAACCTTGCAGAGCAGCACATTTGTAACTGTGGTTATCAATCCACTGCTTCCCACCCCTCTCAGACACCTTCCAGGCTCAGCAAACCCAGCAGTGATGCCCTGTGGGGCAGCAATACCTGATGGCACTGCACAGCAGCCAGGGACAAACCACAGCTCACAGCCCCAACATCTGTTCTGGGAAGCAAATCTGGTTACACTTAAATTCTGGAGGAGAATCACAGATTGCCATTTATTGGCAGACAATTATTTAACCGTGGCTGATATTTGAGAAGAATTGAAGATACAAAACTTGCAGGCACATAAAAGCACATACTTAGATGTTTGTTGTGTTGCTACTGTAAGGGCAGCAATGACTCCAGTCTTAATCACTACCTTGTGAATGGTCATATAGACCCCAGCTAAGGGAAAACCATTCTTTTCCTCACCAATTAAATCCAGGACACTGACACTTTCTCAGCAAAACACATTTTCTGATTGTAAATTCATGGCACTGAAAGGGATAGAAATAGTATTTTATTAATCTTATTATTCAATAGCTTATCTGTTCCATTTCATAAGGTAAATAGGGGTTGTATAAGGTAAATAGGGGTTGTATAAGGTACTCCTGTACTGCAAAAACCCTGCTGCATTCAGGCTGAAGTGCATTTGCAGAGGAGAACAAGCTGCTAATGCCAAATCATGACCTGGACTCACTTTCCACCTGCACAGCGTCTGTCCTCGGGTGCACTGGCTGCCAGCAAAGGCAGCCACTGGGTTTGGCTCTTACCAGCACCCAAGTACTACAAGTTACTTGATGTTTAAACCTCCGACTGAAACCTTCCCAGGCTGTTTTCATCAGCTCAGGGCACAGGAGTCACCCTGTTACGTGCTCGTTGTGCAACACTTGTGCAGTGGTTTGGCCACCCTGGCTTTGTCTGGGGCCGTGGCTCAGGTTCCCCCTGGATGTTGCAGTATTTGGGAGCTGAGCTGGTTACACTCATATCAGTGTGTCAGAAAGGTCACACAGAGTTCCAGAATCCAGAGCTTCATGCTACAGATGGAGTATGCTGTATTTTTGCAGGAATGTACTAGTGAAGTAATAACCCTTTCAGTGAACTCTGGAGAGCTGAGTACCAGTAATGATAGAGCTATAATGTGCTGGCCACTGCCAAAAATAATCCAACAACTTTTCCAACTGTTCTGCCACCCTAAGAAAACACTGTTTCAGTTCCAACTGGCTGGTTTTTAACCACAAAAGCATTTATTTTCAGCAGGACTTTTTTTTTTTAAAGTTCTTTTACTGTCTTTTTCCCGGATTCCTGGCTGTGGTGGAATCCAGTAAATGATGCAGTGTTATTCAGCATCCATAGACTATTCCTCTGTTCTACCACTCCCAGACATTCATAAAATATCCTACTCAAGTGAGTCTTTCTTCAGGATTTACATGCACCCAGGAAGACAGACCTGGTGGGTAAAAAAATCTCACTTCAGTCTTATTTCTTAGTCTCAGCACATGTAGAGTAGAATTAAGGAATCCCAGACTGGTTTGGGCACAGGGTGCCCAGAGAAGCTGTGGCTGCCCCAGCCCTGGGAGTGTTCCAGGCCAGGCTGGATGGGGCTGGGAGCAGCCTGGGATAGTGGAAGGTGTCCCTGCCCATAGCAGGGGGTGGAATGAGATGAGCTTTAAGGTCCCTTCCAACCCAAACCATTCTGGGATTCCATGATTCCATGATTCTGGAGAGTGGGGAAATGGATCACACCAAAAAGCAAATGGGTCTGTGTCTTGAAAAGCTCTTTGCTTGCAGGACCTGTAAGTGCAGCAAGTGCCAAACAAAACAAGTGTAGGGAATTCCCTTTTTGTTAAAGTTCCCCACAGAATCTGAGGGAAAATGGACAAACAGGGAATGTTGCCTGGAAACTTATGAGGAATGAAAATTTAATAAATTTACTAAATGAATTGCTTCCAATAAGAACAGCAATCAGTGCAGCCTTCTCACTGCACATTGACCAGATGCCATTAAAGTAGCTCCTACACAGAGAAAAGAGAAATTAATGCTCATTTGGCTCAGTCAAACACAGCAAGTAAATTATTTTCTAAATAAAAATAAACACAGTCAATAAACACAAGCATAGAATGTTGTAATCTAAGGCGTGATACAGTTGGGAATGTTGTTTTCTGTCATTCTTGAAGTTGTTGGCGTATTTTAGGGATGTGCAAAAAATAAACAGAACTGCTTGGCTGTCAGTGCAGCAAACGGGATCGTGGAGGTCACCAAAACAAGCAACAAGTAGTGAATTAGTTTTGTCTCATTGCTTCTGGTAGTGAGAGAGCCATGAGGGAGGCAGTTGCTGCTGAAGTTGCTGGTAAAGAGAAGGTGCCTCTGGCACATCTCTCACGGAAACATTTTCACAGTTATACGAGTATATGAATTAAAATTTAGCAGTAGCAATTCAGGGAGAAGATTTCTGAGCCCTGGGAGACCTTGAAGGGAATCCTGAAGCCATTATGACTAAGAGCAGTGTCAGAGGCACAGCTTTCCCTTGATCTTAGCTGATGAGCAAGAAAATGGGAATTTCTAATGGACTCAAGATTTCATTCCTCCATTATATCTGCAGTGACTCAGCCTGTAAATAAGAGGTTTATGGGTGCTGGAGAGCCAGCTGGAAGCTACCTGTGTCTCATACACTTCCTTTTTTTTTTTTTTTTCCAAATGCCTCCAGCACTGAAATGTTCCTTTGAGGATTTCTAGGGAGAGCAGCAGACTGAGAAAAATGCTGCCCTGCAGCACGGAGCATCGTGTCACCGTGATCCTCCTCGTCATCACAGGATGTGCACCCAGCATCTGCCTCCAGAGCTCTGACTCACCCTTAGCCCAGGTAAAGATAATAACAGGGGTGCTTCATAGCCCATTAAGCCTCTGGTAATTTGGGGTACTTAAGGGGGAATAGCACCATGAGTCTGGACCCATCCCTGGAAGTGTTCCAGGCCAGGTTGGACGGGCTTGGAGACACCTGGGATAGTGGAATATTCCCTGCCCATGGCAGGAGGTGCTGTCAGATGATCCTTGAGGTCCCTTCCAACCCAAACCATTCTATGATTCTGCAGGGTGGGGATTCACCAAAGCCAAAGCCAGTGAGGCTTTGGGAAACACTTCTTAAGGTTTATTTTACATTTATTGGGGCATAAGTAATGGAAATGGCTTATTTGCAAGGGCATAATTTTATCCCTTCTTTCCTCCTGAAGCAGTACATCGAGATTTCACTTGCTGTTTTCTCTGCAGAGAATTCCAAAGTGAGGAAAAGAAGTGTATTTCCCTTCACCTTCATTGACACCCCATTCCCTCAGAGCATTTGGTGCTGAGTGAGGCCACCTGCTGGGAGAGATCCAGCCTGGAGCCACAGCTGGGGGTTTCTTACAGCAGGTGACAGGTCTGGTGACATGGGACAGGCAGAGCTCACCTTTAGAAGGCTCCGTTTAAAACTCCTGAGTGGTAAAACAAAATCAAAACTTCTATGAATATAATCATTTAGTTTGCATCTCAAATTTGCTTTACAATGTTTGGCATCTGATGCCTTTCCTTGGTCTTAAAATCAAGATCCAAACACGGTTAGAAGGAAAAAAAGGGGTTTTACCTCGGTATTTATTTTAAGGATCCTTGGTGCACCCCGTGCAGGTGGAACACGCTGGAATGCACATCCAAATGCACCCCCACAATAGTTTGGGTATAACATTATAGGTCTTGCCAATTAGCAAATCTATCAAAGATTCCCCAGTGAGAGGCTGAGTGAACCCCCCTCCCCGAGGAACTTTCCCCCCCTGGCCAGGCCTATCTCAGGTTACAAAATGTGTTCCAGAGAAGCCCTCGGTGTCTGAGGCTTCTGAGATGTTTGGTCTCCTGGCTTAAGGGAATATTGGGTCTGTGCTGGTTATCAAACCTGAAGAATTAGAAATATGTGGGCTAAAAGACCCTTAAGAATACATAAAAGCTATATAAAAGACTATCTAAAAAAGGAGGTGCATATATAAAGAGCAAAAAATCATCATGGCATCACATCATGATACTCTCTCTCACTTGCAGAACATGCTCATGGGAATTCAGAGGCATCAACAGTCATGTAAAATGTGATTCCTTTGGGAAAAAACCCCATGATCTTAGGTCAGGATGGCCATGCCAGTAAAGGCTTGTGACAGGATGCAGCTCTTGCTGTGACAGATTGGCTGTTAGTGAGTGTTAAACATGCACAGAGCCACCCTGACCGAGCACAAAGCCTTATCCTGCTCCAGATAACAAAACCAAACTGACAGTTGTTAAATAAAAGATAAAGAAATTGTCTCTGTCAAGATAAAAATCTCTTTAAATGAAGTGAAGGAGAACACATCACTTACAAAACTAGTGACAAATGTCTGAAAACAAATGACAGAAAACAGCTTTCGGAGGAGCAAGTGAATCTGATTCTCCTGAAGTCAATGACCGCAGTGGCATAAAGCTGGTAGATTAAATAAGCTAGAAATAAAAATCCTGGCTAGGAGTAAGTTATCTGAGCATACCAGGGTTGTATATCATCCCTATATTATCGTCCAGAAAGCAAATCCTAAAATCAATGATTGACATGTGATGATTGCTTTGGAACTTTCCATGTAGCCTTGGAGCTGGATATATATTTTATAGGACTCCAGGGTTTCATATATTCTAATTCGTAGGCACCAAGGAGTGACTAAAGATCTCAGGCACTAACTGACAGGAAAACTACTGCAGGATAAATGGGATAAATCCATCCATATAAAGTTGGATGCCTCCATCCTACCCAGCTGGCAGCCAGCATGAGATTGCTGCTCCCTACAATTCCTGCCCAAACACAGCAGGACTCATTCCCTATTGCTGCTTAAAACAGGGAGTCCAAAGACCTTCCTGAGGCTGGAGCATGGCCTGCCCTTCTCCCCTCTACACCTTTCCCAAGTGGATTTAAATTTGGGAGTAGTTGGCTTGCTATATTTGGCCCTGAGGTTTCCAATACAAAATTACCAGGAATGAAAGAACTGGAATTTCAGACTTCACGACACTACCAAAATCAAACTGGAATTCAGCTGGGAACAGAAAGTATGAGGGCAGTCAGACTGTGATGTTACATCCCCTCTTACAGCCAAGAGTAGTTAAGGCAGAAAAATACAATATCTTTAGGGCCAGTAAACCTTTCCAGCTAGTGATCTTATTCCAGCTATTCAGAAGGGAATAGAAATCCTGATTCTTTTCCAAACCCTGATTAATAAGAACCAGCTGAATCCCAGCAGCAATGCTAGCATTTAGTTTTTATTCAGGCTCATAATTTTCATTTATATTCTCCTTTTTCACTTTTCTACAACTGCACAAATAAATTTGAACAAAGGCGATTTTTAGCACGTGTTGTAGTGTAAGGCATCCATGTAGTGACTCCAGAAATGAGGCAGAAAACAAAAATGAGCTGGGATGTCATGATCAGATTCCCAAAGGTAGACTCCATCATCTTCAGTGCTTCTCTGGATCATGAATTTGGAAAAGAACATTATGTAAGGACAAGGAGCAGCCATAAATTATGGCCGTGACTTTTCAGACTTTCCCATTCTATTAATTATTTACATCCAAAAGGAATTTTATCTTTTATGAATCTTCCAGTGTGTTTATAACTATTTTTAATGACTCAATGATATTTTAATGGGGCAGGAATTCTGAGAAATTCCAAAGGGAAGCTGAAGGGTGTCTGTGCTTGGCACATCAGAGTACAGAAGGATGCAGCAAAGGAGAGAGTTGAGAGAACTTTAAAACCTCTCTTCTACTGAACTGAGGGTCTGGCTGCACCTGATAAATTCTGTAGCTGGAGCAGCTCAAACTGATGTGTTGGATTTTTTTTCCATTTAAAAAAACCCCTTAAGGATATAGACAAAAATCTACAAAATAAAATCTTATGACATGGAGGTGCCCTGGTGTTCACTCAGGGAGTGCTGAGATAGGGAAGCAACAGTCAATACTGCAGTGGAATATTGCTTTGCCTGTGTAGGATTTTTCCATCCAGAAATGTCGAGTGGTTTTACAAACACTTAATAAAATGATCCTCCCCACTCGCTTATGGTCAGTAGAATTTACTTCTGTAGCATATGAAGAACCCAAAGAATAACACAGGATTCTTGCCAAGCAGTAGCAATGTTCCTCTTCTCCATTGCCCACCTCCTTTTATTATTTTTTTAATTTCTAGGATATTCTTTCCTGTTTCTAAATCTATTTTACCTTCATGAGACCTGCAGAATTCAGTTGCCTTCTTAGGGGTCAAATTCTTTCTCTTATGATTTACTTTACATTACAATAGGAAAATCGTGACAAAAACCCCTCAAATGACACCTTTAGAAATGGAATTCCTTATTTTTATTGCAGTAGGAAATGGGTATTGACCCCACAGCAGTCACAGTCATTCTGTGCCCTCCTTATTGTAACTCACAAGGCACAGGCATAGCACTCTGAACTATAGAAAAATGTTGTTATTTTTCCTTAAACCAGCATACCCCAAGGTGAATTGTGTGTACAAAAAACCAAAGTCATTGGGCTGTTTCTCATTAGCTGTTTGACTTCTGTATTCTTTGAATATCCTGTACATTTGAGAAGTATATTTCCATAATTTCTGGACAACTGGACATAAGCTTTGTGTCCTGCTGTACATGAGGTGACATTCAGGATTTGTCTGTCTGCTCTTTGCAAAGCCTGAGTTTTTTCTGCAGATTGTAAAGATGTGGAAATGCTCAAACCCTTGTACTCCACCTGCCTTTCCCATTGAAATTGAGTTCAAAACAATTTCTTTAGAATTCCTAAGCACTGCACTTCGGAGATGTGAAATATGGTGGGTTTTAAACTAAGCAGGTCTAAATAAATAGTAATGTAGAAATATATTATAATAATTAACTGCATATTAAGTAATAATCTTCGTGTTAAATCTAAATTAAGTAAATACTTTAGTTTGGTGCAAGAAAAGCTTTCAGCTTTGAAGTTTTTTTGCTACTTGCTGGTGGCTTAGAATTTTAGTTACCAAAGAGGTGGAAAAAAAGGGTTTTGTTTCCCTGCACAGCAGGAACCTTTTAGATGTGGTGTAGTTTTGAAATGAGAGGGTAAAACCTCCTAAGAAACAGGGTAGAGATGTCCACAAAAAATCTGGAAACACCACCAAATAAAACAAAGTAAACCACAGAAACACTGAGTTATCAGATTGCAGTGTCATCTTGTAATGTTCTCTGCAAGCACAAGTAGTTCTTGCAGGAGAAATAGGAGTCTCCTGACATCTAGGGTAGTTTACCAAGAAAAACACGAGGTTCTTACTATTGCTTAGACCTTTACAATATTCCTTCTAATGCTGTGGCTCATCTGAACACGATCAGAAAAAGGAAACGAGCAAAGGGGGTTTCACCTTGGAGTTCCAGCACTCCAGAAGCAGAGGTGCTGCATCGTTTCCCATGAAGAGACAGAGCTGTTTGCAAACTGTGGTGCTGCAGGAATTGTTACCCCTGGGCTTTCATACTTTGTATGTTTGTACTCAGCACTCACTGAGGATTGAAGCCTGGTTGCTGTGGAAGTGTGGTGACACCACGCAAAATGCTCCATACCTACATTTCCCCCTGTGTGTTTTTCCGAGTTCAGCCTGGGAGATCATCTTGATTACTTGGCAGCAGAGTAAACTACTGCAAAGCACAAGTGTTCAGGATGTTTGGGAAACCAGTCCTATTTCTTCACATGCTTTTATTTGCCTTATTGTCCTTTTTTGTTCATTGTGTTTTAGTGTGTGCGTGCCTCAAGTGGTAGAAAAACAAGAGTGGTTTTGCCAGTGTTTGTAATCCATGTGAGTACCAGCTCCTTCTCTCTTTACCAAAACCCTTTTCTGCACCTTTCTTTATGGAGTGAAAGGATTAAAAAGCAGCAGGAGAGTGAGGCAGCCATCCCTAAAAATCTGTTCTCTGGCTCTCACTCCTGCCCCTGGTCATGCCTACGTGTTGACATCCTCTGTTTTGTTTCCTCTCCAGCTCCAAGTGCTGCTCCACGTGCTTTCTGACTGCTTTATCTGCAAGGCTCCTGCCTTCTCCTGTCACACATTGAGTCCAGCTGCCTCAGAGCTGCTGCCCCACACAATCTTCTCTGCAGCACGCGTGGGACCTCTTCAGCATCTTGGCTTTCATCTGCTGTGGAAGGTATTTACTCCTTGTATGATTGTTTTAACTCATTACTGTATTAACTCACAATGCCAGACAACTGCTGGCAACCCTAAAGAGGGGTGGTAACAAAATGTAATGGATTCTGTACATTAGCAACAAAATATATATTCAGAGAAACTAATCCAAGCTGCGTTTCCTTGCACTGAGTTACAGAGATTGATTTACTCCATTCCTATGCTCTGAGAATCTCAGCTCTGCTTCAGCTGCGACCCTGACACCAAACCTGTGAGGCCAGAGAAACACAGCCCAAACTTCAGCACTCTCAGCATCCAGAGTGTGTCAGGCAGCTGCTGCACAACAAATCTGCTCGTGCTCCCAGGGAGCAGAGACAGTTTGAACTGGGGCCATATTTCAGCTGTACATCGTGGGCTGCTGGGCGCAGACCCAGCGAGCAGTGGGGAGTAGGAGTTTTCCATCTTTGTATTATGTCAGAGTTTGAGGGGAGGCAGCTGCTGTGGATGTTTTAAGATAGGAGGTTCTTATTCCCCACTCAGCCATTTAAGGTGAAATGAAATTTAAGGTGACATTTCAATGTGGGAAGGGGTTTGTTTGTCTGGATCTTGAACCTCTGGAGCCTGACAGCTCTGGAATATCCTCACCTCACACAAAGCTTGAAGCACGGTCGGTGTAACACAGAGCAGTGAATGATGTTGCAGCGTGCAGGACGTCCTCCCTTGCTGGGAGCCTGCAGCTGTCTCTGGAATAACTGCCTGTGTCTTTGAGCAGCTCTCCTGGCCACACAGCTACTCTGTGCAAAAGGACAGTTCAGCAGCAGAGAGTTTGTCAAGGAAAGATTGGATCCTGTCTTGTACTATGGGAATCCTTCAAGCACAGAACAGAGCTCAAAGAAGTTTAAATGAAGTTCAGCAACCTTTGCTTAAGAACAGGAAACAGGGAGTTGGACTGACCTGGCAGTCTCAGCAGCTCTTATAAATCTGTGTTTGGCAACTCACTTGTGTGAGGAGCATTTGAAGGGTCTTTACATTTTCTGGCATCATCTGGTTGCTGAAAGCATTTTTTGCTGCAGTACAAACCATGATGGGAAAGATGCTTCTTTCTCCTTTAAACCGTGCCCTTGAGTGTTTCTACCACATTTTCTAGAACTCTCTTTGGCCCTGTTCTGAGTCTGAACAGCTCTGAACCCCTGTTCTGAGTCTGAACAGCTCTGAACCCCTGCATTGCAGCACAATGCTATCACTGATGGCATTGGACATCTTTGCTCTAGTCACGCTTCAGCTTTCTCTGGGGTTCACTGACTTCCCTGGTATGTGGACTTGGAAATTAGGGAATTCTTATAAAAGTAGAAGAATAAGGCCTACTTATAAAAGTAGGCCAGGATTAGAAGATTACTCTTCCCATGTTTACCAGCATATTATTTTCCTTGTTACCTTTTATTATATTAGATATGAACCTTTTTTCCCATTTCCACAGTGAGAACAATCAATAGATTGAATGTGAGAACTCTTGGACTGGGAGGACTAAACTGCTGTAATGAGTGTCCTCAACCTACACTCACCAAAACAATCTTGCAGAAGGTGATTAAACAAAATCTCTTCTTTCTGCTGTGTCACAACCTAACAGGAAACAGGGGGAAGGAGTGAGGGCAGAAGGTTCTTCTGAAAGCTGTGGAGTGGTACCTTGATATAGCAAGAAGAAGCTACAGAACTAAAAACTTGTAAATAAAATTTCAGGGCTGCAGCTGGTAAGTGAAATACAGCTTGAAGTTCACAGGATCATTAAGGTTGGACAAAACCTTTAAGATCATTAACACAGCACTGTCATGTCCACCACTGAACCGTGTCTCCAAGCACCACATCTGCATGGTTTTTGAACATTTCCAGGTGTTCCACTCCACCAGTGCCCTGGGCAGCCTGTGGCAATGCCTTCAGTGAAGGAATTTTCACTGATATCCAATCTTCCTCTGGCCCAGCCTGAGGCTGTTCCCTCTCCTCCTGTCCCTGTTCCCTGCCAGCAGAGCCCGACCCCCCCCAGCTGCCCCCTCCTGTCAGGGAGTTGTGCAGAGCCACAAGGTCCCCTCTGAGCCTCCTTTTCTCCAGGCTGAGCCCCTTTCCCAGCTCCCTCAGCCTCTCCTGGTGCTCCAGACCCTGCCCCAGCTCCATTCCCTTCCCTGGGCATGCTCCACTCAGATCATGCTTCTTCCAGTTTAATAAGAAAAAAGTGCTACAGAAAAATGCACACGAGTTCCTGACAGGACAAGATACTGGGAGCCTTTGGTTGGCAGGGACACCTCCCACTGTCCCAGGGTGCTCCAAGCCGCGTCCAACCTGGCCTTGGACACTTCCAGGGATCCAGGGGCAGCCACAGCTGCTCTGGGCACCCTGTGCCAGGGCCTCCCCACCCTCACAGGGAACAATTCCTCCCCAATATCCCATCCATTCCTGCCCTCTGGCAGTGGGAAGCCATTCCCTGTGTCCTGGCACACCAGGCTGTCCAAAGTCTCTCTTGGAGCCCCTTTAGGCACTGGAAGGGGCTCTCAGGTCTCCCTGGAGCCTTCTCTTCTCCAGGCTGAGCATTCCCAGCTCTCCCAGCCTTTCCTTGAAGGAGATGATGTTGATCCCACGACAAAATGGAGCCTGTTCAAAGCAGTGTGGATAAAAAGTCATGGCCTGCGTGGAAGAGAGCTATCTTTGTGCGAGCTTTGATGTTAAAAAATAGTAACTTGAACTCACAGATGTACTGATTACCCTGCTAAAAGAAGACATGGAATCTCTTCTCGGAATTACAGCATTTAATTAGAAGAATGTGAGCAAAGCCTTAATCTCGTTAGTAGGGATAGATACGGATGAAGCAGAAACAAAATCCACAGCAACACAGTCCAAACACGAAAAGCAGTGACTTGGAGGTTGGTAACAGCACCAGAACTGCTCCCTGTCACTGCTTTTCCTGCAAGACTAAGCTTGACAGTGACTAAGTTGGAAGAAATAGCTCTTGTGCCTTGTAGCACTGAGCTACATCACACACAGCTGTTTGAAAAAAAATAACTGAAATGTTGGAAAGGTACTTCAGATTTACAAACCAAATCCACAGATACTTGATTGTTCTCTTTAAAGTTCTTTTTAGCCCTTTTAAATTCTTGTGACATTCAAGGATCAATAAGAATCTCATCTGTAGCTGATTCTGACAGATGTTAATCTTTGCCTTGGCTTTGCAGTCTGCTTGAAATAGTACTTGTTCCTTCATGTCAGGCCTCTGGCAATGCTTACAGACTCAGGATTACAGTCTCCAGTGAATCCCATTTTTACTGTCATTAACTTTCTAAACTGTTCCCCCTAGCTGGCAACCTTTCCATGCTTGGAGATCTACTTAGTGGGAAGCTGGGAGAGTGATGGGTTCTGCCTGTCTGGAATCATTGTGCCTTTAATTGAGATTTGTTTAATTTTGTCATTAAATCCATTTACATTGTAGGCATTTCATGACCATGGTTACACACTGTGCCTGGACCCTGGCTGTGTTTTGTGCCATTTACCTATTAAAGAAAGGGAAAAAAGCTCTATTTACTTAATATTTTTACAAGTAGCCTTTTTTTTNAATTAGAAGAATGTGAGCAAAGCCTTAATCTCGTTAGTAGGGATAGATACGGATGAAGCAGAAACAAAATCCACAGCAACACAGTCCAAACACGAAAAGCAGTGACTTGGAGGTTGGTAACAGCACCAGAACTGCTCCCTGTCACTGCTTTTCCTGCAAGACTAAGCTTGACAGTGACTAAGTTGGAAGAAATAGCTCTTGTGCCTTGTAGCACTGAGCTACATCACACACAGCTGTTTGAAAAAAAATAGCTGAAATGTTGGAAAGGTACTTCAGATTTACAAACCAAATCCACAGATACTTGATTGTTCTCTTTAAAGTTCTTTTTAGCCCTTTTAAATTCTTGTGACATTCAAGGATCAATAAGAATCTCATCTGTAGCTGATTCTGACAGATGTTAATCTTTGCCTTGGCTTTGCAGTCTGCTTGAAATAGTACTTGTTCCTTCATGTCAGGCCTCTGGCAATGCTTACAGACTCAGGATTACAGTCTCCAGTGAATCCCATTTTTACTGTCATTAACTTTCTAAACTGTTCCCCCTAGCTGGCAACCTTTCCATGCTTGGAGATCTACTTAGTGGGAAGCTGGGAGAGTGATGGGTTCTGCCTGTCTGGAATCATTGTGCCTTTAATTGAGATTTGTTTAATTTTGTCATTAAATCCATTTACATTGTAGGCATTTCATGACCATGGTTACACACTGTGCCTGGACCCTGGCTGTGTTTTGTGCCATTTACCTATTAAAGAAAGGGAAAAAAGCTCTATTTACTTAATATTTTTACAAGTAGCCTTTTTTTTCTTCCATTAACTTAATTAATAAATTAATCTAATTTTTGGATTGGAAAAAATGGCTCATCTGCAGATTCTGTGCTGTGTTCTGAGGAAGTGATTAGATTTATTTGCCAAAATACCGGTGAGGATTCAGTACCTGCTTGTCTGGAAGGAATTGTCAGAACCCATAAACATGGGGATGATGGTTGATTCCAAATTAGGGACAAATCTTGATCAGAAAGCAACAGGAATTGAAATATTTCCCCTGCAAACACCAAGGACTTTATGGTGAACAGAAAGCACTGGGTGTAGCACTGCTGTGTGTGTCCCTCAGTCACAGAGGTGTGGGAGGGCTTGGAGCAGCCTGGTCCAGTGAGAAGTGTCCCTTCCCCTGGCAGGGGGTGGAATGAGAGGAGCTTTAAGGTCCCTTCCAGCTCAGACCAGTCTGGAATTCTGGAATTCCGGGATTCCCTGACAGATCAGGGGTGCAGGTGACTTTCCTTCTCTCAGAATGTGAGTCAGGGGTGACCAAAGCTGTGTGAGTTACAACACGAGCTCGATAGTGATCACTTCAGCAGCTGGGGAAGCCAAAGACTTGCTTCTTAATGAGAAAAGAGAAAGCTGATTAATCAGCTGAGTCATCCTGCTCTGCCTCAGTGCTGGTATGAGTGGCATTCCCTATGGATCAGCCTATTCCGAGGGAAAAGCCAAACCATAATCAAGGCTAATTGACTGAGCTCAATCAAATGTTTCAAAATACCACCCATGAGTTTGACATCAAATAAAAAGCAGGGATATTCCCAGTCAGGCAGTTAATTGCTTCCTGAAAACTTGTTCTTGCAATAATTTGAAGATTTTCACCAGTGCTCCCTTTTATTTCCATTTCCTGGGCTTACAGCAGGTTACAGTGTAATGTACAGATTAACAGACTGGAACAAGACACTTGCCCTCTCTCACATTCTTCCTTCTGAATGACGCTGCAATGCTGCCTTGTCATAAAATTTGCAGCTTCCAGGAGTTAAAACAACTTTTTAGAAGGTTTTAGAAAGATAAATAATACCAACCTCCTGCAGATATTAGTACTAGCAGCAAAAATTGCAGTATTTTAGAGTAAAGTCAGTAGGCATTTTAGTCATTATGTTTAGAGAATTAATCCCAAAAGAATATTTTTATGGGTTTTGTTTCTTACATCCAGCAGAAATTGTTTCAAAGAGGAGCTGAAATGTCAGACTTTTTGCAAGAGTTTGTCTAGTGGAAAATAACGGTGGTGTTTAAACATTTGTCTGGTTCCTGATGTGCCCCAGGTTGTGTGCAGCGATGAGAAATTTATCAGCAGCACATCTGTAAATGAATCATCTTTTTCCCTGCACGCACATGGTTGCACAATTTAATTGACTGCTTGCTCTGATGAATATTTGATATTTGTCATGTGAAGCTATCCCATCCCATTTGTAGTATCGGAAATTCCAAGCACAATTAACAACTGAGTTAACGAACCCCCAGCCCTCCTGGGAGCCAGGGCAATGGCACACAGGGTGAGGCAGCCTGCTGTAGTCACCAGTGATACCAAGGCTGAAGTCACAACACACACATCTGGCTGCAGATCCTGCACCTGGATCGAACATTTTCTCATCTGGCTGAAAGTGCAGAGCAGGTGGGAGGAGCTCAGGTGAGGCCCAGTATTAAAGAATCAATATGGAATCCTGGGATGGTTGGGTTGGAAGGGACCTTAAAGCTCACCCAACTCCAACCCCGACACCTCCCACTGTCCCAGGGTGCTCCAAGCCCCGTCCAGCCTGACCTTGGACACTCCCAGGGATGGGGCAGCCACAGCTGCTCTGGGAAATCCATTCCAGCCCCTCCCTGCCCTCATGGGGAAGAATTCCTTCCTGATATCCCACCTAAACCTTTCAACCTTTCTGTCCAACCCTGCAAAGGGAAGGGTTTGGGCTTCACTTAGTCCAAGGCTTCTGAACTGCTGCTACAACTTGTGATGCGCTGGGAAGCCCCTGGTGGGACCCACCAGCTCTGGGATGTGGGTTTGGTCTTTGCTGTGGAGCATCAGTCACAACAGGAGGTGCAAAATGATTTAATGGGTGTGGTGGTGTTCAATCAAAGATTGGACTTGATGATCTTGGAGGTCTTTTCCAACCTTAATGATTCTTAATAATAAATTCCACGATCCTTTTCCCACATAACCGTGACTCTGGTTTGTATTTCACTTCAGAGTCCATCACTCTTCTGCAGCAGGACATGAACACAGGTGCCATGGCTGGGCTTCACACCTTCTGTAGCTCCACAAAAAACATCCAGAAAACTCCCATTCCAAATCTGAATTTCCATGGGGGTTGTGCCAATATTAATTAGTACAAATAACCTGATCTATTTGAAATTAGCTGTCATTATAACACTCAATCCCATATGTAACCACGTATTTGCCTTGTCTGGATATTTGATGTGCACCTTGTATTTATTACAGTGTTATTTGTTAATGCTTTTGTGTGGTGAATCAGTTGTCAGGAGGAATCATTGTGGTTACAAAAATGCAGTTTTATTGTGAACTGCAAGGAATAGAATAGGGATGAGGATGGAGTGGGAGGAGACAGAAGATGACTTTTGTAGCCAGATGTGATTGATTTGTAGTATGAAAATATTAAATGCTGTTGAAAAGTGGGACTCCACGGGTTATTGACCTAATTGTGGCAATAGGAATAGATTTTTCTTTGGTATTTGCCTATTTTTGCTACAATTTTCATCAGATGATGAATACATGAAAATTTTACATTGTCTAACACAAAAAAATTTGGCTTCTTATTCTATTTTTTTTAAATAACATGTGTCTAGCAGATTTCTAACTGCACCTCTTTTGAAAGAGGCCTATTGTGATTGAATTTTGCATCTTTCAACTTTTCTCTGGGGTTTCTTTGCATTAGTATTAGGTTCAAAGCAATAATCAAGTTCTAAGCCTTACAAGATCATTTTTTGCCTGCTTAAAATGAAAACCAGAGGGGAGTTTTGATGATTAGGTGTGTACTTCATTTCTGTGCACAATGCCAGAGTTTAAATACATGTCACTTGGAAATGAGCTTTTGCAAATTCAAAGGGAGAGAGAGATGAACTTTAAATCTTAACTTTAAACATTGCATCAGTTTTCCTGTGGCATTGGAAATGTGTTATTTTCACAGGAAGTATTTCCTTTTGCTTTCAAGTGATGGCACAAGCAAGTTCTGAAGGCTGAATTCAAATGACTTCAATTCTTTTAAAATTTTGAAATATTGAACAAAGGGGAGAAATTCTGCAGGTCATGAAATAGTTTTCTAATTTCTTTGCTTTCGCAGAGGAGGGAAGAAATGGGAAGGAAAGGGCCACGCTCCTTTCTCTCTCAGAACACACAGAGGAAAGAAATGGTCTCTAGAACAGCCCTTCCCAGCACCAGGAACGTGCATCCAGGGAGAGCTCATGGATCAAACTCCCTCTGATGCTTTGGATTCTGGATGCTTTGCCAAAACCAGAAACTCACACTTTTGGCATAGATAAAGTGTCCTGGAATGTGAGGCTGAGCAGTGACCCTTTGCACTCTCCTCTTTACGGCTTGTGCCTGAGAAAACGATGAGAGGAAGGTTTGGCAGGAGGGACTGGGGCAGGGAGTGTTTGGATCCAGGCGGAACAGAAACGTGGATGTTGAATATTCAGAGCACTGATAACACCAATCATGGAATTCCAGGATGGTTTGGGTTGGAGGGACCTTAAAGCTCATCCCATTCCACCCCTGCCATGGGCAGGGACACCTCCCACTGGACCTGGTTGTTCCCCAGTAATGAGGGGAGGGTTGGAAAAGATTTTTGTCATGGAAAATAAACCCACACCTCGCTTCAGTGGCTTATTCTGTGCTTATTTATTTCTCTTGACACACTTCATGTGCTTTCTCCTCCCAGGTGAGGAGTGCAGTTACTGTGATCAGTTTTGCTGAGGGAAATGGACAAAATTGCTAACACTGAGCAGAAACAAGAATAATCAACTTATTCCCCTTTAGAGAGAACCCCTTCAGTGTCCTCTCAATACTGACCAGGTGAAGGGCTCGCTGTCTCTCACAGGGGCAAATGGAAGATTCTAAGAGCAAGATAAACATACCATGGTATAAATAATTCATATAAAGAGTTTGTATGGCTGTGGGAATGCACCCAGCTCCAACACCTTGCTACTCTGGTGCTGGGACATAGAGTATCCCAAAAGGGTCATGGAATAATGGGCAGGAAATGATGCACTTGGAAAATGCAGGCTGTGTCATCCACCACAGGGCAAAGCTCTTTGTGAACAAGCACAGGTCTTTTCTCATACCTGACTCATCCAGCACATAAAGACGTCAAAGAAAAAGAATAAAAGCTATGTTTCAAATAGAAAAACACATATTCTGTGAGCCAGAGCTCTTAAATGCATCATCATCAAAGTATTACGTAGCAATGAGGTGCCTGGCAAATCCCCATCACAAAAATTTCTGAAGAATTCTTTTTTTTTTTTTTTTTTTTTAAGAGCCTGGATCACATATGGTTGTGTCAGGAACAAAATAAAACAGTCAAAGTAAAGCAGTGAACCAGACCACTAAAAAATCTGTCACCTTTCTACCTATACAACATGGGAAAGTACAAAGTGATTAAGAACAGGAAAAAATCAAAATAGTAATTTTTCACCTGGCAAAGCCATAGCTGGCAAATAGAAAGTTCTCAAACACATAATCTGCTTCCCAGCTGTATACACTGGGCTAATTCACTCATTGTAGGTCAGAACTGTCAGAATCAGTGTAATCTTTATAAATTTCCTGGGCAGTTAACAAGTAAATGAACCAAGGCAATTTTTGCTGCATCCTCTTTAAGGCAAGAACATATCTCACAAATATGGCAGTTCAAATGAAATGACCAGCCCTGAGTTAAGAACCAGATTCATTTTATCCATTAGTCATGCATTTAATTAATTTCTTTGATTTTATTCTTGGGAGGAGCTTTATATTTGTGTAACATGAATGGTCATTATGGTTTAGTGGGCATCGTGGTGTTTGGCCAGGGGTGGGACTTGGAGGTCTTTTCCAACCTGAATGATTCCATGGTTCTATGATGTTGTCAATAAATGTAAACCAAGGCCCAAAACAAAATCAAAGAACTTGTTTTACCTTCTGGTTGATGTTTTTCTGTCTTTGTGCTTGAATCTTTTCCCACTGAAATCAGTGGGGATTTTGATTCCTAACAAGTCAATGGGAGCAGAATCTGATCTTTTATTAGCACATTGTTATGGACCCTATGGGGCCAGGAAATTGGATTTTGGAGCCAGGAAGATAAATGAGGGACAGACTTTCTGGAACCAGTTTATGGTCTGGGTTGATGTTCAGTTTTAGAAAACCCCTGAATAAAAGAAGTCTTGAACTACCTCAAGTGGTCTGGTCACTGCAGGTTTGATTTCTGTCACACTGAGGGGGGTTTGTGTTAGGGTTTGGTTGGAAAGTCCAGGCCAGGCAATTCCTCAGCACTGGTGTGTTCTCACCATCTCTCAGTTTCTGTGAAATGTGGAACTCACATCCATGAGACAGGACAAGGAGGAATGGCTGTAAACTGAGAGGGGGCAGGGTTAGATGGGTACTGGGGAGAAATCCCTCCCTGTGAGGGTGGGGAGGCCCTGGCACAGGGTGCCCAGAGAAGCGGTGGCTGCCCCTGGATCCCTGGAAGTGTCCAAGGCCAGGTTGGACAGGGCTTGGAGCACCCTGGGACAGTGGGAGGTGTCCCTGCCCATGGCAGGGGGTGGAATGGGATGAGTTCCCTTCTCACCCAAACAGTTCTGTGATTTTCTGTGATAAAACCTATCCCAGCAACAGACAGTGTGTGACTGATACATCTTGATTTGGGTCATCTGATGGTGTCAGCTACTGTGCCATAAAATCTCAAAGCATTGTTGGAAATGCAGGAGCCTCAGGGGGGAAAAAGAAGAAAGGTGATAAACAGCTGCCTCCAAGATAAGGGAAAGTCAGAGGTGTTTCATTCAGTGAACAGTGGCCTGGGGCAGCTCAAAGGATGGACAGAAAAGCCATCAAATGTTATTTCAAACTAGGTCCTGCATTGAATTTGAATTTAGGTAATGTGCCAGAGGCCTCATTCATATCTATGTTTTTAGGGCCTGGTTTGTCCATGCACTGGGCAACTTTGAGCTGTGTGCAGGCTCCAAACACTGAGCAGCACTCTGCTCATTTTCTCCTGCTGTCCAGTCCTGGTGTGATAGAAATGTCTCTCCCAGGAGCTGTTCTGACTCTGGGTTGCTGTAGTCAGCTCTGGATGTCCTTGGTGACTCTCCAGCTCCCTGCCAATGCACTCAGGTTCTTGGCATCCAGGTTTCACTGCTGGCATTGCCATTCTCTGCTGCATTTCTCAGGGTGATGCAGTTCTCAAAGTGAAAGGTTATTATCAGTGTAATTAATGAGGCATTTCCCTGCTACTTTTTACTTGAGATTTATTTGTGTATAACACTTTTAGTGGAGGCTGTTAGAAAAGACCTGAGTTCAATAAAGAGTTTCAGATAAGATGTCAGCTCCATGTAAAGACCACATTGAGATGAGATAAAATGGTATTTCCCCATTTCAGTGAATTTCACAAGATGCCCCAGGATTCATGGCCTTTCTCCACTATCTCATGATCTGTTCTGACACTGATTTGCCTGAAGAGCTGTAAATCTCATCACTGATGTCTTTCTGTAGTGGTAACCTCCATGAACACTGGCCTACACCTAATCCTTGAGCAAAAATCAAAATGAAAGATGCTATTTTACCTTTTCATTTTGCCAGAATTGCCATTCTTTCACCAAGGACCTGGCATCCCACAGTAAATATTACAGAGTCATCTTTTTGGGGGTGGGGTAGGTCAAGTATTTGACAGCTGAAGCACCAAGGAGAAGGAACTAGAGCAGAAGTGCATCCAGGTCAGAAATTCTGCCTCCTGCAGCAGCTGGGGAGTGGGGTACACACAGAGCAGCCACGTGGGGATCGCCTCCTTGGGCTGCTCTGCCACTCCCAGGTCATTCTGGAATCACAGATTTATGGAACCACAGGCAGCATCTTTGCTTTCAGTGTGCCTGAGTGCTTCCTGAGCCCTGTCACCTGCAATATCCCGTGGGAAGGAATTCCACAGCTCCATTATGCCCAGAGAGAGGAACCACCTTGTTCTGTTTGTCTCGACATTGCCACCTGCCAGTCTTATTTCCTGCTCCTTGATTTTTGACAACAGCCATTTCCTCTCAGCATCTTAAGGACAACTGTGACTATAAATATCTCCCTCACACCCCTGCTCAGCCATCTCTTTACCAGACTTAGAAATCATAATCTCTGTAGTTTCTCTAAATACAGAAAATGTTCCAGGCTTTCATCATTCTGCACCTTTTCTTGTTGTATTTTATCCTTTTATCCTTGTAACTCATGTCCAGAACTACAAGCAGTACCCAGGATTTGGGGGTGGGATGGGTTTATATTGAGGGTCTGAGATTTTCTTTCCCCCAAATTCCATGGCTTTAGTATTAGTGGCACTGGGCAGAGAAGGGTGCACAAAACTCACAGTGATTGATCCTGTGATCTCTTGGCAACAGCAAAAATGGTCTTGCTTTGCTTGACCACATAATTTTTGGTATAAATTCACATCCACACACACACAAATATTTAATGAATTCTGTGGGGCTGCACAAAGGGCATTGTGGGAAAAGAAAAAGCCACAACACATCCCACAGGACATCTGTCCCCGAGCTTTGGCTGGAGAAATGTTCTTAAATGCTTTGGCCTCTGTGACCCTGCTCAGGTCAGACCCAGCACGGGGAGAATTTCCTTCTGGCCAGGGCAGGAATGCAGTTGTAGGAGCGTTGGTTCACGTGCCTTTTGCTTCCGTACAATCATGGAATCATTGAGGGTGGAAAAGACCTCCAAGGTGATTGAACCCACACGTTAACACAGCACCACCGTGTTCACCACTGAACCACGTCCCCAGGAGCCACACCTGCGCCTCTTTGAACACTTTGGGATGGTGACTCCAGCTCTGCCCTCGGCAGCCTGTCCCAATATCTGGCAACTCTTTCAGGAAAGAAATTTTCCATAATATCCAACCTGACCCTCCCCTGGCACAGTTTGGGGCCGTTCCCTCTCCTCCTGTCCCTGTTCCCTGCGAGCAGAGCCTGTCAGAGCCTCCCCCTCCTGTCAGGGAGTTGTGCAGAGCCACAAGGTCCCCCCTGAGCCTCCTTTTCTCCAGGCTGAGCCCCTTTCCCAGCTCCCTCAGCCACTCCTGGTGCTCCAGCCCCTTCCCCAGCTCCCTCAGCCTCCCCTGGTGCTCCAGCCCCTTCCCAGCTCCGCTGCCCTGAGACAAGTTTCCTTCTTTCCACGAGATAAATTTGGTGGGAAGAGGTGTTGCTGGCCTTTCTCTGGGAGTATAATGAGATTTAATTAACACTTGGGTTTAACTAACCCTTTGCCCCAGCAGCCGCGGCTCCCCGGGCAGCTGCCGGCAGAGGTCAGCGTTGCTGTAGCTGGGCTGGAAGGGGTTGAGTTTCCCCGGCTTTAATTGGCCTCCCATTTGGGATTGACAAATATTTCTAACCCCACCAATCCAGCGCTGACTGTTGCTGTTCGAGCATTGGATCATTTGGAATCAAACCATGGATTTTAGTAACCCTTTATCTTTTTTTTTGTTCATAAAATATAGGTGAAAAAAAAATCACAGATTTCTGTTAACTTCTTAAAATTACCAGTATTTTTTTTCACGTGCCTTTAATTTAATTCTGTAATGCTAATTAGTATGTATTCAATATTCTGTTAGTCCTAAAAGCATTTTGTAAGGAAACAGAAAACCAGTTAATAGAATCTGTGCTTAAAGGAACATTTGTATGGCCAAAGCCATGGAGCAGTTGGGGAATTTATGGGATTTATTCTATTGATTGAAACAACCTCATTTTTAATGTGTTCTATTTGACCCTTGTTCTAGATGTCCCATTAAATAGAGATATTTTACACTTGAAAATGCTAATCTGAATACATATTTTAGGTATTTTTAAAATTTTTATTTAAAATTAAAATTTAAAAAATATTTTAAATTTTTAAAATATTTTTAAATTTTTTTTATTTAAATATTTAAAAATATTTAAAATTAAAATTTTATTTATTATTTTGATTTTTAAAATTAATATCTTATGGTTATTTCATAGACTGCTCAGTTATCCTATGAAATAATTGTTTATTTAGCATACGGGTTAAAATGATGCTTGTGCTCATTGTAACTCTCCACTGAACTTAAAGGAAGACATCTAAAAAGATAATTTCAGACTTTGGTGGAGAAAAGGGGCACTGCTGAGCTACAAGGATGAGAAAATACAGCCACGGTTACTCTTTACCACCTTGATGGGAGGGTCAGATCCCTCCGGGGTGAGTGGCTGGGATTGATCAAGCTGTGAAATCACTGGTACTGCACAGATGTGTGGGGGGCTCCTCTCCAGACCTTGCTGAGACTTGTTTTTAAATTATTCATATCCATGATTATTAACAAATTTAAAGGCCGAGTCTTTCTTATCATACTTGAGAACTCTCCAATATATTTGATTCTTCGTTCCGTCCCTGTAACCTCTTGGGGAAGTGCAGAAAATATTGTAACCCTCTGAATTTCCGGCAAAACTGCCTGAAATGGCAGTTGGCAGGGGGATTTTTGGAGCCTGTTTTCCACAATATCTGAACCAGCTCAGAAGTGCCAAGAGCAGGAATGTACAGACAAGTCAACTCCCTCTCTGTCTTCTTGCAGATAATTGTCACATTTTAGTTTGGCTTAGCAAAAAGAGTGCCCCAAAAACTTGATTGTGATACTCTAATGCATGAAAACATCCATAAATTATCCGTCTAACAGTTACAATGCAACTTCCAAGTCGTGACAACTTGGAAAACCAGCCTGACAAGCACGCTCACTTTTGGTGTTTTTCTAAAACTTCTTGAGCATTATAAGGAGAATTTAAAGTGAAGAAAGAACCGAAGCACAAACACTTTTTGTTCTCAGCACACAAATTCCTTCTGTCTCCCTGCCTGGGCTCCCCGTTTTTATCTGTGAGCAGTGTCTCAGCTAAAACAGTGTAATCACCAGCTATAAATCAATAAACATTGTCAGCTCCATCCTGTCACTACACACAGGCAGCGGGGAGGTCGTGAGCTTTTCCAAGTGGACATCCCAGAGGATACACGGTCTCTAGTGAAGTACTGCTCTGTCTGCAGCTAAAAGGATCCTGCCTTGGGTCAGTCACGCTTTGATTCAGCAGAATTCCTATTTATTTGTATTAGTAAAGAAAGAAAGGAGTTGTTATCTGGAGTAGAATTATCACAGGGGGGAAAAAAAGGAAATAAGAAAGCCTCAATATTCAGAACAAAGCCAGTAAAGAATTTTCATATAGGTGTAACTGCTGTAGAATGCAAATAAAACCAAGTTCCCATATACCTGGATAAAAAGAGTAAGAACACTTGCATTTCCCTAAGATTAAGCTGCTCTCGCTAAAGATGTTTTTCAAGCTTTAAGCTTATCCACAGCTGCCCCACGAACACCTTCCAGATGTGCGTGCAGCCAAACCTGCCTCAGCAGATGCGATTTTCGGTTTCACCAAACCACGCCGTGCTTGCAGACGCTGCTTGCAAGCAGCGAGCGCTCCGTGTTTCGCAGACATCCCATCCGTGCCTGCCCCGGGGAGCAGAAGCAGCGGCAGCAGCCGCACCTGGGCCGTGCGGGGATCCCCAAGTTCCCGAGCGCTGCCGCAGCCGCGGTCCGGCCGTACGGGGCCGTGCGGGGCCGTAAAAAGGACTCACCTCAGAGCCGGAGCGCCGCTCGCCGGGGGCTCTGCGCTGCCCGAGGGGTGTCCGGGCTGCTCTGCGCTCTGTGGCAGCCCTGTCCTCGGCCCCTGTGCCCAGCCCGAAGAGCCATTCACATCCCGCTGCCGCCGCAGCCTCATTCAGCGCTCAGGGCTCCGCTCTGACTCACAGCGATCCGGCTCCCTCTGGGTCCTAGCGCTGTGGACGTGTGGGAGCTGCACGGACTCGCAGGAATTCAGCGCTTGGCTCGCTGCCGAGCCCAGGCAGGGATGCACAGATGTGCAGTGAAAGTTTCAAAGCGTGGCTGGTCGTCTGAGTGCGCTCCCAGAACGCTCAGAGAGCCCTCCGGCTTCCCGGTGCCGCTGGCAGCGACTGAAACCCTCTGCAAGGGATGTTTTGTCCTCAGCCTTTCCACTCTGCATCCTAATCCTTGCCCTCAATTTAAAGATGAGGGCTCCCAGAATGAAACTCTCAGCTCGCTGATGAATGGGTCCTTTAGAGAATCATCCCCAGAGCCCTTTGCTCATCTCGGGAGTCTGCAAACAAACCTGTAGGAACGCCAATGGTTAACTGGGGAAGGAGTGGACCGGGTTCCCTGCACGAACTGTGCAGTCCCCATTATCAGCTGGCTTTAACTGGGGTCAGCCAAGCACGGGTTGAGAGTAGCAAAGAAATATTTGACCCTGACTTGAGGCAGAGGAAAAGATTATATAAGAATGCTTCCAAGTGAAATATCCTGCATTTAACACGCTTACCTTAAGCAACAAAGAGATATGGGAATGTTTTCCAGTGTGCTCGAGGAGAAGGATTAAGTAGTTTACAAGGGAACAACAGTGAGATTTAGGCACTGATAAATATAGGAAAGGAATATAAAAATTTAAAACTTTGTAATATATATATAAAAAAGGCAATTTGGCTAAAAACTCTACTCTCAAAAAAGTTGGCAGCTCTGTTGAGGATTATGAAGCAGCCCCTTAGAATTTCCTAGTTCTCATTCTGGCACAGTGGAACCTTTGTGATTATATAGACCCAAAGCCCTGAATTAAAAGCAGATCACTGCATTTTATCTAAGTGGAAGTAATCAAACACTTTTTGATTCCATCCAGGAGAGGGCAGCCAGCTGGAGAGACTGGTCCTTAAATCCTTTGGGAAAGGGAAAGATGTGTGGAAGGCACTACGTAAAGGCGAAGAGCAAGGAGGCAGAGAAGCTTGGAGATATTCAAGTTATTTGACACAGGGATGTGCTGCTTTCTGCACCTGGAGCACCCATATCCTCATGTTTTATTAGCACCAGCAGAAAAACCTTAAATTCCTTCCCCACAGTGCCAAAGTGGCTTCAGTGCTAGATTGATTCTTGGAGGTGATGTGCGTTTAAAATTGCCTGGAATATCCTTTACGAAATTGCAGCACAAAATGCTGGATGTGAGTGCTGAAATTGCCTTCCCCATTTGCCAGGATTATGCAGATTGCTTTGTTTTTCTCCAAGAAAAATGCTTCTGCACATGATGGCATCCACAGGCCCAAGAGTGTCTTCATTTACACAGAGAGAGTTTCTCCAAATGTCGCCTGTGAACCTTGACCTCGGGGTTTGGCCGGAGCCTCAGGGTCCATGGCAGAACTGCCAGGCTGTGCTTGTGCTGAGCATTTGTCTCACTTCATTAGGATATCCTCAGATTAGGACTTTGTGTTGGAAAATTGGAAAGAGCCTTAGAGCTCATTGTGACTGCAGCAAACAGCATCAGATGAGAACTATAAAATGATAGGATTTTTCTTTTCTTTACTCAAAAGTTAGTGCACACTTGTGTTGAGCATCTCTGAGTTGATTTCTTGGCAAGAGCTGCCTGATTTTTCTTAAAACTGTGTCACAAAAGCTCATTTGGACACAGTAATCAACAATACATTGTGTTTGTACTTAATCTGTATCACCAGCACTAATTTCTGTCTTGAGGAAATCCTCCTCTTGTCCCACATTCTCGTCCCTCCTGAGCTCACCCCAGCAGGCTGGTGTTAGCAAGCAGCACAGCTGGGATCCCTGGGAAGAAGCAGGAGTTTGTGTGCTTTTTCTGACGTTCCCATGTCACCCAAACAAACACCAATTCAGCTTTTGGAAAGGTGTGGCAGCGGTGCACGGAGGAATGTCTGATCCCAGGGACTGTAGTGCTCAGAGGTGAATCCTTCTCCTTCAGCAGTGGTTGGAGGCACAGATTTAAAGAGAAAAGCCTTGCTCAACCCCTCCATGAGCTGAGGGTCCCCTTGCTTTGGCAGGTCACTGGTGCAAGGTGAGGGATTGGAATGTTAGGCTGAGTAAGGCAAAGATGTGCTCTGGAATCAGAGAGGCAGCTGCACAAAGAGTCCTGTGAGCACAGGATGAATGAATCCTGATTCTCTACTGGGTTGCATCCAGTTATTTCTCTGCTTCTACTACAATTTAAAGCCTCCCATGATCTCTTGGATGAGCTTCTTCTGTGAGAAGCTGTGGCTGCCCCAGCCCTGGAAGGGTCCAAGGCCCGGTTGGATGGGGCTGGGAGCACCCTGGGATAGTGGAAGTTGTCCCTGCCCATGGCAGGGGGTGGGATTGGATGAGCTTTAAAGTCCCTTCCAACCCAAACCATTACACAATTCTATGGATTCCTCCTGGAATCAGTGTCCTTTGTGCTGCTGAAAGTCTCAGAGAAGGCATTTGGGAAGAAGTGCCTGGGCTCTTTCTGTTTAGAAGAAACAGCCTTCGAGGAAAAATGTTGCTTTTGATGAATCCTCATTTATTTCTGAAATCTTTGTGGGTTTGGAAGCAACATGGGCGAGTACAGCTGCTGTTCATAAAATCTTGGCACTTTAGGGAGGTGTCAGGTCGCTGAGAAAGGGACCCACAGAGCATCAAACAGTTTTCAGAGATCCTGTAAAAGTATAAAGGGATGGGATGAGCTTAACAAGTTTTATTTTCTTAGAGATGCTTATTTACATGTGTGTGTGCATTACATTCAGTACTTCCTTGTAATGCTAAGTCTTTACATGAAAAAAGATGTATCACAAGTAACCCTCTTCCCCTGCCTGTCCTGGGGGTGCTTTGATGTGAGTGTGAAGAAGAGTTTTAAGCATCTCAAATTAAACACTCAGAGTGGAAGACGGTGTCTGTTTTACCTAAAAGAATATTTATATTTTACACTTCTAAATTTGCAGGAAGCAGAACGTTGTTAACTTGTGTAAACTTGTCTGAGATCTGTTCCCAGGGCTAAAGTGAATGGAAAGAGATCACAGAATCCCAGACTGGTGTGGGTGGAAGGGACCTCAAAGCTCATCCAGTCCCACTCCTGCCATGGGCAGGGACACCTTCCACTGTCCCAGGTTGCTCCAAGCCCTGTCCAACCTGGCCTTGGACACTTCCAGGGATCCAGGGGCAGCCACAGCTTCTCTGGGCACCCTGTGCCAGGGCCTCCCCACCCTCACAGGGAAAAATCCCTTCCCAATATCCCATCCATTCCTGCCCTCTGGCAGTGGGAAGCCATTCCCTGTGTTCTGTCCCTCCATCCCTTGTCCCAAATCCCTCTCCAGCTCTCCTGGAGCCCCTTTAGGCCCTGCAAGGGGCTCTGAGGTCTCCCTGGAGCCTTCTCCTGTCCAGGTGAGCACCCCCAGCTCTCCCAGCCTGGCTCCATAGGAGATATTCAACTTCTTTGACCCAGCTGGAGGAAGCTCACCCACGTCGGGCTAAGTAGAAGTTAACCAAGAGGTTGGAAGGAATGATCACAATGCAAATTCTCTTCTTGTGTTCATTACAGAAAATGAAAAGCTGATAGAGGAACTGAGGGTGTTTTGCCTTTGTTGGTTTGTGCAGCACCTCTGTGGGGTTGTGGGGGGGAGACGCTTGCAGAAAAAAACAGAAGCTCACTTATGGGTCATGGATAAATGGGTCAGACAAACAAGTTCATTACTGATTTACTGTAGGACTCAGTCTCCTGTAAATATTTTCTTAACTGTCTCTGCCTCATGGCTTCACAGCTGAGTCGATACCACATAGGGAATGCGGCTTGGGCGCGTCGGAAAATCGATGGGAACACGATGCAATTCCGATAGCCTGCAATCCAAACCGAGCAGGGAGACAGCCACTCATCTGTGCTGGGCTGCTGAAGTGATTTGCACTAATCCTTTCCTTCTCTTTCGCGTGGTTCTGTAGCACACAGGAGAAAGAAACCTTTTGACTCTGAATGAAAACATCTCAAAAGCCTGAGCTGACTAAAAGCAGAATGTCTGGTGATGGTTCAAGTGCTGTTACAGACAGGATGTAATTGTAGTGGCAGTGACATATAGACAGAGCTCTGAGAAAAACTTCACATCTGCTTCAGACTCAGCACAGATTTGGCCTGAAGTTGTTTGAAGAGGTAACAACAACTACACTTTTTTTCTGGAATGCACAACCTTGCAATACATTGCAATACATTCTCTATTTAATACATATTTTTATTAATGGCTTTAAACTGTAGGAGAGTAGGTTTAGATTAGATGTTGGGGTGAAATTCTTCTCTCTGAGAGTGGTGAGGCCCTGGCACAGGGTGCCCAGAGCAGCTGTGGATGCCCCTGGATCCCTGGATGTGTCCAAGGCCAGGTTGGACGGGGCTTGGAGCAGCCTGGGATAGTGGGAGGTGTCCCTGCCCATGGCAGGGGTGGGATGGGATGGGATTTAAGGCTCTTTCCACCCAAATTATTCTATGATTCTGTAGTTAATGCTCAGCTATTCATTGGCAGAGAGGATTGAATGAGAGCATATATGCTGTTTAAAATATTAGAGGAACTATGGATTTGGAGAATCAGCACTCAGATGTTTATTCCGTGCTCTTCTGTGAGAGGATAAAGATTTTTAAGAAATTCTGCTTCGTAGATGCAAAGTTTTTTCCCAGGATTGATCTTTTTGCACTTGGCTGAGCCAGACTTGGGTTGAAGTCTGAATTCTCCTTTGAAAGCTTTTTGTGTCAGAGTTTGCTGATGGTGGATTTTGTTTGAGGTCTCTCTCCTTGGACAGAAGCTGCTCTGGTGGGTTTTTAGAAGGAGAACACCTGCTCTGGTGCACCTTTCACATTCATCTCCTTGACAGAAGCATTTAAAGAGCCAGTAAAAAACATCCCTCCCCGGTGCTGGGGTTGGGTATTTTTGTCTGGTTCTGTGCTGCCAACACTGTGCCAGCATTAATCTTTCAAACACCCACAGTCTGACAGGGGATCCTTTTCTGGGGGGTGCCAGCACTGTCAGTGAAGCTCAGCAGCTCAAGGACTCGCTCCCCCAATGTCAGCACGAAATGGGATCGTTCTGGGGGAGGTCTGCACGTGCCTCCTGCTGCTGGACAGTGGGACCATTATTCCAGATTCCCTGGGAATCCCTGGCTCCAGCATCGCTCCTCTCCTGGCTGCAAAGGCCAGGTTGGACAGGGGGAGCACCAGCTCTGGCCTAGAGTGACTCCTCCCTGCTCTGACTGATGAAATGGGCCT
Source organism: Aleadryas rufinucha (assembly GCA_013397815.1). Taxonomy (NCBI): domain Eukaryota; kingdom Metazoa; phylum Chordata; class Aves; order Passeriformes; genus Aleadryas; species Aleadryas rufinucha. Next base: position 146,028 of record VZTH01001459.1, read on the forward strand.
CGTGCTGTCCCTCCTTGCTCCCCCTGCTCTCCCACCCCGCTCTGACAGGCACTGTCTCTGCCCAAGCCTGGCCCCATCCCAGGGGCACAGCCCACGCTGACAGAATGACAGTCATTTGCCTGTAGGACCGTGCTTCGCTCGTGACCTCTGGCAGTTGGCAGCCGCTTAAGGGATTTTCTATCTGCAGGGGATGAGCACTAAAATCTGATCCTTTTTGCCCTGTTAGTGGGCAGATGACACATGATCACAGCACAGCTCTTCCTCCTTTCAGGACTGAATCCTCATGTGCAGCAGCACTGGGGCCACAGCTGTGGGATCAGGTTGTTCTCCAGGGATGTTCCATAGCCCTGGACAGCAGATTCGTGTACACAGCACCACAGGAGCTGTGGCCACTGAGCCACTGATTCTCCCACAGAAGTGTCTGCTTTTCTCTGAGTGCCCCAAAACATTCCAGGGTGCCCCTTGGCCTCCTGCTGTAGAACAGACCCCACAAGAGAGCTCGGTGCTCTCAGAGAATGTTGCTTTGTTGCTTAAATCTTGTGGAGGGGGTGGAACAAACGCTTTGGCATTTGAGTTGCTGGTATATAATTTTTTAAGGGTGAAATTGGGCTTTTCATTAAACACCTTTTCCTGCTCTTTGGTCTGAACACGGTCTTTTTCTGTAAACACTCTGCTTAAACCTTCCTTCTCAGGCACTGCTTTTGCTGGAAGTTTTTAAAAGAATATTTGCAGAAAGGAGACGGAAGTATTAACTAGGAAAATGTCACCAAGCTGTGGAATTGGGGTAAAAAAAGGTAATTTGGCAGAGTTAGCAATTACTCTGTGATGACAGGAATTACCTGGCTGCTTTAAAGTTCATCCAGGATTTGTCCAGGCTCTGCTACCAGGACTGGCTTTACCATAAATCAGCCAATTTCTTCAAACATTTCTGCCCTGTACGAGTTTTCCAGCTACCTGTGCTTTACCATAAATCAGTGAACATGAGAGAGGCCACACTTTGGGGAGAGCCCCAGATTGCCCCCCAGTCATTCAAGATTTAATTTCCTTAGGTTGAATTCCAACTTTGAAAAAGAATCCCATCTGCAGGATTCTCCCTGGCCAGCCCTTCTCTGTGTTTCCAAGAAGGAGCACACTTAGGAATTGCTGTAAAACATGGCTCTCTGTTCCTAGCACTGTTGCAGGGCAGTAATTAAAACCAGGACTGTTATTCACTCTTTACATACCAATGCCTGGAAGCACGAGCTCTGTGGGTCTGTGTTCTGTGGGAAATGGACTGGGTTGGTTGGGGTTTTGATTGGATTTTATTATTATTATTATTTATTGTTATTATTATTATTGTTGTTGTTGTTGTTGCTGCTGTTATTGTTATTATTATTTTATTTGTTATTGTTATTATTATTTTATTTGTTATTGTTATTATTTGTTATTATTTATTATTGTTACTACTACAGTTATTTCTTTAGGGACAGAAAAAATTTATTTAGTGACTGTTATTTGTTTAGTGACTACAGCAGATTTAAATGAATAAAAAATGCACTTTGTCCCCCAAAGTGACAGCTGGAGATAAGATTTACTGACAGTTGTTGCAGGAGGGATGTTGAAGGCACACCCCTACCCTAATTCCAGTTATATCTGGATGAACCTGTTGTCCATGAACTTGTCTGCCTGAGGCACTGTTGGCTTCCAAACCTTTTCTGGCAGCAATATCCAGAAGTTCTCCACCATCTCTCTGAAGCACTTTGTGCCTGTTCTGAGCTGCTCTCGTGTGAGTGCCCCCAGGTGTGGGCAGTGTCAGGGTTCTTGAGCAGCACCTCCATCCCCACCTTATCCACCACCCTCATCCCTCTGTAAACCTTCCCCATGTCCTGCCCCACTGCCCTCCCCAGCCCAAGGAGCCACAGGCTCACAAGGCAGCTGTTCCATCACTTTAATCTCTTTACACACCCTCCTGTGAGCCTTTTCTCACCCCCCTGTGCCCTTCCAGAGCCTGCAGCTGCACATGGACTCGGTGGATGGGTGCAGAGAGGTGCCCCAAGGTTTGTGCAGGTGATTTCTGAGCCTCATATATTTCCTGATACATTTGCAAGCAGTGATGATATCCAATAAAACCATTTTTATGTGCACAGCATCAAGCCATCTGTTGCACTAAATGTTCATTTAAAAACCCAAGGAATCCCTTCTCCATGAGAAGAAATCCTTTCCCATTCTGCAGGAGTCTATTCCAGCTCATTGGTGCCTGTTTGCAAGTCCCTACAAGCTGATGACTCCAGCTGCTGTGCTGTCCTTTGTTCTTGTCACAGGCCAATTGTAATTTCAAAGTGTTATTTTAATTAAGAAGGAAAATGTGCTTGGAGAAGCCTCCCCTTTGTGGGGACACACAGGCTTGTTTAACCTGACCGAGAGAACCAGCCCAGACCTGGACACCAGACTCACATCAATTTAGTGTGAAATGTCTCTTTTCTGCACTGCATTTTATTTGTGGAGGACAGCAGTGCTATTGCTTTGTGAGGCTGATCCCGTGTTTTTCTGGTGGTTTAAATTCTGCAGATCTGAAAAAGCTTTTCTGCTTTCACAGGAGTGAGGTCAGACCCGGCTGCAGTTTCTCTTCAGGCGTGTGGATCATGTCCCAGCCTGGACACAAGTCCAGCCTACCCAGCACCTCTCACCTGGCTCAAAGAAGTTGGTTCTGTCTCTTTTGGAGTGAGCCCATTTTTTTAGGGTGGTCATCCCTAATTAAACCACTTTTCTCTCACTAAGGGTCAGAATATCAGGGTTATCTTAGAGTGTGAAAGTTGTCCTTGCATTTGTAGGTGTTCTCTCACTCAGTGTGGGTCAGAGCCAGGCACCTGCACTCAGCTCTCATCCTTTCAGCACGACCTGGGCAGGTAGCAGGGATGCAGGAGGGAGTCCTGCTATGAAATGAGGAATTTAGACTTAACATCAATCTTGGAGGGAGATGCATTTGACAATTTGACCCATCCCTGGAAGTGTCCAAGGCCAGGTTGGACAGGGCTTGGAGCATCCTGGTCTAGTGGAAGGTGTAGAATGAGATGAGTTTTAAGGTCCCTTCCAACCCAAACCATTCCAGGCTTTTATGATTCTGGTGGGGGTGGGACATTTTAAAGTAGCTGAACAAAAGTGCCCAGCTGGAGGGACCCTGCCCTGACACCAGAGATTTAAAGGATGGGCTTGCTCTTCATCATCTCTCTGTCCAGTATCTGCTTATCTCTATCGATAAATCTTAATGAGGCTTTGGGGAAGGTCGAAAAGAAGTGCAAATGATCACATTTAAAGCAAAACTCTAGAAATATTTAATATCATACTCATCTTCCAGGACCTGAGCTCTGTATTGTATAACAATAGCGATAATGAAAGTGTAAAACTCTGGGACTCCCTGCCAATGTTACAACTTGTTTTTACTACTAAAAAAGGCAGCAAACTGGGAGGGCACATCCACGAGTGAATTGCTTTGCACTTGCCCTGTTTCTTACATTTGTTTTCCACACTTCTTCTGGGCTCTGCTGGAGGCAGAACTCGAGGCCAGAACTACCTTTGGGCTGAGCCAGTGTGGGAGTGAGCTTCTGTGTTCAGTTGTTCTGCAGGAAAAGGCAAAGTTCTCCCTGTGAGAATTATTCTGAGTTGAAAACTGAATGAAAACAAAGCTTTTCAGTTTTGCTGTGAGGAAAACTAGGCATGGAGTGAACCCCTGGTAGGGCTGTCACACTCATACATCAGGTTTTTATTTTAATATAGCAGACTTTGTCTCGTCTTCACCGTGATTTCCACCTCTGGATTGCTGGGTAAATAGTTTGCAGAATAAAATCCCTCAATTATCAGCAGTGAAGTGAAGCTCTCAAGCAACTCATTTTTATGTATCCTGGACTCCCTTGCCCTGTGAGCTGATGTGGGACCACAAGGAGGTGGGGGAGACCGGGAAATGCAAAGATTTAAGGAGAAATAGTGGAACAGCTGGAGCAGAGATGTGGGGTGCTACAGAGATGAGGGGAAGTGGTGAGAGGCCAGGTGAGGTGGGGAGGAGGCACAAGGAACCAGCAGGAACCCGCTGCACAGATCTGCATAAATAATGGTGTTTCCAGTCGAATAACAGCGTTTTCAATGGAGTAACAGTGTTTCCAATGGAATAATACTGTTTTCAATGGAATAATAGTGTTTCCAATGGGCTTGTAGGAAAAGGGAGAATTTTGGGATAAGGAAAGCAGCTTTTTGTGGGTTTTGCCAAACCACTGTAGTGGATCAAGCCTTGCAAACAGGAACAGCTTTGCTTTTCAGGGACACTTCCACACCTCCCTCCCGGGGTGTCCTGAAGAGCCTCTGTGGCACTGCCACTGGACCTGCAATACTGTGACATGAAAGTCCATCTGTGCAAATCAGCCACCCCCCCAAGTGCAGGTTTAAGGCATGCAGCTGCAGCACGAGTTGAAAGTGCTCTTTGCATGCACAGAGGGAATCCAAACCAACTTGGGTTTGAGGAAAGCAGGGTTTACTCCAGGACACAACGCAGCGTTTGCAGATCATTGGACAGCTCACTCTCGTACAGATCATGCCTTTTTATGGGGACATTTCAGCTCCAAAGAAAGCAAATTCTTCTCAAACACATTGTCTTAGTTAAACTTTTAATATGTTTTGATATTGCCAGCAGCAGCTTTATATAATGCAGTCTGTAGCAAACAAAACTCACTCTGTGCTCTTGAGGAATGGAAGCCCACGGATGGAGGGGATGGATTGGCACTGTGGGATTTGCAGTGGTTCGTGCCTGGAATCGATGGGTTAATGACCTTCCAGCACTGCCTCAGGACTGGGAAGTACAGGATGTTCTGGAAGCAGAGGGAGAGGGCAAGGTTTTGGCCAGCTCACCTTGAGCCCAGGTTATGGATGGCAGGAAAAGCCCCACTTAGACCAAACCAGTTACTGACTGGGGTTCTGTTCCCCAGACCAGTTACTGACTGGGGTTCTGATCCCCAAACCAGTTACTGACTGGGGTTCTGTTCCCCAGACCAGTTACTGACTGGGGTTCTGATCCCCAACCCATTTAATAATTGGGGTCCTGATCCCCAAACCAGTTACTGACTGGGGTCCTGATCCCCACACCAGGACTGACTGGGGTCCTGATCCCCAAACCAGTTAATAATTGGTGTTCTGATCTCCATACGAGGGCTGACTGGGGTTCTGATCCCCAAACCAGTTATTGCTTCTAACGTGGATATCAATACTGTTCCTTCTCTCCTTAGTGCAAAGCACAGGCCATGTCCTCTTCTCAAACAACAAGAAGATAAGACTGGAGCAGCCATTGCCATAAAAAGGGGTTTGCATGGTGCCAGCTGATCAGTGTTTCTGGGGGCTCTCCCTCTGCCTGTGTCCCTGAGCTCTGGAGCCTGGCAGTGCCCTTGGTGACACCCCGGGGACGTGCAGCCCCTCGTGGGGAGATCACGCCTGGCTCCTGCCTGGCTGTCCATGATCTGTTCAAGGCTTGGCTCTGCAGGAGCTCCTGCCATGCTGCTGTGTCTTGGCACACTTCTCCTCGCTGTGCTGGGATTCCCTGGAAGCACAGAGCCACGTTATGTCCTGAAACTGTTCTTCATTATGCAGCAAGGGACAGTCGGTACTTTGGGTTGTCCTCTCCTTACTGTTCTTTTCAGGAAAGCAAAGACAATTTTATGTTGTGTTTGTCACTCAATAAGCCTTTCCAAAATCTAGGCCATTCCAAATGCAAGCTGTCACATGGGGAAAGTAATTCTTCTTGGGAATTAACCTGGGAATTTTAAGTGTTACTACATGAAGAGCAGAACTCACACTTGGAAATCTCAGATTATACACATGCTTTATGTTTTCCTATAAAGAACAACTGAGTTGTTCAACAACTTCCAGGAGTTCTGGAAGTCCAGGGGAACTTACAGGATATTCAAAGAGTGCCTCCCTTACTCTTTGGGTCTAATCCTGATTTTATACCTGCAGCTCTTTAGTGGAACCTGAGTCATTTTACAACATTGGGGTCAGTGGGAAAAGTTGTGTTGTGCTTGTGCTTTTCTTTTTTCCATCCTGGATTTTCTGTTTACACGTGGCCTGTCAGTTCCTCTGCCACCTGATCACAGCACAGTGTCCTTTGGGACTGGAACCAGGCTTTGAGAGAGCTCTGCTCACGAGGAAGGGGCATCCATTCCCTGCAGTTTGCTTGGGATGCTGGGGAGTAAGGAGATATTGAAATTACCATCCATAATCTTGGCTGTAAATGATCAAACAAATCATCATCTGTGTTTGTATTTCTTATCTCCTAAGTTCTTAAGGGCATTGTCCAGATAAAGCAGAAATAAAGAGGGATCCAGGAGTTGTTCTCAAGGTGGTGGGAAACTCTGTATCTTGTCTGAAGCAGGGGGAAGGCAGGGCATGGAAAGACTGCCCGGTGCTGCAGTGGAAGCGAACTGTTCATCTCTATTTTTAAATTACTCCCTTTCTTTTAGAATTATGTTCAACATTGTGATGCCTTGGGATGTCCAGCAGTTAAATTATTAGCACTTAGAGCATTGATGAGAGCCAGCAAACCGAGCTGGAGCACGGCTGGCAAAGGAAGTGTTTGTGTAAGAGGTGACTGACAGCAACTTGTCCCTGTCTGCTAAGTTTCTTCTGTGACTTCTGTGTCAAAAGTGAGTTCTCCAAAACCTCCAGCTCCCTTAATTTTTTAACCTGCTTGCTGGGAACAAGAAAATGTCTCTTTCCCAGCATTCTCCTTTTCACATTGGCCTTGTTGCAAGCAAGAGCTGAGTGAAAAAGAGAAAAACCCAAACCAGAACAACAGAAAAAACCCCCAACACAACCTTCATTCCAGAGTCCAATTTGCAATGAGAATCTTTGAGGCTATTTTTGTCCAATTCCATTTGGACAAAATTCAAGAATTTGATTTTTCCCATTGCTTTACTTTGTACTCTGGTTGACTCGGAAAGCACGGGCTGAAAGCAGTGCTGAGCCACAAAATTCAATTAAAACCCAGGGAGTGAGCAGGGAGGAGAAATCAATGGGTGGATTAGTCTATCAGATGCTGTTCCCATGATCTTCTTATCTTATCCTGCACTAGGAGAAGAACTGTTGGGAAGTGGAGTCGTTCTGAAATCAGCTCAGGCTGCTGTGTCCTCTCAGCACAGAGCAGAAAATTGGATCAATAGCCTGAGCCTATTCCTCTTCGCTTTCCTTCTAAACAGCTGGACTGCCAAATCCACCCAGAGAATGGAGGCTAATCTGGGGTTTAATCCTCTGCTCTCCCACTATGAAGTTAAACAACAGAGCCTGAAACAAGCAGAAATCAGTACAGATTCCAAGCCAGGCTGTTTAGGGTTTACGTGTATTTATAATTTTAATTTTTTATATATATATTTTGCTGCTATTCTTGCATCTGGCAACTAAATTAGACATTTGGAACAGAAATGTTTATCAATCCTGAAATTACCTGTGGGTCTATCAAAAAAAGCAAACCTGAGGCAGGAGGGAAATGTTCTAAAATGGCAATATTTAATTTTTAATTTGTTCCTACTTCTATCATGTATTTCACTTTTTATGTAGAACATAACAGCAGCACTTCTGAAGTTTTACATCAAAGGTCCTTGAGACCAGGGGAAGAGAACAGAAAGGAGCAAACACATTCTTGACCTCGTATGAGCTGTTTCAAAACCTGCCAATTATGACCTTTTCCAACCTTAACAACTCTGTGATTGGTACCTGGACCTTTATTTAAATAGACAAAGGTAAAGGGCAAAATATACTCTTCTTTATTCTTTCTCTTTTACTCACCAGCAATATTAGATTGGTTTGCTGGTGGAAACCTGTGTAAGCCTGAATGGAGACTCCTAACTCATGGGATGGCTGGAACATGGGCAGGAAAGGGGATTGGTGGTGGTTTCCTTCAGATAACTCACTGCAAGGCATCAGCACCCTGTGCTGCACAGCAACACCCCCCACGTGCCTCTGGTGGTGAACAAACTGGAACATTTCACTGCAGGAAAGGCACTTCAGCACATCCATGCACCTGGAATGATTGTTGGAACAGCTGGGTTGGGGTTGCACAGGGCTGGTTCTGATCCCTCCGTCCCTACTCAGAACTTGGTCTCATTGAAAATTCAGCATTTTTAGCTGGGTTTGGGTGGCAGATGACAGCAGTGTTCTGGTGTTGATGTGAGAGGGGTGATGGAAATGCAACTGGATGGGCTTTAAGGTCCCTTCCAACCCAAACCATTCCATGGTTCCTCCAGCTGTGTCTCTGCTGGAACATTCATCCCTGTGGAAAGAGCAAGTTTGGGATGTGCTGTTAGGCAGCAGGCACAAGATTTTGGTGTTGATGTGGGAGCTCATATTTGGGATGCAGGATGACCTGCAGCCCTGTGTAAGGATGGGCTGCATTCCCACTCTCCTGTGACCTCACAGGGAATCACAGAATCAGGAAGAATCCCGGACTGGTTTGGGTTGGAAGGACCTTAAAGATCATCCAGTTCCACCCCTGCCATGGGCAGGGACACCTTCCACTATCCCAGGGTGCTCCAAGCCCTGTCCAGCCTGGCCTTGGACACTTCCAGGGATCCAGGGGCAGCCACAGCTGCTCTGGGCACCCTGTGCCAGTGGGAGTAACCTCCCTCTCTGCTGCCAGAAATGGAGAATCAACATTGCTCTGGGTGGTTTGAATGTTTTCCTGAGCATTCCTCCAAGAATATCTTGTCTCTCTTAAGCACCTCCAAGCACCCACAAACACATCTTCCTTTCTGCACTTCCCTCAGTGTATTTATTTTACTAGCAGGGAGGGAGATGATGGAAAATCCTCTGAGCAGTAGCCACAGAAGCTGATCCACCACCGAGCAGGCACATGGCCAAGTGGATGCATGGGCATACATGCAGACAGCCCAAAGGACAGATGTATCAAATCAGATTTATGAGGTCAGTTTTCCCAGCCAATAAAGCCCAGATTGCTGTCTGCCCCGTTATAACCTTCCTGTGTTTAAATGGATGTGAAACAGATAATCCAGCCTTTGGCGGGAACAGCACTGATAAAACACAAACATTATTTCTGTAGCCACATAAGATTATTTTTCCAATTCAGCAGAAAGTATTGGCTTGAAGATTGTTAAAGAGGTCACAGTATTTTTATACTGGTTGTGTGTGAATAAAAATTTTCTCAGTCCAAGAGAAGAACCAGGGGATGTGAATTAATTATTATTATTATTATTATTATACAGTAGAGTACAGCAGGAAGGAACTGTATATCTTGGTGTGATGAGATCTGTCCTGGGCAAACCTGTGTAACTGATATCTGCTCCTCAAACCCCAAATAAAATGGTCCTGAGCCCTGGGCCAGGCTGGTGTTTCCCTCAGGTTGAAGGTTGTCCCTGTCCCTTGTTCTATGAATGGACAGGATTTTGAGAACATCTCATCCCACCATTTATAATGATTATTGACCACGTTATTTCCCCAAACCTATAAAATGAAATGCAAATGTCTCATTAGGATGGTGGTGTAGCCATTATGTCCAGGATAACTGCCTGAAAAAGTTGCATTTTTCCTTTTATTTTCGGTAAAACAAAGCAATTTTCCATTCTATAAGATCCTTTCTCTCAGCAAACAAACCTAAATTGGTTCAATATTGTTGTTTGAATCTCTATTTACTTATCCTATGGGAAAAAAATGTAAATTACAATATGAACATTACATGCAAGACACTTCAAGAAGATATTGAAATTGTACAGTAAAAATAGCTTTCTGATGGGAATATATTAAATAACATTGAACATAAAGACTCATTGGCAGTGTCATTTGCCAGCTGCAAAAACAGTATTGGGATGGGAAACATGCTAGGAAGAAGCAGGCACTTGGGAAGAACACATTAGTAAAAATGCTATTTTTATTTAAAGTTCTATACAGTCAAAGTTCATCTTCCAATGTTTTCTAAGGATTAGGCTTTCAGTGACATTGAAACTCTTGGCCCAAACACTCCTGGAATCACAGTGTCCTCTCCAGGACCAAATGAGGAGAAACTAATGTATTATATTGAAACTTATTGTTGTGAACTTCATAAACTGCTTTTTTTCCCCCTCAGATTCTTTGTTTTGCCTCATAAAGCAGTGGAATGAAGTGATAATTGGTGCCCCTGGAAAGTGGCTGCTCATGTTGGTGGTTAAAGCCAATGGGTCCCACTGGGAACTTCCATAGGAAAGAAACAGCAGAGAGATAATTCAGATTCTGGGTTTCACAAGCTGACACTGAAGTGAGCAGCTCCCTGTGGCACCAGCAGAGTCCAAAGGCATCCTTGGGAGAGTTCTCAGATGGGACTTTCCCCATGTGCTCTGAGAAGAGCTTCCTGGCACTTGCAGTTCTTCTGTACTGGGTAGAGATGTGCTGAGCTGGAGCATTCCCCCAGCTTCTCAAACAGCTTTGGATGAAAAGTGTTTATATCAGGAGTTCCAGCTCTGCATTGATTCTCAGGCTGTGCTCTCCAGCACCCCAAATCTCCCCTGGTCTAGTGGGAGGCATCCCTGCCCATGGATGGAACCACTCCATGGCTCCTCCAGATGTTTCTCAGCCAGAACATTTCTCCCTGTGGAAAGAGCAGGTGTTTGGAATGTGGTGACACAGTTCCAGAAAGAGAAGTAAAAACCGTTGTCTTAGCAAACCTTAGCTACAGTCTGGGGGGTTGGAAATAAATCTTATCATAGAATCACAGAATCCTGGACTGGTTTGGGTTGGAAGGGACATTAATGATCACCCAGTTCACCCCTGCCATGGGCAGGGACACCTTCCACTGTCCCAGGTTGTTCCAAGCCCTGTCCAGCCTGGCCTTGGACACTTCCAGGGATCCAGGGGCAGCCACAGCTTCTCTGGGCACCCTGTGCCAGGGCCTCCCCACCCTCCCAGGGAAGAATTTCTTCCTAATATCTGATCTAAATCTTCCTCTTTTAGTTTAAAACTGTTCCCCCTTCTGCTACTGTCTTATGCTGATGCCTGAAGAGGCTACCTGGAAACAGAGACTAGACAGGAGTAAGGGAATAAAGGTGATATTTATTTGAAAGGCCTTCAAAGGTCCCTGGGGAGCCCAGAGGCTACTTCCAAAATGGACCCCAAGATGGACAATGAGTCACGAGTTCTTCACACTGTTATAGGTTTGGTCCATTTGCATATCAGCATAAACTCGCCAATTAAAACTTTAGCTACTGATGTAAGTTCTCTAAGCTCAGCCCCACTTCTCCAAGATGCTGGTTTACACAGTTCTGGGCCCAGGACAGCCTGGGTGTCCTTGGAGAGCAAACCTAGGGACTTTGTTATGTCTGTCTTAGCATGAGAGAGCAGCAGCAGCAGGCTGGGAGACACTGCAGAGTTTTACAGTGGGCAGTGCAGAATATACACGCTAAAACTCAAGGCATTAATGCAGTTGGGAGAAGAATCAGACACAAGTTCTGTGTGAGAAGGTGGTTGCACCCCAAAGGAGAGAGAGCTTTTCTCCTTTCGTTGCAGTTATTCCGTTAATTTTTGTGATGTAAATGTTAGCACATGGTGAAGAGCACTTCAGACATCTGACTTTTTCCACTTTCTTGTTCCCCTTCCTCAGCTGAATGGGGGAGGTAGTGATGGAACTGCCAACAACGCCTGTGAGGACCAGATAACAATGAGGTGATAGTACACAAATGTCAGCCTTCATCAAATTAATCCCAGGACGGTCACCCGGATGCGTTTACAGCAGATAATCTAAACACAAACACAACGTTCTAATCTCTGCCCTGGTGACTCACCAACAGATGCCGAACACAGCCCCGTTAGCCTCAAGGCAAAGATCAGCATCTGTTCCAGAGCTGTTCGAGGCTGCTTGGAAGGTGTTGCTTTTATTTTCATCACAATTGCAACCCCGTTTCTCAGTATTCAACTGGCCCTCGAAATTCTTAGAAGTGAGAACAGTGGAAAACAGCAGTGGAAAACATGAAGGAATTTCAGATGGAGTCAGAGCAATTAAGGAATTCTTCCCCCAGAGGGTGCTGGGCACTGCCCAGGCTCCCCAGGGAATGGGCACGGCCCCGAGGCTGCCAGAGCTCCAGGAGCGTTTGGGCACCGCTGCCAGGGATGCCCAGGGTGGGATTTGAGGTGTCCTGGGTTGGACTCGATGATCATTGTGGGTCCCTTCCAGCTCAGGATGTTCTGTGACTCTATGAAGTTAAGGATATAACCCTGATGTACAGCATTCCCTGCTTTTCTTTGGATGTTTTCTCTTGGGAAAAGGAGAAGTCTGTGGTCTAGAGCACACCTGTGGCTCTTCAGAACTGTTTAGACTGATGTGTAAATGCCTGGTTATTATCACAGGTGCTGCAGTCTATTTCTTTTCCATCTTTTTATTGTGGGTGAAGTGGTTCCATGGCCTGAAGCCCTCCAGACACACCAAGGGTGGGCTTTTCTTCCTTTTTCTGGAGGCTCTGAAGTCTGGCTGCTTGTTGGCACGTGGTGCTGAGCACAGGGAATTCTGCAGGCTCTTCCTGGTAGGGAAACAAAGGCTGATGGCTGCTGGTTAAAGCTGGAACTCAGCAAGGAAAAACCAAGTCCAGTCATTTCTGAGGAGTCAATATCCTGAGCAACAGTGACTTTCCTTCTGCAGAATTAAACTGCAGAGTAGCAGATCAGCAGGTTCAACTTTTAATATACTGGTAAGTTTGAAATTATGATAATGTGATATTAGTTGGTATTATGACATTTTAGCCATCTAGCATTAACAAATAATTCCCTATAGTCATTCCCTGGGAAAGAAAACTGAGATTCACTGACTGCCACTAGGAGATGAGAACAAATTCCATGTAGCTCCTGAAATATTGCCAGATGATCAATATAATTTTTATTCTCAGATAGTGTCATGTTTCACCTTTATTTCTCATTTGATTTCAAACTTTAGACTTTAAATATGCCAGGGTGGTTCATCTGTAGCCTCAGGGCATTAATGTCAGACAATAAGTTCTCCAAAGAGGGGTAAAGAAACCTAAACTTCAGTCCTGGGAGGGGGAAACGTGACTCCATGACACAGAAAAGGAGCTGGATGTTCATTCAAATACCGACCAAAACCACGGCAGAAAGTTCTCAGACCAAGGCTCCCAGGGGACATGGACACAAACTATAAAATAAATACTGAGGAATCTGGGACATAAAGAAATTCTAGAAAAAAACTTAATGCTGCCAAAAATATCACCTCCCATCCAGCCCAGATAAAAGGTGACATTTGTACAGGGCCTCTTGCATTCAAAGGCTTCTACAGAGCCAGACTCCAAGTGCAGGAATCAGAGGGCGAAATTTGGTCACCTAAATTTAAAACAGTGATGTGGAAAAACCTCTGTGTATCTACTGCACTCCCATCAGCTGTCATCCTGCTCTTTCATTTCCAAGTTAATTAATTCCCTGGAGATGCAGCAGACTTGGAAGGGTTTAGCCCCGTGGGACACTGAGCCACGGGCTCTGGATGGAAGGGGCACAATCCCTGCTCTGAGGGCCTCACTCCCTGTGTGTTTTGGTATATTCCATCTCCAACACATGGCTCAGAATTCCACAGCTGAGATCAACCACGGAAAACTTCAGTGTCTCCATCACTGATTTAAAGTTGTCTGGAAAGATTTAAAGTGATGACATATAGGATTCAGTAAACTATGATTATTTACATCAGTTGAGAGACAAAATGTTCTGGAAATTATTGACAACACTGGTAAATTTTGGTATCACTATTTTTTATTAATCTAGTTGTTTAATGATTTAACTGCCTTATAAAAATAAGTGTAAAATTATAGCATATAATTGAAGGTGATAATTGTTATTTATTCTGTTTTCCTGACAAAATCTAAAAGGGGCGAAGGCAGAGGAGCTCCACAATTCCTCTTCATTGTCCTGTTCTTCTCTTCTCTTCTCTTCTCTTCTCTTCTCTTCTCTTCTCTTCTCTTCTCTTCTCTTTTCTCTTCCCCTTCCTTTTCCCTTCCCCTCCACCACAGAACATCAGCTACAGCCCCAGGCTGTGGAGGAATCCAAGTGGTTTTCTCTGAGCAGACCCCATTAGTTTCCACCTACTGACAGCTGACAGAATTACCTGTGAGACCAGTTACCTTCAGGAAAAATGATTCCTTGGTCTCCCTGACTCCATCAGGACATTTATTATTTGCTCCAGTAGTGACAAAGCCATCTACTGCTAAGGTATGTTTTTATTTCTTGTTTTAGGGGACCTTCAAATCAAATTTCACTTGTCCTTGGTGTGATGTCTCCATGAACTGATCCTGTTCTGGTGACAGGTGAGCTGTACCTGCATGGAGAGAAATATTTAATGCTGTTCTGCAGACTCAAACCACAGACAGCAGTAATGTCCCTCCTGCTAAAGTGGCCAAAGAGAAGTTCTGTAAGGAACTGTATGAATTGAAACTACAACAAATCTGGGTTGAGTGAACACTCCCCCTCTTATCCTCCTCTTCAGTGTGCCTCGAATTCCTCATTTTCAGTAACCCAGCACTGCCAAGGCCACCACTAATCCACGTCCCCAGGCATCACATCCGCATGGCTTTTAAATCCCCTCAGGGATGGTGATTCCACCACTGGGCAGCTGTGCCAGGGCTGGACAACCCTTTCAGTGCAGAAATATTCCCCAACATCCATCCTGAACCTCCCCTGGCCATTCCCTCTCCTCCTGTCCCTGTTCCCTGGGAGCAGAGCCTGACCCCCACCTGGCTCCTCCTGTCAGGGAGTTGTGCAGAGCCCCAAGGTCCCCCCTGAGCCTCCTAAAATGCTTCCACTCCTTAAGTGGTTTCACTGAAATGGAACCAAATAAAAACATAAAATTCTCTACTCTGAAACAATCTCAAAATCATAAGGATGCATTTCAGAAAGGCAGTTTCTGTGCTGACACTGCTGGGCTGTTGTGGTCCAGGAGAGGGAAGTCCTTCTGCGAGGAAATGGATCTTTTAGGAGGTGGGAAGAAAGATGGGATTAAAGAGTGGATTTCCAGGAGGTTCTGGGGTCTGAGCCCAGGCTCGTGGTATTCAGAAGTGATTAGGAATGGGGAAATTGCAAGGACACTCCGTTTTCATGGTGGGCTCTGGTCTTCAAACTCCCAGAGGAACTGCAGGGGGATGTTTTTACATTGCATTTTCTGTCAAATGGCATGAAAGGTAAAGGTCAGTGAAGTGATGCACCAGGATTACAAATTTTTTTAGAAAACCAACAAAAACAAACAAAAACCCCTTCAAAAACCTAATTTTGCACTAAGAGCAATTGGCTCTGAGCTGGCTGTTCAGAATCAGGAAAAATACCTTTGGAGGATTCGTTTTTAATTAGTCTCTGATGTGAGGTGACCTGCAGGACAAATTCTGTCACTGTGAAAATTCCCTGGGCACACGTGAGCAGTTATTCCACTGCTCCAGGGGGAAGGGAGTGGAACTGGGAAAGGTTTAGAGAAGGTGAGAAGGGCAGCGAGGGGGATGCAGTTGTTTTTCGTGCAGAAGTAGAGGAACACTTTAGTCTGGAAAGGAATAAAATAATGGGGGAAAAGGAGTAAAATAATGGGGAAAAAAGAGTAAAATAATGTGGGAAATGGGAGGGATTTGATGGAACTGAGTCCTGAGAGCCGTGGCAAAGGTGATGCTGTGTGCTTTTACAGCATGAGAAGCAGGGGGCAACAAAATCCACTCTCAGGAAAGAGGATGGATGAGTGTTCCTCCCGTTGCTGTAGAATGTTGTGAACGTGGGAAATTTCTGTAGATTCGGGGAAAAATGAACACATTCCTGGGAAGGAAACCCAGGGAGGACCAACGCTGACATCTGACTTGAGAAACCCCTAAAATGCAACTTTCTGGAGGAAACCAGAATACTCTGGAGCCCTTTGATACGTGTGTGTCCTAATCTTACACACTTCCATGTCCTTTAGATGATTGTAGGAGGGAAGATATTTAATTAAAATGTTGGATCTGATCCACTGCTTGTGTGAAGGCACCTTGTGTTAAATATTTGTTACATTTACTGCCACTGTGTCATATGGAATTTATGGAAAAAGGAAGCCAAGTTTTGAGTTTTGCAGTTTTTACACTCAGCAAGGCAGTTGAAAGTGGACATTTTCTTTCCACTCTTTTTTATTTTTGCCTCTACAGAGGGTTGAGTGGAGGAGGGAAACTTGGTTTTATGTTGTTTATTTATGGTTATGTATATGGCTTTTATACTCTTCATTTCTGGACAAACACTGCACTTAAAGCAGTTGCCTACCTGACATACCTTAGATC
Organism: Aleadryas rufinucha; assembly: GCA_013397815.1. Lineage (NCBI taxonomy): Eukaryota > Metazoa > Chordata > Aves > Passeriformes > Aleadryas > Aleadryas rufinucha. The sequence continues at coordinate 162,290 of VZTH01001459.1, forward strand.
TCAGTGTAAGCACAAAAACCAGTAAAAAGGTGCAGAGAAATAGTGGATAATTACTGTAATACAAGGTTTTATAAAGAGGAGAGGGTAATTTTTACATCCTGTTAGGTTTCTGGTGATGGCATTTATGTATTTTGTAATGTATTACACATATAATACAGTATATTATATATATA